>JALGBA010001345.1:0-389074 GCA_023970755.1 Azemiops feae | reverse complement strand
GTGGGCACATTGTTGGTGACCGGGCTCTTTGGGGCAACTAGTCTTGAGGGCGGCATATGTCCCCGTGGAATGACAGACCGATGGCATGGAGCGGTGGGGGAGGGGGCAGTCGGACCTCTAGCCTGATCTCAGAAGGCCTTGTGTTCCCCTAAGCCTAGAGGGGGAGGGTGCACCCCCAAAGGGGGCGATCAGAAATGGCACCTTCCCACCAGGACAGTCTCTCTTCGGCAATCAAAGCACAGAAACGCCTTTCAATCCCTGCACCAAACAAATAAAAATAAACTTTAAAAAATTTAAAAAAGACAAAAGAAAGTTTATAAAGTAACATTCTAACTTCTTTAATGCAGTCCAATCCAATAATTATTTTCTGCTTTGAAATCACTCTGTGAACTCTCTATTTGCACAGGAGGTTGGTGGTACAAAAAAACGTTATCATCTAATTGAAAATGTTAAAACTTCTGGGGGTCTTTATGCATCAACCAACCAAGAGTGCCCTCTTACCGTCTTTTAAAAGTTTTAAGCTTATTTCTCCCACCCCCAACTTTCTTTCACTTTGCATAACTATATTATCCCGTAGACTTAAAACAATCAACTAGGCAAGGTTTTAATTATGATACATCTAAAAAAAAAATGAATCCTATCCTAACATGACTGCTGCTTTAAGAGCTCTCTGTATAATTGCCCTGGAAGGCATCTCAGTAGCAAATCACTACAACAGGTCCTAAAATCATAAATGTAATAATAATAATAGCCATAATTATAAGAGAGAAGAGAGAAGAGAGAGAGAGAGACAGGAAACCAATGGCCAAGTGTTGAGGATCAGAAAAACAAGCCAACCACCACTGAGGCGTCCCTGCACAACGTCCTCTGGGAAGCCGCTGCTATGCCCTGCCCTGCCCGTGTGTGTGTGTGTGTGTGTGTGTGTGTGTGTGTGTGTCTCGGGCAGCCTTCTAGTCAGCTCAGGAATCTCTGTGGCATCTCTTTGCTTCTTGCCAACTGCCCTGTCTTCTTTGAAGGAAAACCATGGCTGGCTTTGAGAAGCCGGCCTCCCGTGGATTTTCCTTTCCAAAGAAACAACCATGCTACCTACAGGGTAACACGGGGGATGTGTGGATGAGTAGACAAGATGGCTCCACGTGGGAATCCTGAGCAGAGAGAAAGGCCGAAGGGCAGAGGAGCGCTGGACTCTTTGCCAGATGAAGCAGGACATCTCCGACCTCTGGATCCAGCTTTGGGGCATCTCTTTTGTTCGCGGGGTCTCCGAGCCGGGTCTCTGCCAGCCTTCTGCCCAAGTTCCCCCATCCCCTACATATCCACCTTCACGCAGGGACTCTGCAGATTGCCAGCGGAAAACTCTCTCCATCTGGGGAAGGGTTTGGAGAGAAAAGAAAGGGGAAGAAGGATGGACACCTCAAAGGAATTTAAGTCAACCTCTCCCCACTCTAAAACTGCATCTGGTATCTCACGGCCATCTTCTATAGGGAAAAAAAAACCACAGACTGCTGCTTCTTAAGAGCCAAGGCGCCTCACTTTGCATCTGGCCCCATCGGTTGCTGGTCGGCTTCTGGATCCACCAGAGACGAGGCAAATGCGGACTGCACGATCTGAAACCCAAATGATTCCAGGAGAGACATGTTCTGTTGGGGGGAGAAGGGGGACCCCAAGGCAGAGGCCAAGTCCCCTAAGGGGGCCCCCAAGGAGCGGACATGAACTTTCTGTATGTGTTTGTTGAGATAGGACTTGGATCTGAAAAAGCTGCCACATTCAGGACAGGGGTACTTCTTATCCCCCTCTGACTCCAATTTGTTTTTGGCGACCACCATGTCACAGGAGAAGGAACCGTTGGCGTTCTGCTTCTCGGGCGTCTTGAGGTCGCTGGCGTCCGAGAGGTCTCCGTAGGAATCTGAGCTCTCAATCTGGTCCGAATGTGAGCATTTCTGGCCTTCTAAGAAGAGAAAGAAAACGGCAGTTTTCAAATCCGACGGAGGCCACCCGTCTCCCAGGGACGTCCCTTCTATTTCTTCTATCCCAGGCAGTGGGTAGTCTAGCTGAGGAGTGCAGCCACAGCTACCTTAAGTAGCAAGTGCAAAGCATTAGGCCAGGGATGTCCAACCTTGGCAACGTTTAGGTCTTGTGGACTTCAACTCTCAGAATTCCCCAGACGGCACGGCCGTCTGGGGAATTCTGGGAGTTGGAAGTCCACAAGTCTTAAAGTTGAGCACCCCTGAATTAGGCCCCAAGGGACACACAATGGCCCCAAGAGGCTGCTAGCTAAATTGGCCTGGGCAAATTCCAAAGCTGGGCTAATTGCCCTTCAAGATGGCAACGTCATCGACGTGCAACAAAACGCCCCACACCGTGTTTCAATAAGTTTGTGAAAGTCTCATCCCCTGGACTTAGCCACTGCAGCTGCTGGCACCTTTGTGGACAAGGAGGATGTGTTCATGGTGTGAAAGTGCAACGGAAAAGAAGAACACCCCCCCCCCAATTCCCCATAGAGAAGCCGGTGTCTGCCAGAGAGGTGCAGCATCCCAGGCCAAGCCACGAGGAGAAGCCGTATGTGAGAACCTGCAAGCTGCAGAGGGGTGTTGCATGCAGATCCCCAAAGCTCAGCCGCTTCTCTGGCTGGAAGTCAAGCACACCGAGAGATGCAGCAGAAGGCAGACCACCCTCTGGCTCTACCCACTTCCCCCCCCCACCTCTGCAACCCATAAAATAGAAAACAGACCTAAGAGCCCTTCCCGCCTACAACTGCATCCCTGTGTCATGTCAGGAAAGGCACAGATAGGCCCCCACCCGGAAGGCTTACTTCCATCTGCCCGAGTTCACGGCTCCTCCACCCAGCCCGTCTGGGCTCAGGGAGTTTGCCTGTTTGGGATCCCAGCCACCGTCTTCGTACGCGGGGGCTGAATCAGGCCATGCAGTTGAGTCTCCTGGAGTCTATTTCTTTGGGTACAGCATGTGATGTGTGAACGCAGCATCTCTCTTGCGTGAACTCTGGCTTAGGATTTACCATGGTGAATGGGCACGGCCCAACTGGGAAGCGGCTAGCCTACGTTGCCGTGCCCCACATGGGGGGCAGGGGCCCTGCGAGACTGTCCAGTGCCTGAGGGCAGAGCTGGCCCAGGAGCAACAGGCCTGCGGAACAGCCCAGGAGCACACTTTTTGCACCCAAGGGAAAACATCACACGTGAATGAAACCTCACCACACGGTCCATCAACCTCAACACAGGTGGGGCTGGTGGGTAGCGATGCCATGCCGGCCAGAGATGATTTAGAGCCCCGCTCCACATGGGGGACCCGGGGAGGCAGTTGAGAAGGCACAGAAGAGGACAAGGAGTGGAGAAGAGGGTCCCTCAAGCAACAACTGCTAATTGCTCTCCTCAGCAAGCAAAACCAGATTCCCCAGCAGACCCACAGACATGACCAAGGGGTGGGGAGGAAGGTCCGCTCTCCCCCTCGGAATAAAAGCCCTAGTGGGCAACCAAGCCTGGAAGCTCTGATGCCCACTCCAAGCATGATGCAACTGTCTTCTCAGCCTTCAGAAGCCAGGACCTTATGCCCACTCCCACTGGGCATGACTGCCTTCAACTGCTAGCAGGATCCGCACCCAGGAGCCTCCCTGCACACCCACGAGATCAGCTGGAGCCACACCGCCTCCCGGACATCCACGGCTGACCACCCCTCACGCTGAGTGGCCTCCCCACCTGCCCAGAGGTGTGCCAGGCTAGGGCTCTCCTATTTCCCTGCCACCGTGGGAAGGTTGCCATGAGGTCTGAAGCATGCATGAAGGGAGGAGGGGGAGAATGAGGCCCCTCTCCCCCACCCAGGAGGCAGCCTGAGCTTCCTGTCTGGGACAGGTGGGGAGCAGACACCCTTGTCTGGAAAATGTCAGTGGTTCATTGCGAGGAAAACACTGATTTGTGGGTCAGAAAGACATCACCAGGACACGTGCTTCAAAAACTGCTCTCCATGCAACAAAACCCAACCTGTGGAACACCATTCTAGGGAACGGCCCCGAGCCCTGGGTCAGCTGAAGAACGGGAGCAGCTGACCTGCGTCTCTCCAGCATGACAGTGAGGCAGGACCCCCCCCCCCTCCTTAGAGACAGCAGTATCTCAGAATCCCAGTGGGGCCTTCCTCCCCAGAGCCTGTGGGTGCCCTGGACGGCCTGGGCACGGCCTTCCTTTGCTCCCTAAGGCCTGTCCTGTCCTCAGCCATGCGAAGGGCCCCCCCCCGCCCCCCCACCAGAGTCCTACACCAAGATCGGGGGAGGGGTCGCTTGCCTTTGATGCCATAGGTCCTGACGCTGTGGAACGCCGCTCCCCCATTCGGAATGGGCTCCGGGTGCCTGGAGACCTGGGGAAGGGGAACACCGTGGTGGGTTTTAACATGGACCTTTAAGTAGGAGGCAGAGGAGAAACCTAAACAAGACAAAAGGAGATGAGATCCTGCCACCAGCACCGAGGCGCCTCTGCCTGTCTCCCCTCGGACCACTCTGGCCACTCCCAGGACTGGCGCGACGGGTCTTGGAAGAGGCAGCAACCGTTGTGCCCCTCTGGTGGGGGGAAAACTGCCCAGGAATGATGAGGGCAGCCAATAAAGGAGAATATTTGCACTCAGGGCTGTAATGAGGATCCTGGGTGCTCTCTGAGCAATGTTGTTTTCTTGCAGACGTTTCATGACCCAACTAGGTAACATCATCAATGTTACTTTCATTACCACTTATGACCACAATGGAGCACAAAATCACCACTGCTAAGCAAAGCAGTTGTTAAGTGAGTTTTGCCCTATTTTACAATCATTTTTGCCACAGTTGTTAAGCAAATCAGTGCAAGGAAACAACCAAGCTCAGAGAGAGGAGGGGAGCTTCCAGGCCCAGCAGATGCTGCGGCAAGACAAGCCAGGACTCTAGAATCCATTCAAAGCCGTGTCCCTTCCAGAAAATCCCATGCCAGGAATACCTTTAAACACTCAAGTCTGCTCTGCTCTGGGAGGAACGTAGAATGTCTGGTTGGCAGTTCAGAACAGCCCAAAGTAAGAAACTTTGGCCAACACATCAAGACCAAGGAGATGCCTTCTGGTAGAACAGAGGAAAAATCTCCTGGAGAAGGAAGATCTGCTCACCTGAATCCCACCAGGCAGGACAACTTCTCCAGAATTCCCCACCAGCAAAGCTGCAACTCCTGACACACCAGGGGTGTCAGGTGGGGAATGGCAGGGATGAGACTCAGAAGACTCCACCTTCTCCAGATGGCTGTTGGTCAAACACCACTAGACACCCCCCAAGAAGAGCCAGGTGGCATTTGAAAACGAGAGTCGCCCTACACCCATCCACTCCCATCCAAGGAGGACTTCTCTCCTGCTGTCAGTATGTTCCTAAGGTCAGAGGGGTCTCTGGTGACGTCTTGCTGGCATTTCCTGCCCTTCCAGGGGGTCTCCTCTCTATGCCAACGTCTGACAGTATAAGGGGCAGAACCCAGATCCTTCTACCCCTGAAGCCATATTTCTCAGCCGTGGCAACTTTAAGATGGGTGGACTCCAATTCCTGGAATTCCCCAGCCAGCAAAGCTGGAGTTGAAGTCCACCCATCTAAAAGTTGCCAAGGTTGAGGGACACTGCCCTAAAGCCAAGAGGCTCACAGCTCACATGCCGTTCTCAGGTCTTTATATTTAATTTTGTGTTAGTGGAGAGAACCAGGCCGAGTCCTACTTTTAGAAGATCAAGAAAAAAAAGAGTTCCTTTCATTTTCCTGAGAGAGAAAGCCACGTAATGTTACTTCGGATAGAGTGATTGTGGTAAAACCTTCAGGGCACCAGAAACCTCGACACCAGCCGCAGGGCTTCCGGATTAAATAAGACAGTATTACCTAGTAGTTTTTACCCTGATTTCTGGCTCTGGATAGCTGTGATTGCAAAGAAAGTCTCCAGACGGCTGCCGTTTCAGGGCCACGGAGTGGGACGTGCCTGCAAAGGCTCCACTTTGCTAGGATCACTGTGGAAATTCTGGGTTGGGCTGGACCTCTTTTAAGGAACGGATTCGGAACTCACCTTTGCCGGCGGTCCTCAACTTACGACCACAATGGAGCCCACTATTTCCATTGCTAAGCAAAGCGGTTATTGAGTTGTGCCTCATTTTACGACTATTCCTGCCAGTCACTAAATGAATCCCTGCAGTTGTTAAGTGAATCACGCAGTTGTTAAATGAATCTGGCTTCCCCCACTGACTTGGATTGTTGGAAGCCGGCTGGGAAGGTTACAAACTGTGGTCGCAGGATCCCGCAAACAGCCGAATTTGGATTATGTGACCACGGGGATGCGGCAACGGTCATAAGCGTGAAAACCAGTCACAAGAAGTCACTTTTTTCAGTGGCACCGTAACTGTGAATGGTCACTAAACAAATGGTAGTGAGTTGAGGATTAGCTGTACTTTGAAGGCAAGGTAGAAAAATGGTGCCAAAGATGCAAATTGAAAGAGGATCACAAAGAGGGGGTCAAATTATTCTCCAAAGCACCAGAGGGCAGGACGAGAAACAGTGGTTGGAAACTGATCAGAGAGAGAAGCAACCTGGAATTAAGGAGAAAGTTCCTGACAGTGAGAACAATCAACCAGTGGAACAGCTTGCCTTCAGAAGTTATGGCTGCTTCATCACTGGAGATTTTTAAGAAGAGTCTAGACCAGGGGTAGGCAACCTTGGCTCTTTTATGACTCGTGGACTTCAACTCCCAGAATTCCTCAGCCAGCATGAGGGAACTATGGCCCCCTCATGACTCGTGGACTTCAACTCCCAGAATTCCTCAGCCAGCATGAGGGAACTATGGCCCCCTCATGACTCGTGGACTTCAACTCCCAGAATTCCTGAGCCAGCATAGCTCAGCTTGGAAACCTCTCCCTTTCCCCTCAGCATAGCTGGCTCAGGAATTCTGGGAGTTGAAGTCCACGAGTCATAAAAGAGCCAAGGTTGCCTACCCCTGGTCTAGACATTCACCTGTCTGGGATGGCATAGGTTCTCCTGCTTGAGCAGGGGGCTGGACTAGAAGACCTCCAAGGTCCCTTCCAGCTTCCATTCCATTCCATTCACCCAAGAAGTTTCTTCCCTTCTGACTGAATGGTGAAGAATGATTTTGCTAACCAGGCCTCCCTTTAGCTATTTGACCAAAGGCTCACAGGCATTTGGGCCCCAGGAGAAACTGGATTATCCTGTGGTCTGTTCGATAATGGTGCCAGATAAAGGCCATGAATGTGGAAAGTGGTCAAGGAGACCAGCCCTTAGAAAAAGCAACTTAGGAGTAAAATTGTTTTGGAAGCAGATGAAGAGGGCTAAGCAGGGGTCTCCCGCAGAATAGCTGCAGCCATGGAGGGTATCGGTGGAGAAGTGTTAAAACGTGGATGAGGCTTGCATATGGAGCAGCCGTGTCTTGCCTCAAAGGCGTGTGAAGGCTACTTCTGGAAGGAGGCTGTCGTCCCTTCTGCTGTACCAGGGGTCTCCGACCATGGCAACTTTTAAGATTTGTGGATTTCAACTCCCAGAATTCCCCAGCCAGAAAAGCAAAGCTGGCTGGGAGTTGAAGTCCACAAGTCTTAAAGTTGCCATAGTTGGAGACTCCTGCCCTATACGAAAGAATTGGGGGGGGGGGGCCGCGGGGCGCGCCCAAGATGGAACATACAAGTGACAGGGACGTGTGTTTGGCTGATGAAAGGGGGCAAGAGATTTAAACTGGAGAACCCGGTCACCAATAATGTGCCCCCCTCTCCTTTTAAAGTAAACTCAGTTGCCCTCTCTGAGAACTGCAGTTCCATCGCCTAACCTGGTTTCCTTCCACGCCACTCCTCGAGGTCAACAGCAGCGGGAGGAAGCTTTAACTGTGGCTTGCAAACCTGCTTCCAACCGCTCTCAGCGGCGAAGCCACAATGCGAGGCCCCAGGAGACAGATAGACAGAGATTGGGGGGCCCACAGCCTTGTTCTGCTTAAGGTTTGCTTAAGCCGGTCTTCCAGCTGACTCACGTCAAGGGCCTCCTGGCAGGAAGGTGCTTGTTTACTCAGAGGAACACCACTAGCCCCCCCCCCCACACCTGCCTCTGGAACTTTGGGGTCCTTTTGGAGAATCTATGGGTGAAAGACTGGACCCCTTGGTACAAGCCCTTCATTCTCTCCTTCAGGAGCCCAGATTTATGCCGTGGGCTCCATCCTGGGCATAGCTTCTGCTCTTGAGGGTTCATTCAGCAATGTGTGAGATGGGCAGCAAAATAACTAACTAACTAACTAACTAAATGCTTGAATGTGAGAAAGTTTATTGCATATTGGCTGATTCTGAAATAGCACACGGTCAAGTGTAAAAGGCTTTGATTGTGGAAAATGGAGCTGAAGGTTGCTTTGTGGAATGAGCAAAGACCCGTGTATAATGGACGTTTGAGTGTAAGCGTAAAGACAATGCTTTGCAAATGGTTCAACAAACGTGCAAGGAGTAAGACTAGAAAGGGAGTAAATCAGAGGTGGTCTGTCTCAAGCAAATGAAACTTTGCCCCCCCCCAAAAAAGCAAAATGGAGGCAAATAATGAGTGGGGGGGGGAGTCGACCAGATTGACGTGGCCTGTCCGAAGAAAATGCATACGAGTGAATGGAACATTCTGGGTTTCTAAAGATGGGGGCGTCTGGAGAAAGAAGAGAAGATCAGCCCGGAATGAAGGAATGAAGGTCAGAACTGGGTTTAACGGGACTGTCTTATCCTCAGAAATGTCAGACAGTCCCATTTTCCGGATGCTTTTCCCCTGTTTAAAACTGACCGGCTGTTTAACGTGGCTTGTGGAACAAGCTTTATGGTTCCAAGTAGCCTTGCCTGCCTTCGCGCTGCCCCTGCAAAATGTCGCTTCTTCAGATGCGCTAAACATAGCAAGCAAGTAAAGATACTCCTCGACATACGACCAAAATTGAGCCCAAAATTTGTTGCTAAGCGAGGCAGTTGTTAAGTGAGTTTTGTCCCATTTTATGACCTCTCTTGCCACGGTTGTTAAGTGAATCACCACGCTTGTTAAGATAGTAATATGGTTGTTAAGTGAATCCAGCTTCCCCATTGACAGAAGGTCGCAAAGGGGGATCCCGTGAGCCGGGACACGGCAACCGTCACAAATATGAATCAGTTGCCAAGGGCCTGAATTTTGATCACGTGACCGCGGGGAGGCTGCGACGGCTGTGTGAAAAACAGTCACTTTTTTTCACTGCCGTTGTAACTTCGGCCACTAAGCGAACGTACGTCGACTTAAAGAAATAAGCTGTTGCTTCTCACACTGTAAGAAAATCTGTTTTCTCTGCGATCGCTCTGGTGCCCGCTCAATGCAGCTGCAGCCCTGGCACCCGGGGGGCACCTGAGACGAGAGCCTGGCCTTGCCCTGGGGGTGAGTGGGCCGGGGCTGTGAGGGTGGCAGAGGCCGGACCTGAGCCCACCCTCCGGAACATGCAGCTCCAGGAAATCCCAGCCACCAGTCCAGATGCAGCCGGAGGGGAAAGGCCGAATGCAGGAGGCTCCTGTCCCGTTCTGGGCCTGCAGAAGCAGCAGGAGTGCCTGCAAAACGTGTTCCTGAATGCGAGGGGAGAGCTGCGGAGCTGCCAACGGGTTGGGTGAGGCCAGTCACACCTCCGGGTGGGCCCAACTTCAGGGCATTTGAATGTTTTTTGTTTTTAACCACAACTTGCCCATTTTAGGTCCTCCACTGCCGTGTTCCTGCATTCCTGAGCTTGAAATGGAGGGAAGCAATTGCAAGTTGCTTGCAAATGGGGGATTGAGGGTGTTCCAGCTCTGCCAGGATCCCCTCAGGGCCCCCTTGGCAGAATCCAAGTGGGTGAAGATGGTGGGCACGGGAGGGGCCCCTCTGCTTTGTCATCTGCAGGGCCTTTGAACGGGCTTCGAATGCAAAGGCTTTTTGTGTGATGCTACCCTAAACACACAATCTGGTGTGACTCGCAAGGCAAACACACCTGGCTCCTGAAATAGACCTGCCCCAGGTTTCTGGCCAAAAGTCTCCTTCAGAGGTCAGAGGTGGGGCATTTTCCCCTGCTGGGGAAGGAGGGGAAAATAGCATCTGTGGGACAACCAGACCCCCCCCCCCAAATCGGATCTCTGCCCGGGAAGCCCGTTAAGCTCAGTCGAAAGCAGGAGGGGCCCAGCTGGAAGACCTGGAAGCAGCTCAAAGCCCCTCCCGTGGGGAGAAAGGCGCCTGTCTCCAAGGCCCACCCCACCACTGCAGCAGCCCCCCCTTTCTATCCTTCTGGGGTCCTTGCACAGCTATCCCTCTCTCAGCAGCTCCAGGACTAGAGGCTGTTCTATCTCAATTAAGGGGGGACATCCTGGGGGGAGCTGGCACAGTGCCAGGCTAAAGTGGCCTTCTTAAGCTGCCAGATTCAACCAAGCCCCACGGGGGGTGGGGGGACCAGCAGCCGGAGCTGTATGGCACTCCGTGGCCATCCAGCCGAAACGTAGAACAGCAGCTGAAGGAAGCTGGACTGGGGACCTGGCAGTCTTTGGACTGGTCCTGTCCCAACCAGGTGGCAGGGGGTGCCAACTCATCCGTGTGGGTGCTGGAAGAGGCACAGCAGAGGGAAATGGGGTGACCAGGGGGGCAACACCTAGACTGGAGCTGGAGTTCAAGGGGGCCAGAAGGGCTGGAGCCTGTTCCTCAACCTAAGTGGCTCTGCAGTGTCCCTTGGGATGTTTGGCCCATAGGAGGGGGTCCAAGCTGGTAGGGCAGCCAAGGGGGGACCCAGAAGAACAAGCCTCAACCTTCCTCAACCAGAAAACCAGAGGGGCAAGAGGCTGGCCAGATCGAAAATGACCAACGTGCTGTCCACCAAGCCACCCACCCTGTCACTTGTGTCTCCGGGCAGCTTTTTCCTCCACAGATCAGCCTCCGGAAACCCCATTTTAGCCACCGCTTCCTCCCTTCTCAGCCTCAGCGGCCTCCCCAGATGGACTTCCATCTTGCTGCTTGCAAGTTAACCTCAAATAGTGAACACTATCAGCAAATCCAACCAGAAGGTGAGGCCCAGCCTCACTCAAGAGTGGTGGCTGAATGCCCCCCCCCAAATCTCCAGTTTCGCTCTTGAATGGGTCTTACGCCTAGGAAGCTCTTGCTGAAATCAGCCACAATCAGCTTCCCTGCAATTTCAGCCTATGAAGCTATGTCCTCTACAAAGGGGGGGTCTCCAAACTTGGCAACTTTTAAGACTCTCGGACTTCAACTCCCAGAATTCCCCAGCATCAGCTCTACAACATGGGGTGGTTTCCTCTGCTTTTTAGTAGAATGCTGTCCTTCTCCTTCTCTGGCATGTTTCCTCAAGGTTAATCATCCCCAATTCCTTCATTTTCCTTTCTCCTGTTTTTGCCCCCTCCTCATTTCCCTGGTCTTCTACCTCAACCCTCTGCTTCAGTCAGGATCACTGACAGACAACCATCCAGTCTCTGTCTGAAAGCCTGCAGCAAGGACAAAAGGATAACACACACTTGACAGAGCAGCCTGTTCCACCGGCTGGTAGTTTGTACACTTAGGAAGAGCCTCCTGATGTCTAACCTGAACCTCCTTCCTTCCCTGTAGTTTTAACAAACTGGTTCTGGTCTTACCTGCTGAGGCAACAAAGTCTACTCACTCCTCTAAGTGACAATCCTTCCGATATTTCCAGACCTTCCCTCATCTCGGCAGCCCCCCTCCGAACTTGTTCTAATTTGCCAGTGCCCTTTTTGAATCGTGGTGCCCAGAACTGGGCACAATACTTCAAGTGGGATCTGATCAAGACTGGGTAGAAGAGAGCAGTTAGGTCCCAGGACCTTGGCTCTCTGCTCCTACTAACACACCCCATGTGCTTTTTTTTTAGCATCTGCACTGCACTGCACGTTAGATACTAGAATGCCCTGGATAGACCCTTTTGAATTGTTCTCTTTGATCTCTTTTATCCCTCCCTCCCAGTTCTGTGTCATCTACAAACTTTGCAAACTCTCCCATCCAAATCCATGATAAATGATAAAAGCACAGGGCCACCCCAAATGTCCCTCAACTGAAGGGGATCCATTAAGTACAATTATCTATGTCATAGTGGTATGGTCCAGTTCATACATTGCCATTTTATTATGGAGAAAATTATGAGACTTTCTGGCTGTTTTCCTAATCTCCTGGTATGCTATATCTACAGCATTCCCCCGATCTACTAAACTACAGATCTCTAATTTTCTTGCATATCACAGCCCCACAAACGGAGCAGGATTCTTGGAGAAAGAACATTTTGCCCTTCCGGGATATATTAGCCACAGCTGATACCGCTGATATCACTCACAGTCTTTATTTGCAACATCCAAACCCAGCCATCTTAAGAATTAAACGGCTTTAGTCCTTAATATATTTTTTTTTTTTGGCTACGGCTGCAATCTTACGCATGCTCACTGAAACCAGAGGGACTCCCCACGGGAAAAAAAAGGGTGGGGAAGGATCACGGAACAGAGCCAACACCGGTTCACATGTTTAGAAACTTAGGTCATGGCAGTGAGGCTGCAATGTGGTCTGGGGAAAGATAGTTCAGGGCTGAAGAGATGCTTTTCTGAGTAAGAGAAAGACACACCTTGCAGAGCGAGACACCCACCCATTGCGAAACCTGGGAAGGGACTTTGCTGCCATGCCCTGCCTTGGCAGAAGGGCTTGTTTGCCCTGCACACTGGGAGGAATGTGGGGTGCCTCTCCCCCACGCCAGCCCCATTCACCTTCTTGGAAATGCTGTGCTCTGGGACTCCTTGCGTTTCTGCTTGGAAGAATGGGAGCAGCTTCACCCAGAAAAAGTGAGAAGCCAGTGGCAGAGCCCCAGATTCCTCCCCCTTGCCCAGGTCCCCCTCTTTTGAGATGATTCAGAGAGCATGCACAGGTGGCCCCTGCTCTATACCCAGACACTTAATCTTTGACCCCTGGAAGGCTGGAATGAGTGCTCAGAAGCACCAGGGCTGCAGCAATGGAAGAGGGGGTGCAGGGCCAAATCTGGGGGTCTCTTGTGCCTGAGAGTTAACAAACAACAAGCTCAAAAGGAACATCCTTTTGTTAAATGGAAGAGTTGCTTTCCTCCTCCTCCTCCTCCTCCTCCTCCTCCTCCAGAAGAGACATCAATCAGCTTGAATCAAGCCATCCCCCCGCCCCCCCACACCAGCAGCAGGAGATCCGTTACCTCTGTTGCAGATGGTGCAGAAATTGCTTGGTCCTTCGCTGTGTTTCTTCAAATGATCCGCCATGTATGCAGCCCGCAAGTATTTCCCACAGACCTGGCAGGGAACTTTGTCTTCGTGGCAAGCCAGATGAGAGCGCAGGCGGTCCCGGGTGGCAAAGGAAGCGTTGCAGGTCTGTGGACGGCAGCAAAGGGACATTAGCCAGACAGGGGCAGAAAGGGACTAGGTTCTGCTGGGGTTGCCTGACCACAGGTTTTTGAGCAAGGCAGTTGGCTGGGCCCACATAGCCCCACAGTGCCCAAACCCAAACTACGCCACAGCCCTGTATCTGCCTCATCTGCCCAGGAGGCTGCAGGGTCCAAGCTCAGCAGGACTCACCCACCACTCAATTGTTAAAGAGTCAAAGGATGACCAGGGCTGCCCTAAGCAAGAAGAACCAAGTCTGAGCCATGAGATCTGGCTGCATCAGGGCTGACTCAATCGGAGCCCCATCAGAGAGGGCCCCTCCCTAGTGAGAGATGGTCACTCAACGGTCTACTTTTCTCTTTTTCTGCTCAGAGAGGAAAGACGCAGCTAGGGAAGCCAAGAAGCAGATGACCATGAAGGAAACATCTCCAAACCATTTCCCACGGGCACACGATCAACGGCCTTCTTTTTTCTTGATTTCTTCCATAAAGTTGCCAAGAAAACAACTAGATATACTCGAGGGGAAGGATAACCTAACATCTCAACATCAATGTGTCCCGATTTGGGTGGCCACAGTGGCAATCCCTTTGCACTCGCTCAGGACTTTGCGCCCCACCAACTGGGGCAGCCTCAACAATCCAAGGGGTTCTTGGAGGGGCCAAAGGACCAACCCTGCAGCCAGAAAACTCTCCTCTCCTTCGAATCAAAAGGTCTCCCAGAACTCTTAGGGGTCTTTGTTGGGCAAACAATTCTGCCCCTGGAGGAGCTGCACTGCCAGCCAGGCTCATGTTGCGGCACACGATGCAAGGACACAAAAGGGGAGGGCCGTGCAGCAAAGCCTGGTAGCCCAGCATCAAAGGGAAGCCTTGGGACCTCCTGATGCTCCAGCTGAGGGTGCTGCCGTGCTCCTGGGGAAGCGAGGCCTATTAATAGCATTTGTGTCTGCAACACAAGTGGGTGCAACCTGGATTGCTAACGTTGCATGAGGAAAGGATTCTGGGATTTCAAATGATGAAAGCCAAAAGGTGACACCCTTTTCAGGTAAGTGGAGGGAAGACCTGGCACCGAGCCGAAGAGCACACAGGCGAAAACACCAGGAGGAACTGAAAGCAGAGATCTCAGGAAGAATTCCGGGGCTTCTGAGGTCCTATTAAAAGTGCCGTTTCACAATAGATGGAAGTGGAGCCCTTTGGATCTGAAGAAGAAATGGCTTTTGAGGGGGGGGGTATAGGGGTGTCCCCCCCCCAAAGCATCTCTCTTGATTTGCATGTGAAAGCTGTTACTCCTCATCGTGATGGCTTCCCATGCAAAAGCAACGTGTCACCCGTGAAAAATAAAAGGCGGTGATTCCAGTGGAAAGTTACCCGTCTGTTGGTCATTAAAAAAAAAGCCTATCAATTATACGTGGCAGAGCTGCATTACAGCTGTCATCATGGCCAGGCGGGTAACCCTCAACTGACAACCACAGTCCGAACGGGAAAATTAGTTGCTAAATGATGCAGTCATCAAATGACCGCATCCAATTTTACGGCTTTTTCTGCATGTCTACGGAGATTCTCAGTCATCCAGGGTCACGGTCATCCCTAAGGTGCTTTTTTCACGAGGCAACTGGACTTCCTTGTTTTTCTTTGAAGACGTTTCGCTTCTCATGCAAGAAGAGCTGAAGAAGCTTCTTGGACGAGAAGCGAAACATCTTCAAAGAAAAACAAGAAAGGCCAGTTGCTGCGTGCAAAAAGCACCTTGGGCATGACTTTTTCTGCAGTCACCACACAAATCGCCACCATTGTTAACCGAAACATCATGTGATCATGATTTGTGACCTTTCCTGCTGGCTTCCCTATTGCCCATGCTGGTCAAAGCCGCAAATGGAGATCAGGTGATCCAGGGATGCTGCAGCCATTGTGAATGCAAGCTAGTTGCACGTGACCACGGGGATGCTGCAACGGTGGCGGGTGCGAGGAGCCGCCAAAAGCCACTTTTTCAGTGCCGTCCTAACTTCTAATAGTCATCAAACGAATGGTAGTACAGTACGTTGGGAACTACTTGCAAAAGGAAGAAAAGTATCGCTTTATTTATTTATGTATTAAATTTATATGCCGCCCATCCCCCCAACAGGGTGACTCTTGTCCTACACTTGTAAGCAATTCCCCCACCAGGATCTTGGGAGGGTTTGGGAGGTCTGCATAAGTCCCACCAACTTATTCCCCTCTTTCCTTCAAGAGAAATTCCCAGTGACTAAAACAACATTTAATTGGCTCATATCTCCTGATGCCAAATCACAGCTTATTCCCAGTCAAAATTAAATTTTAAGAGAAGCCAAAATATAAGATCCAAAATGCAGAGGTCAGCTATCAAGCAAGACCCAGGAAATTTAAAATAAACCATAGAACGTTAACGCCTTTTAAAGAAGAGAAAAACATTACGGGAGATCACTGTTGTTAACAACAGTGGTAAATCTATAAAAGGTCCAGTAGTTTCCTGTCAAGCATGGCAAATATAGTAAACAAAGAGAAGTGTGTTTATATTTAAACAATAAACAGTGTTTAAGAAATACCTCTTGAAGTTTCAACTGCTCTATGGATGTAGAGGTCTCTGAGTTTATCCCCTGGAAGCTGGAATTTTCCTGCTAATAGGCAGGAAGTAAGAAAGATTAGAAAATGAAGACTAATTCCTACATCAACATCAGTGGGGAAGACTCTCAAGTCTTCACAACCCACCCTCTCCAGAGTCTCCCCCTTGGCTAGAGGGGAAGAGGTGCACACGGAGGGCAGTGAGAGGGAGAAGACCACCAATTGGGTACTCTTGTATAAGCCCCCATTTCTCTAGCCACTTTTGGGGGTTCCACCCTTGGATAGGTTTATCCCCAAAACAACAGCTTTGCTGCAGTGTCTGAACCAGCCCCCCTAAGAAGCTTCTGTTCTCGAGGCAACAGTGCTCAGAAGGACTGAACTGTGGTTGTGATCTGTACACATCCATCAGTCACAACAGCCGGCTGCTCTGGGAACTGCTTGGCCTCTGAACAACGGAGCGGCCAGATGGATGGAAAGCAAGCAGGAAGCGTCTCCGTTTCGATCTCAGCTCCTCTTGTTAAAGGAAGCCTACTTTCCTAAACTGTGGCTGTGCTTTTCAGACATGCGGCGTCTTTCCTGCAGAAGAGGATCAAACTGCCTTGGTCAGAAACTGCAGCTGGACAGATTCTGAGAGGACCTGAAATCAAGACAGTCCCAAGGCAGAACGGGAGGGGGAACCGAGTCCTAATGACCATGCCATGTTTCTTTCCTAAGGTGCCAATTATCAGGCATAAAAATACAATGACATAAATAAATTCATCAATTGTACGTTTACCAATCACCAAAAACTTCAGTAAGGAGACCTTTCAAAATGTTGACAGCATAATTTGCAATTTAATATATTTGTCGCTTCTTAAGAGAAGCAAACTTAGATTGTTTCTTTTTTCGTTGTCGCTTCTTAAGAGAAGCAAACTTAATTATTTTTTTGTTAGCATATCTTGTTACATGTACCACAGAACAAGGTATTCTAGCAAAGAAGCAAAAAAAGAATAAATATCACAAATATGTTTTTTTAACCAATCATGCAGCCAAACTCTCAGCCACATTGTGAGACTCCCCAGCCGTGGCTATCCACGGCCATCTCGGTCTTTCCTAACCCAGGGACCTCCAGACCCAGCCCATCTGGTGCTTCCAGCTATGGCAAGGTTGCTTACACTTGCTTGTTCTGCTGCAAACAGCTGGGTTGCTCTCTATATTAAGCACAGAAGCGCTGCTCACATCTGGGCCTGAAGCCACAAGGAAAAAAGCACAGTCACAGGGGCTGGCTGATTAGCTAGGCAGGACATTTGGAGGGGGGGGTGCCTCCCAACATTTGGATGGGAGGGAAAAAGGGGGTCTGGTAAGGAGAGCTTGCTCTTTGCTCATCAACAGAATAACAGAGCTGGAAGGGACCTTGGAGGTCTTCTAGTCCAACCCCTGCTCAAGCAGCAAATCCTATATCATTCTGGACCAATGGCTGTCCAGTCTCTTCTTAAAAACCTCCAGTGATGGAGCACACACAATAGCCAAAAAGGGTCCCTGCCAAAAGTAGGCAATAGGACCCTCGTTAAAGAAAACTTCCCTTTACTTGGAGAATCTCATGGCTGATCTCAAGCATCCTATTTCTGGCTAAGTGACTAAGAATGCAGGGGCCTTATAGCTTCAGGGCACCTGAAGGATCATGCAGCTGCTCCCTCAGGTAACTTGCGCTGGGATTTGAATGTGAGACTTCAGCTCTACCTGTTCTTGGACCTCCCAAGATTTCAGTCCCATCAAGCACGGTATCCTGCTTCTCAAACCCGCCCCCCCCCCAGTGTTTTACAACGAGCCCATCTCCCCTGTTGGATTACGATACCCCCTACGGGAAATTGTTGCCTAGTTTTGCTCTGTGATGCTCCACCAGCTTGTTTCCAGCATTTGTGAACATCTACGTGAGACTAGTGGAGCCCTAAGGCCGAGTCCCAGTTGAATGGGGTGAGACCCAGCTGTGTTCCTCCTTCCCCGCATCTGAAAGGAAGCAGTTCATTTTCCTGATGCTGCCAAAGTCTGCCAGGGCTGAACAAAGGCAAATAAACTGAGGATAAGTCCAGACAAGATGGAGAGGCTGTTAGGATTGGGGTTCAGCTTGTTTTGGACGTCCTCGAAAGAGCAGATCTGCATCAAGAGACCCCTTGGCTGTGGCTGAATTTACAGCTGATGACAATGGCAAGGAATAGCTTTTGCAGTTATGTCTAAGGCATTGGTTGTGATTATTGGCAATTCCCAGAAAGAGAAACACTGAAATCGGCTAACCTGGAACAACGACTGAGCCTAGCCCTGACACCCCCACCCCCACAGGCAAGATGGTGGGCGTCCTCCAACTCAACTCATGCCAGCTTCAGCATCTTTCAAGGCCAAACCCCATCCCCCAAAAGCCCACTGCCCTTCCTGGGAAATGTTCACCACTTCCACCAAGTAAAAATCTGCAGACCTTTCCCATGACAATTTCCTCCCAAAAGGAACCTGCTTACATTTAACATTGTCAACATTTGTCTAGTTTCAATTTGCAGGGTTGCTGGGGGTGATTTCCTCTCTCCCTTATTCCTGGTTGATTCCAGAAGACTGATTTGAGGCTGCGACATCAGATGGCGACCGCCCATTTCTAACAGAATATGCTACGAACCTCACAGCAGCTTAAAACAATTTCCCCTTTTCTAACTTTACTCAGTTTAGGCTCTTTTGAGAGCCCCAAACCTGCCGCCTGTAGACCTCCCAGTCTTGGTTTGGGATCTATTGCAGGTAGTCCCCAATTTATGACAATTGGGACCAGCAATGTGGTTGCTAAGAAGGTCATCATGTAACTGGAACCAATTTTAGGACCATTTCTTTACCACAGTCATTAGGTGAAGCTGCCTCCTCAGCTGACTTTGCTGCTCAGAAGCCTGGAAGGTCACAAATTGTGATAATGTGACCATAGGGACACTGCAACCCTTGTAAATGCAAGCCAGTTGCCAAGCGCCCAAATTGCAGTCACATGACCATGGGGGTGGTATAACCGTCGTAACTCTGAGGACAGGCCATAAGCCACATTTTTTAGCATTGTTGCAACTTCAGACCATTGTTAAACAAATGGTCATAAGTCAAGGACCACCTGCATTATTAATTCTGCCAACAAATCCCAAAACGCAACCCACGTGCAGAGGATGCTTAATCCCCTTTAATCCCAGTTCATTTCCACCAGAGTTCTGGGGCTCTACCAGCCTTCCCTCCCCAGCCCCCCAGCCGATGTGTGCCTTCCTCTCCCAAATTCTCAGCAGCAGCAATCTAAGAGCAGTTCTAAGAGCTGAAGCCCACCCTCCTGAGAGCATCCAGGCCGGAAAGGCCGGCCCAACATGCTTGACACGGGGGAAAGGAAATGGGGGGAGGGGGGGTTGCACAATTGTGGGCAAGAGAAAAAAGACCCCTGCAGCTGCAGTAAGGCCCTGGGGCATCCTGACAGCTGGACAAGAATTTCACTGTTTGTAAATTGCTTTGGTTTTAGCGCAAAGGGGAAAGAGGGTTTTTTCCCCCTTCAAATCCTATTAAATCAAAAGCACAACGAAGTTCTATTTTCAGTGGATTATCTCTGTGCTTTAAACTTCAATTGCAAACAAATTTAGGCCACCGGAAGGAAAACTCTGCATATGCTTTGCCTGCTCCTGTTCTGCTTCAGCCACAAGAAGCCTCGAGAGAAAGCAAGGAAGAGGCAACCGATTCCCAACGTGATGCTCTGAAGGCTGTTCTGGGGGGGGGGGGGGGAGATCCAAGAAACGGTGTTCAGGGGCTAGTTAGCGCTGCCCTGAAACTATGGCCAGTTCTTGGTGGACAGGCAGAAGAGACAAAGGAACAGGAACCCCAGTGTCTAAGTGGGAAAAGCTAAGCTGTAAAGGCTGGGGGGGAGGAGGAAGGGTCTTCCAGGGAAGGAGGAGGCAGCTGGAGAAGCCAAAGACAACATCAGGAAGCGGCCAAGAAGAGGTCCAACAGCCTCTGGACTCTACTGCAAGAAACGGCCACACAAGGGCTCCACCTCCACTGCAAGCGCATGCTTTGTTTTATCCTTATGAACGCCTCCACCCCATCCCAGGATACCTACCTGACATTTGTGAGGTCTCTCTGAGGTGTGCACCTGCTTGATATGCCCGTTCAGATGGTCAGGCCTTGAAAAGAAAAAAAAAAGTACAAGCGTGACTCAATCTGCAAGCTTATTCCTCGGACACAAAGTTCAACCACCGTACTCTGGTCAAGGTTATCTCCAGAGGTGGGGAGGCACCACATTTACAAAGACCCTGCCCGCCCGCCAATCTCCTGAAGAGCGAGGAGGCCATCGGGCCTTGAGTGAACAGGAACTCAAGACACCACTGGCTTCCAGGCAGGGCTGCAGCCAGAAATGTTCTACAGGAGACCTCTCGGCCACCTGAGCTGGGCCTGCATGACCAAAGACCAACATCACAATCTAATGGTCCAGCCCGGTGTCCCTTACAGAACTCGGGTCTCCTCAATACCAAGCCAGAGAACCTCATGGACAAAACCCATCTGTGTGGTTCACTCTCATGTAGGCAGGAGGAGAACGGACGGCTGGGACACAGCCCTGCTTATCATCTGCCAGACCAACAAGTTCTGCAGCAGAACTGGTCCCAGCCCCCCTCTCACCTAACAGCTCCACATTAGAACCCCTTTTCTAATTGTTATTTATCTTTACTTGTTTATTTATATTTTGTGTTCCTAGATCCCCCCCCCATCTCCCTCAAGGAGGGGTTCTGGGTGTATGTACAGTATATTTCCACATCTAGAAATTGGTTATCTGAATATAGATTTTTTTTTAACATCCATATTTTACTGTGTTTTTAATCTAGGTGAAATGTTAATATATGTTGAAACTCCATGCACGGTAGGCCCTAGGTTAAATAAATTCTACATCTAAGAAGTACACGGATTGCAGACCACCTTCAGGGAGGCATTTCCCCCTCCCCCCCCGAAAAAGTTCTTTTTCTTAAAAAAAAAAATTGCTATTTTTTTCAACAGCTCACAGGCAAGCTTACGCACGTATTATCCATTTAAGATTTAATAAGTGACAATCCTTTGTATGTTTAAGCACCAAATGGATTGATGCTTGAAGGATTCAAAATACCTAAACCACGAATCGCCTTCATTTGTGATTTAAAATACATCTCTTTTAATTTATTGTTTAACATCTGAAATCTTCCACAAACGGTCCTGAGTGCCATCGCTCTGAAGGAGCCCCTCATGCCACTGCAGGATCCAGAAGAGCTGTCAGAAGGTGGGATAAAATAGGGGAATTCTCTGGGATGCTTCCATGAAGATAAAAACAGCATGGAGAATTGTGTGGCTTGGAGAGTCACTCGGTGAAACCGCAACTCGGTTATGGCAATTTGCTCCTGCAGGATCTGATGCCCGGCTAGACTAGCCAGGCCATGTCCTTCTGCTGGACGGTGAGTTCACCCATCAACATCAACTGGACACACCAGCAGGGAGGTGTGCATAGGACGGCCACCTGAACAGACCACTTAGTGCTTGCAGATCCCATTCAGCAGGCAACGCAACCACAAACAAGCTTCTTCTTTTCCAAGCATCACCAGAGAAGTTGGAACAAGAGTGGGAAGGCCTGGCCTGAAACCAGAAGTTGCTTAGAAATGGAATGATCCCCCCACCCCCACCCCATTTCTGTGCTCAGCCATCGGCATGCAGCTCAGTGGAATTCACCCATGGGGCTTGCAGTTCAGCTGAGGCAAGGGCAGGTGGGCTATGGCCCCGGTACTGGAGAGGCCGTTTGGTCCTTCTAGTGGCCATTCCTGGACTCAGTGGCCTCCAAACCAAGCAGGTCCTCCTTTCATGCAGCGGCACAAGGCAGAAAGAGGGTTCTGGGAGATCTCAGTCAGAAAACGTGCGGGCTGTACACGTTCCTGGGGAAACCAGGGATGGCGGCCGGACGGCGCCCAACGAGTCTTGAGACTAGTAGCCCCAAGGAAGTGTTTTCGCTGATTAGGATGAGATTTCACAACCGTCACCTCTATGTAGTGTTTGGGATTCTTCTCACACAGTGCAATTTTAGCCATCAGATTCAAAGGAAGATCTCCCTCTGGAAGCTTACTCTCTTGTAGTTCCTTGGGACCAACATGATCAAAGCTGACAGTGATCACTTTCTGCTGGGAGAGACCTTCAGAGCACCTTGGGGAGAAGTGGTGAAACCCTTCTATAAGTTCAGGAAACCTTCAAGGATTTTGCTTGTTACGGTCTTGCTGCTTCTTAAATTACACCCCATGTTCAAAGCTGGTGAAGACCCCATCCTGCTCTGAGTTTGAGCTGCAAGACTGGGCCAGAAGACCCTTTGTGCTTGCCAAAAGCATGAGGTCCAAAATTCTTTGGTCGTGATGTGTGATCTTGCCTGATGGAACATAACACCTGAAGAGCTCACTGTGTGGGGGACGCTTTTACAGCAGGAGTCTCCAACCTTGGCAACTTTAAGACTTGTGGACTTCAACTCCCAGAATTCCGCAGCCAGCATGGTCATTAAATCACCAAAGTTGGAGACCCCTGCCGCAACAGTGTTCCGCACAGTGAGCTCTTCAGGTGCTGTGTGCCACAAGGCAAGATCACACATGGGCACTACAGAATAACATTCAGACTAAAGGCAGGAATCTCACCATCAAGATCTCAGGTAGACTCGTGCACAAAGGCCCAAATCAGGGGTCTGGCAATTTTAAGCCTTGTGAACTTCCAACTCCCAGAATTCCCCAGCCAGTATAACTTAGCCAGAGTTGTTCACAAGTCTTAAAAAGTTGCCAAATTTGGAGACCCCTGGCCAAAAATCACCCGAGCCTTGCCTATCATGCAATATGGAAAGCTCAAGAGATGTGGCAACCTCACAGACATTCTACCCACTTCTGATTAAAAAAAGAAGCATGGTTGACATGTTGTGGGATTTTCTGCACTGCTGTAGGCACCTCAGCAGAGCTGCTGTACTCTGGCTAATGTCAACTACTCCCCCTCCATCTTTCTCCTAAAGACAGCAACCCTCAACCCACTTACCTGGATGGAAGCCTTGCTAAACTCAGTGGCACTTACTTTCATCTACATGGCAGCCCTTAAGGAGGCTGACGCAAAAGCCTTCTTGTGGACATTTGAGCAGCCTAAAACGAGCATTCTCTTTCTTCAGAGAGC
Source organism: Azemiops feae (assembly GCA_023970755.1). NCBI lineage: Eukaryota > Metazoa > Chordata > Lepidosauria > Squamata > Viperidae > Azemiops > Azemiops feae. Next base: position 365,951 of record JALGBA010001345.1, on the reverse strand, counting down.
TGCAGAGATGCCAGGCTACAAGGCACAGAGCTGCTCCCATCTCAGTTCTCCAACAGTGGGTGACTCAAGAGTAGCGCCCGGTGCCGGGCTACGCCCCTTGCCACCAAGCTCTTGGGAATGCCACTGCCGCATCTGAGGAAAGCAGGCCAACTCCAGGCTCACCAGAGGCCGTGCCCGATGCTCATTGGGTCAAAGGAAGGAAAAGGGACCCCTCGCTCCGCAGAGGCCGCGGGGGGGCTGCCAGGAAAGGAAGACGACGTCCATCTCTGCGACTGTTGGGTCTGGGAAGAGATGCTACTCACTGAGGCCAGAGGGGTGCCAGGCACTTTTTGAGATGCTGAGGACTCTTCAGAAAGGGGAGCCTTGCATGTGCAGGTCACAGGGTGCCCCAGTTGCCATCTTTCCTCAAGCTCCTCTGTGCCAAGGCAGATCGGGCACGCTAGGAGGAAACATAGCGGCTGGGCCACCTGGAAAAGGTTCCTAAGGCCGCCGGCTGCCAAGCAGGGCTATGGCACAGATTCTGACTGCCCGCTCCTAGGCAGATGCACGCAAGACTCTCGCCAGGCTCAATGAGGCTCTTTTGTCCCTAAAGGGGAGGGCCCTGAATGGGGGGCTTTGTTGCCCTGTCTGGACAGGTGGCGCTCAAGGAATCGAACCAAAGTGAGCTACTCAGATCAAGCAAGATAGGAGGACATTAATTACAGAGGGTCTCCAAAGCCACATTTTTTTAAGATCCGCAATTGCCTAGATTTGCCCCACCCCTTAACTTGTCAGCAGTCCTGACTGGGGACTGGGCAAGGGGTCTGCTTTGGCCTGCTGCCCACCCCTCAACCTGAAGTGGAAGAAAATCGCACTATGGTTGGCTGACTGCGTAACCCCACGCAAGCCCCAAATCCGATTGGGCTCAGTCTGAAATGTGAACCTGGCCAGAGTCATTTTTCTCCCTTTAGACGCCAGCAAAAAGTCAGTCCTGCAAAGCTGCCTGGATTTGCTCTCATCACCTTACCAGGGCTGAGAGGGCCCAGGAATCTCCCAAGCCTTCGAGCAGTCGTTTAAAAGCAGGAACTCTTCTGCAAAAACATGACTGATTCCCCCAGAGTAATCTGAATCTAAACTTTTACTCAGGAGAAAAACCATGGGGAAACGTGACCTTTGAGCCAATGTGTGCAAACCATAATAGTACCCTTGGAAAAAGAGAAACAGGAAGGACAGGGGCCTGCTTTAGGGGGGAGTGGTGGCAATGACAACCCCCCCTCCCTCTTTTTTCCCCCCAGTAAACCAGAGCTGTCCAACCTTGGCAACGTTAAGACATGGCAACTTAAAGCATTGTTCCAAATGCCAAGCCTCCCAGAATTCCAAAGCTGGCTGGGGAATTCTGGGAATTGGAAGTCCACAAGTCTTAAAATCGCCAAGGTTGGACATCCCTGCAGTGGACCATGGGCAATCCTGAAGATGCTTCCCTCCTCTTTAGGCTGTGGAGGCCACTAACTGAAGAACAGGCACCACTGGAGGAGAGGGCAAAGCAGTGAGTTATCAAAGGCTTCTTGTGCAGGTGCCAGAAGCAGGCTGAGCTTTGGATGCTACTCTGAAAAGGGGCATTGTAGAGGGGGGGGGGGCGGAGAGTCTCTCTCCAAAAACAGAATCCAAAGCATTAAATCCACAAGCCTAGCTGGACACAGGACACAGCCCCACAGGCCACAAAAAAGGGCCCAGGAGACACAAGCCGAGGTCCCCGAGCAGAGCAGGTCCCTGCACACCTGGATGGCTTCACCCCTCCCTGAAGAGCTGGGAGGTGATAAAATCTGCCTTACTGGTGTGGGTGGATAGGTGTCCTACTGAGAATGTCATGGAGGGGGGGGGGAGACAGAGGTTGGAGGGGTGGGCCTCCAATTGCCTGCCTTTCTCCCTCAACCTGCTGCCCCCGGGGCCGTGGGGCGCCCAGAGGGAGCCAGGTTGGGGGGGAGGGGGCTGGACCTCAGCATCTCTGAACCCAGCAGCGCCTCTCTCTTACCTAGAGAAACCTTTTCCACAGCTCTGGCAAATGTAAGGCTTCCCCACCGAACCGTCATGGGAGCGGACGTGGTAGGACATGCGGTCTTTCCTCTTGAAGCGCAGACCGCAGACCGGGCACGAATAGGGCTTCTCGCCGGAGTGCGACAGCTTGTGCCGGTTCAGGTGGTAAACATCCCGGAAGATCTTGCCGCAGATCTCGCAGGCCACCTGCTTCCTCGTCCGGCTCCTCTTGCGGGGCGCCTCGGGGTCATCCAGACCGGGCATGCCGTTCTCGCTCAGCCGCGGCGGAGGGAGGTCGATGTAGCCCAGCTGCAGGCTGGTCACCCCGTGCTGGGCTTCGTGCTGCCGGAGCCGGTTGGCGTCGGTGAAGACCTTCCCGCAGAGGCCGCAGGGCAGGATCCCGGCGTCGCGCAGCCCTCCCGGGGCGCTGAACATGACCGAGTCCAGCAGGTTGGCCTTGCGGGGGCGCCCCCGGCCGCGCTTGCTGCCGAGCGAGGGGCCGGCGCCGCCCACGCTCTGGAAGGGCGAGGCCAGCAGGGGCGGCGAGAGGGGCCCGGCCACCATGGGCAGCCGGTCCACGCCCTGCAGCACCGGCAGCGAGGCCTGGGCGGCGGCGGAGAGCACGGCCCGCGTGGCCTCGTCCTCGGGCATGCCGGCGATCCCGTTGCCGTTGGGCGCCAGGCCGGCGCCGTTGGTCATGTCCAACGGGAAGCCCAGGTCGGCGGCGCCGGGGCGGAAGAGCATGACGTCGGGGCGGGCGGCGGGCGGCACGAGGATCTGCACGTTGGACTGCTTGATGACCTCCTGGCAGATGTCGATGACGGAGCGCATCAGCAGGAACTTGGCGGCCGTCATCAGCTCTGGGAAGCTCTCCAGCCGCACCACGATGCGCGACGTGTAGGCGAAGTCCAGGATGTCCCCGAAGACCTTGGAGCTGATGGTGTGCATCTCCAGCTCGCGCGCCCCGCCGCCGCCGCCGCCGGGGCCCCCGCCGGGGCCGCCCCCCGCCTCGCCGGCGCCCCCCTCCGGCGCCCCGGCCACGCCGCCCTCGCCGCCCAGCCCCTGCGCGCTGAAGACCGACTCGAAGTATTCGCTGCAGGCGGCCAGCACGGCCCGGTGCGCGGGGAAGCTCTCGTCGCCCACGCGCAGCAGCACGTCGCAGAAGCGCCCGCCGTTCTTGCGCTGCTGGTTCAGGCTGTGCAGCAGGTCGGCGCTGTGGCGGCTCACCTGGTAGGTGTAGCAGCTCGGCGGGGACGCGCCGCACGGGTTGCTGGCGGCGGCGGCGGCGGCGGCGGCCGCCTCGCTCACCCGCTCCATCGGGGCGGCCGCGGCGCCGCGCTTACCTGCTTGCTATGCCCGGCGGCGGCCGGCAGGAGGCGCGCGCCCGCTCCCCCCGTCGAGGGGCCGGCGCGCGCGCCCGTCAGGAGGCCGCCCGCGCGCCGCCCGCGCCCTCCAGTCAGCCCCGGGCCCGGCGGGGAGCGCGCGCGCGCCCGTCCCTCCGCCCGCCCTTCCGCGAGGCCGGCAGCGGCGGCGGCGGCGGCCGCGAGGAGGAACAAAGGCCCGGCCGACGCCGGCGGAGCAGCGGCAGCGAGGGCAGCGCGGGGGGGGCGCCAGCAGGCCCCGCCGGGCGGCTTCTCCTCGGGCCCGGGCGGCGCGGCGGGGTGCGGGCGGCGGCGGCGGCAGCCTCGGCCCGTCGCTCTTGTCGGCCGTCGGGCGCGGCGCGGGGGGGCCTCCCTCCCTCCCCGGGTGTGCGTGCGTGCGTGCGAGTGTGTGTGTGTGTTTGCAGAGGAGGAAAGATGGCAGCGGCTGCACTTCCTCTTGCACTTTCACCCCTGGGGGGGGAGGAAGGGGAGGGGGGGCCGTCCCCCCCCCCCCCGCCGCGAAAGTAAGCCGACCGCCTCCCGGGGTCGGCGCCGGGCCGCCCCTCGCAGCCGCCCGACCCCCCCGCGCCCCCCCGCGCCAAGCCCCCCCCCGCAAAGCGCCCCCCCCGCTCCGCCGCCGCCTCCCCGGCCTCCCAAGCGCTGCCCCCTCCTCTCTTCCTGCCCCCTCCCCTCCCTGCGCCTCCGCCAATGCGAGCGCGGCCACGGGCGCCGCCGCCCCCCCGCCGGCCGGCCCCTCGGCCTGGCTCTGCGCGCCCCCCCCACGCAGCCCCGCCCCGGCCCCCCCAGCCGCAGGTCCTGCTAGAGCGGGGGAACGGGACTCCCCCGCCGGCCCTGGACGGGCAAAGCGCCCCTCGGCGGCACCAGGGCCCCGGCGGGGGCTCGTGCTCCCGGAATCCCCGTGGGCAGCCCGCCCTCCGCCGCTTCGCCCCCCCCCCCGACCCCCGGGCAGCCCCTTGACTCTTGGGCGGCACTCGGAGCCCGCTTTGTCGCCCAGAGACTCCCGGGCAGTGGAACCTGGTGGGGCTTAAAGGTGGTATTTCAAACAGAGACTAAAGGAGAGAACCCCTCCCCCTCCCTGGGACCCCTTTCATTTTCCTGCCCCCCAGACTGCCAGGTCGCCCCGAGTTTTGCTCGCCTGATTCGGTTGCTTCCTTCCTTCCTCCTCCTTCCTCTTCCAGGGCATCTACTTAAAGCATCTGTTGCCATGGCACCAGCATCCACATCTTGAGTGGATGGAGGCCGCCCCCCAAAGTTGCCAGAGAGCACAGAGGGCCCAGGCCTCCAGGAAGCCTGGCCTGGCCTGGCCTCTGTGGGGATGTTTGGCCAGCTAAGGGCCTGCCAGCATCAGGGTCTCCTGTGGGGAAATCAGCCTTGGGGTGGATGTGCCGCATCCCTGTGGCTCCCGAGTGTCCGGGGGGCGGGGGGCTTTTGTGAAGGTTAAAAAACAATGCATGGGCAAAGTTGAAAACCGAAGTGGGTGCTGCCCATTGATGCTCTGTCAGGAGGCGAGCTGGTTTCCTTGCACCCCCAAGTCATAGTGAGCCAGGACCGTCTCTGGGACTGACCCAGTAGCTGGTGATGTCCCCAGAGTTGCCATTTGCCATTGGCAAATCCTGTCAGTGCAGCTCCAACTCCAAGCACCGTCTCAACCCCAAGGATGTTGCACCAGCAGAAAAAAAGCCGCCATATGCAAAGGGGGACAGTGGAGTCTCCCAGGAGGCTAAAGCCTTCACAAGGGGGTCCCAGGAGTCCCCCCCAAGGAATGGCAGCAGGAAGAAGGCCCAGATAAGCAGACACCAGTACCTCCCTGCCCCTCATCCCTTGGGTCGCAGGCCTTTTGACTGCACAACGTGTCCAACTTCCTCTGCCACGCTGTGTGCTTCTGGGCCATCAGTTGGTGACAATATATCCAATGAAATCAGATTAGTGGTACACAAATGGCCGAGTTTTGCATCACTTTTTTAAGGCAGAAAGTGATTTATTGCCTCTTGGGTAAACACACCCATTGTGGTTTCTTAACCATAGTTTGTGGAGTAGTCTTTGGTACCTCTGGAGAAGGATTTGGCTGTGATTTCCTATTAAACATCTTTGAATTTTGGTTGTTTGTTTATTTTGCTTTATTTTTTATTTATTATATGCCATCTGGAATTGCTATGTTTAAGTTGGGTGCCCACAGAGTCTTTCTAAGTAAATCCCAAGCAACGCTCCAGCCAACTTAGCAGTATGTATAATACCAGCAGAGGTGTATTTGGAAGTGCATCAGAATAGAAATTATAATTCTCCCTCATTTCTAGTTGGACTGCTTGAATTAGAGGGTTTGATCTAGAAACCCAGGACTCCTGGATCCTGAATTAGGACATTTCCAGTCAAATGACATCCAAAGTAGCTGGGAAGCTTAAAAAGGCTTTTCCATCCCTCCCTGAATTGTAAGCTTATTAATTAGTGTTCTTTGTTTATTGTGTGCCTTTGAAATAAGTAGGATTTAAACTGAATTATATTTGTTATTATTCTATTTGTTTAAAATATGCTGCTTTAGGTATATACAGGGTATATACTCACGAATAGCGATGATGACCATTTTCAAAAGAACATCCTAAAGTCACTGGATTAAGCCAACTGGCAGAAGGAACTTTCTCCTATACTGGAAGCCTGTCCAGTTTTTCAGGTTTCCCTGAAAACTCATTTCTGGAAGGAAGGAAGTGTCGTTCCTGTGAGAAGGGGTGAAGTTGGGCACTCCACTTGAGCACCATTATCAGTTTATTAAATGAGTGTGGAAATGGGACTTGGTCCTCACGGGGTTTGAAGGGGAGGCTGTGCCCCAGGCTGCATGTTTACACTCAATTCCCTCCTCTGGGTTTTGGAGACCTCCAGGGAAACCCTGCCCTGAGCAGCCACCCTCTCCCTTGGTCTCTGCTGATACTCCCTCCTGGAGGCCAGCTGTCCAGCAACATGGGCCTTGGTGCTCTTGGCAGGTGGGAGTTGGATTTGGGAGCCGATGATGCTCCTGTGCAACAGGCGTTGCACCCCGCAAGGGCGAGTGCAGACTGAACGGATGAGCGCGTTCACACAAGATGCCCCCGACGGGCACTACGCCCTTTTTCCTCCCTCCCCCTTGGCGGCACTGGGGACGGGTCTGTAGCCCGGCTGTGAGCGGGCCCCAAACTGCCACCCTCTGGGAGACGGTTGGACACCGTCCGCCTCTGGGTAAGCTAGCCCGGGGCCGCTTTGCTGGCTTCCTACAGACACGGAGCCAGCCCCGCTCGTTGGCGGAGGCGCTGCGAACCAGGCCCTGAATTCTGCCCCCGGAGGCGGCGCCCTCCGTCCCCGGGCTGCAGCGGGAACGAGCGCAGCGCGGGATCGGGGCTGGCGGCGAGTCGGAATGCCCCCACTTGGCGGGGGTCGTCCTGCACGGCGCCCCCCATGCATCGGCCGCAGGGGAACGGCGGTGCCAAGTCGCGGGGGGGGGCATCGTCTGCTCCCTTTGCGGCTGGGCGCGCCGAACCAGCGGAGCGAGACAACACTCCGCCGCCGCTCCAGCGCTCGGCTCCAGGGGGCGCCCTCGAGTGACGGAGGACGGACGGACGCTGGACGGACGAGTGCCGCTCTGGCGTCCGCGCTCTATGGCACTGTCGCGCCCTGCGTCAGCGGAGGAGCGCGGAGAAATCGCGCGCAAGCCTGGCGTGTCAATTCCCGTTCGTTTTTGCTCCTCCCCCTCAGGGCTTTTGTCGGAAGTCGCGCGAGGGTTGTATTCCGCGCATGCGCGGCTGCAGCCTGAGGGGCGCAATCTCTGAGGCGCCGCCGCCGCCGCCATGGCTACGACGCTGGCCAAGATCGCCGAGATCGAGGCGGAGGTAACGGAGGGCCGAGGTGCTGCTTGCAGCCGGGTGGGCAGGGGGGAGCCGTGGCGTTGCGGTGGAACCTTCCGCACAGCGGCAGTCTACCGGGCAGGAGTCAGCCGGGCGGGGGCGAGGGCGGGCCTGCGGAACTCCTGGCCAGGCGCCCTCCCTGCCCGAAGGGGTCTGCGGCCTCTGGGCAGCGGGAATCCAGGGGCGCCGCTGGAGGGAGCTCCAGGCAGTGAATTGTCCCCACAACCACAACCCTGCGAGGTGGGCTGGCTCCAAATCCCTCAACCGGCAGGACTAGAACCCAGAGCCGCCTGGCTTCTCGGCCGGCGCCTTCACCGCAAGGCGAACTTGGTGCTTTCCTAGGCAGGAACCCCGGCGGAGACGCCGTCCTGGCCCTTCCCAGCCCTGGGCTCCCCGTCCAGTAACCGGCAGGGAGGCTGCGTGGCTGGGCTGTCGGGCTGGCTCTGACCTGGGATGGGGCCTCGAGCCGGCAACGAGCAGGAGATGCATAAATTGGGGCAACTTTCCTGAACCCCCTCTGTACAAAATGTACCTGCAGCTCTTTTTACTGATAACAAAACCCATTTTGTTTTGTTATCAGTAGGGCAGGACGAGAAACAAGGGTTGGAAACTGCCCAAAGAGAGAAGCAACCTGGAATTAAGGAGAATATTCCTAACAGTAAGGACAATTAACCAGTGGAACAGCTTGCCACCAGACGTTGTGAGATTTTTAAGAAGAGCCTAGACAGTCACTTGTCTGAAATGATATAGGGACTCCTGCTTGAGCGCGGGGCTGGACTAGAAGACCTCCAAGGTCCCTTCCAGCTCTATTCTGTTCATTTCTGCCGTAAGAAGCGGGTCTTGTCTTTCTGAAACCTGAGAGGCCACGTCACAAGGTTGGCCCTGCCATGTCTGCGCCAGTCCTGGAGCCGATGGGTTTACCTTCCCTCTCTCTCTATTCCAGATGGCTCGCACCCAAAAGAATAAAGCTACAGCCCATCACTTGGGGCTGTTGAAGGCCCGCCTGGCCAAGCTGCGTCGAGAGCTGATTACCCCAAAAGGAGGCGGAGGGGGTGGACCCGGAGAAGGTGCGTGTGCCCTTTCAAAAGGATGGAGGAGGAGGAGCGTGGCATCCCTTGCTGGGGATGGGAACACACTTTCAGAGTCCTTTTTGGTAACCAGTGCAGAATCAGCAAGGTGGCACCTGTGCAGCCCCAGGAAATAGAAAGCAAGCCAAATTTTGCGAGGTGGGCGGACCATGTTTCATCCTGCTCGCCATACTTTTTTTTTTTTTTTTTTTTAGCAATAGAGACTAAACCAAAATAGAAGTAGTTGATGGTCTGTCTATTGGTATAGGGCAGACATGTCAAACACAAGGCCCGGGGGCCGGATGCGGCCCGCGACGTGGTTTCATGTGGCCCGCGAAGCCATCCTGAAAACAGTGAGGGAATGGCCCCCGCTGCCAGGCCGCCCGGGAGCCAATGTACAATTTTGTGGTGGCCATCTATGCTGAAACGCATTCAGTCTTAGCCGCCCCCTGGGCACGCGCTGGGGAGGTGTCACCCTTTGTGAGGAATGAAGAAATGCACCATCGCCTGGAAGTGGCCAGCAAATGGCCCTCGCCTACTTCACATATCCGGCTTGCTGGGCTCCAGGGGAGGGGTTTCAGCAGGCTCCTCCAGTGGCCCATGCCTTGGCACTTGCCCTGGTGCCACCCCCTTCTGCCAGAGACCCTCAGATCTGTCCCACTCCTGCCCAGGCCCCCACAGGCACCCTTGATGCAAACGATGTAGAGCTGGCCATGCCCACCCAGTAGGCCACACCCACTCCAGCCACACTCACCCTGGCCACACCTACCCCCCCCCCGAGGACAACCGCAATGCTGATGCGGCCCTCAATGAAATTGAGTTTGACACCCCTGGTATAAGGAATAACTGCCCCTACAGAGCAACCAATTCTTTCCTTTTCACTTGAATTGTGTCAAAATGTCCTTTTTGTCCACGTGTAAATACATTCAGACTCAGGTATGTCACGTCCACACAATCCTTTTGTCAGCTGAAGTGTGAAATTATTGCCAACCTTATGCTAGTATAAATTGTAGCAACACATGTAAACTGTGTTGAGTATCTGCCTGTTGCTTTATTTGAAAAACTTAAGGGTGTAAAATTTTAAATGAATTGGGTATTATACTTCTTGTTTTGCTTCAGGACTCAGCTGTCCTTTGGGGGTAGATTTGAGAAGTGGGCCCCAATATGCTGGAGGGAGGGATAGCTTTGGGCCTTCCTCTTGCCCAAGAGAATACCAAGGTGGAAGTTTCTCTCTTTTGACTTTGCTGCTAGAGGCATTCTGGGGCCTATCAGTTACTCTGAATTAATGATCACTTCTTAGGTTTTGATGTGGCAAAGACTGGCGATGCCCGGATTGGTTTTGTGGGCTTCCCTTCGGTGGGGAAATCTACTCTGCTGAGCAATCTTGCTGGTGTTTACTCAGAAGTAGCTGCGTACGAGTTCACAACTCTAACCACAGTTCCAGGAGTGATCCGATACAAAGGAGCCAAAATACAGGTGAGGCCTATGAAACCCAAGACTTGTAGCTGAATCCAAACTTAGCTAATATTAAAAAGAATGACAAAGCGTGTTTGACAAATAGGTAGAAAAATTATTACAAAATCCCAAGACTGAAGACCAACCTGACTGTACATTATCAGCCAGAACTGTTTGGAATCATTCGTAGGAATGTTTCCAAATGGAATTACAAGAAGTATCTCTCAGAAACCGAGAGCCTTTCAAATCTGATCTAGTGGGTTTTAAATTGAATCCTGTGAAGAAAGAAGATCACCCTCCCCCCATAAATAGTGGGATCCCCGGAACTACAAGAATGCAGAGGTACCAATAAGGACTGGAAGGAATGGGTCACATGACCCATTCATAGGGTCTGCATGCAGATTAGAAAACCATCCTGATGCATAAGGAACTTTCCGTTGAGCTATGAATTAAAAGGGATGTTCTAGGAAATAGAAGATGGGTGCAATCATGCAGAAAATTAAGGTTCAAGCACAAAAGGAACTTAGGTTTAGAGCTGTCAGCAGAAAAGGAAGGAAAATTCAGTAGTCAGTGTTACTGCTAAGAGAAGATGGTAAAACAGGAACGGGGTGCATCAGTTTGTGAATCCTTCTAAATCTTCAATATTTCCGATAAATATGACCTAAAACATGATCTGTTGTCCACGCAAGTCCCAAAACTGGATAAAGAGAGTGCAATTAAATGAATTAAAATATTGTACTTGTTTGTTAATTTATTAGGAAAAATGATCCAAAGCTACATATTTGTATGTGGCAAAAGTATGCAAACTTTTGCTTTCAGTAGCTCCTTTGCCCCCCTTGGGCAGCAATAACTGCAACTAAACGTTTCTGATAATTGTTGTCCAGTCCTGTACATCAGCTTGGAGAAATTGTAGCCTCTTCTTGCAGAACAGCTTCTGCTCAGGGAGGTGGCTGGGCTTCCTCGCGTGAATTGCCCACTTCAGGTCCTTCCACAACATTTCTCTTAAGGCTAAAGCTCAGCAATTTGACTTGGGCCATTTCAAAGCATCAGCTTCTGCTTTATGCATTCTTTGGTCAGTGGCTGTATTTTGGATCTCTGCCTTGCTGCACATCCCACTTTCTCTTGCGCTTGAGTTCACGCCTGAAATGTTTTCATTTAGAATTTACTGGTACAATTTGGAATTCATTGTTCCACCAATGATGGTACGCCGTCCAGAGGCAGCAGAATAGGCCCAAAGCGTGATACCGTTACCACCGTATTTCACACAGATGAGATAAAGAAGTTCTTATGCTAGAATGCCGCGCTGGCCTTGCCCAGTGTAATACTTTTCATTCAAGGCAGAAAATTCTGTTTTAGTCTTGTCCATTCACAGAAATTCTTCCAACAGCCTTCTGGGTTATTCATAGGGCATTTCACAAACTGTAGATGGTAGCAGTGTTATTTTTGGAGAGTAGAAATTTTGTGCACACAATCTGCCTGACAGTGGACTGTTGGAGTCCCAAACTTTTGGAAATAGATTTGTAATCTTTTCCAACCTGGTGAGTATCAATTGTTTTTGAAGGTCCTCAGAAAACTCTTTTATTCAAGCCATAACATCCCTGTGTGGAGATCAGACATTTATAGTGAATATCCAGAATTCTGTTCTTTAGATAAGGATTTCTCTCACTCCCATTTCATTATCATCCCATTGATTGAAACACCTGACTCTAATTTGCTCTAATTCTAGAGGTTTGCATATGTTTGTTACACACCAATATGTAGCTTTGGGTCACTTTCCTCAATAAGTCAATGAACAAATAGAATTTTTGGTCTCATTTCTTTAACTAGGTTTTCTATCTAGTTTTAGGACATGTGGAGAACAGGTCACGTTTATGCAGAAATATTGAAAATTCAAAAGTGTCTGCAAATGTTTAAGAACCCCTGTAAGTGTAGGTGTAAGTAGTAAGAGAAAGGAAAACTTAAGTTGTTCCTGTGTTCTGCTGAGGTCAGAATATTGTGGCCAGTTCTGAGACTGCATTTTATGTAAGACATTAATAATCTGAAGGTTGTCCATAGGAAAGTAGCCAAGGTGAAAATCCTGGAAGGAAAAACTTAACAGGAATGGTTGGAAGTGGTATGTTCTTCTAGTTACTGGATTTAAAGAATGGGTTTAATCGATATTTGTCCCTTGCTTGGTTTGTTCATGTACATCTGTCAGATCCATATGTCAAGCCCATTTTTAACAGCTTCAGGCGCTCAGTCTTTTCGTGGTATTCCAAAAATATTGAAGATCATCCAGCTCGTCAGTCCATCCAAGATGATTTGCTTTCGACAATAGTAGAACAGAATTACTTTGTATTTACTCTCAGATCATCCCCAAAGCAGATAAATAGCTGTTGCAGTGAGGTTGTTGAGTAGAGTTTTGGAAGCCAATCCTGGGCGGAGAACAATGCAGTGGATGCTGAAAGGATCAGTAGGAGGAGAGGGCCAGAAATCCTGATGGTCAGCAAAGCGTGGCTGAAGCCTCACAGGACAAAGGGAAACAGGATAACAGCTGGCTGAGGGGTGCTGCCTGGCTTCTCCACACCTCTCTTTTCTGATTTGTTATTTTCCACAAACTCTGCAGCTTCTGGATTTACCAGGAATTATCGAGGGTGCCAAAGACGGGAAAGGCAGAGGCCGCCAGGTCATTGCAGGTGAGTGCTGGTGGTCCCGGGGCAAAAGGGGAGATGAGGACTGGCTGGCGAAGTGCAGAGAGTAGAAGAGATGTGTGCTTGGTGCAGCTTTTGCCTCTGATCCCAAGAGTATTGCATCTAGGAAAAGCTTACTTTCATACAAAGTAAGTGCGTGGCTTTTTCTTGCTTCCTTGAACATAAATTTGATTAAAAACACGTTTTGTTTATTACTCTGGTTTGAGCTAGGAGATTATATGACCGTGAATATATATATATATTTTTGTTTAGATTCCAGCTGTTTATGTTTGGCTTTTTAGAAGAGACTGACGGAAAATATTTTCAGATTTCATCCCCCTGCCTTTTTTCCCCACAGTTGCCCGAACCTGCAACCTTATCCTGATAGTTCTGGATGTTCTGAAGCCTTTGGGACATAAGAAGATAATTGAGAGTGAGCTGGAGGGCTTCGGGATACGTTTGAACAGCAAACCTCCCAATATTGGCTTTAAGAAAAAGGACAAAGGAGGCATTAACCTCACGGCCACAGTAAGTAGAGGTGTGGGTAGGATATTTCCTACCTTGCTGGGCATAAGAAATCTGCCCTGCTAAATTTGCCATTTGCTGTAACTGAAGGGAGTGTCTGAAAGGGATCTCTGGCAACAGGCCCCGAGTCTCAGCAAGGGCTCCCTTTGAAGTATAGCTGAAGATTTTGGTTCATTCGTGACAGCAGTGAGACAGGAAGAGAAGCTGGTCAGGACACTTTCTTTTAGGGTTCTGGAAAGGGCTTCTGAGGATACCATCTTCTGCTCCAGGTTAAGCTGCTGTGACTTCTGTTTAGCATCCCTGCTATCTGGGTGTGCTGCGGCCATCCCTTGTCCTGACACGTGAAGCTCCATAGCAGCAGTTGCCAGCGGGCACATTAACCCCTTCCTGCCATGTGGCCAAGCCTACCAGCCCATGTGCTTCACTCCTGATCCAGTCCCTATTGTGGTCTGTGGGGTTCTGTGTGTCACCATATTTTGTTTGATCAGTGTCCACAGAGTGAGCTGGATATCGAAACCGTGAAGAGCATCTTGGCAGAATATAAAATCCACAATGCCGATGTCACCCTGAGGAGCGATGTGACTGCAGATGACCTCATCGATGTGGTTGAAGGAAACAGGTAGTTTTCATGGGCTGATAGAGGGAGGGAGGGTCTGGGGGTTTCTCATGTTACATGGCAAGGAACTGGGGTGTCTTACAACATGGCTGCTTTTTTTGGCAGAGGCCTTGCAGGAACAGCCTGTGCTCCTCATCCACTCCAAGTGCTTTGCTTTTTTGCTCTTTGGATTGCTTCTAAGCACAAAGGATTGTTCCAAGAAAGGGGAGTTAAGTGCAGTGAAGGTTGCAGAGGCAGCTGATCAAATGCCAAACCTTTCTACTCGTTAGGACTATAGTAAATAGGCTGGATGTATCTTACAGGGCAGTCTCTCTTGCTCCGCCAACTTGGTTACTGAAACTACCTAGAATTGGAAGTCTCCTACCTCTCGGCAAATGTCTGTCTTACATTTTTTTGCTCACTTCTTCATCCTTGCAGAGTTTACATCCCATGCCTTTATGTGTTGAACAAAATTGATCAAATCTCCATTGAGGAATTAGACATCATTTACAAAGTGCCCCACTGTGTTCCCATCTCTGCTCATCATCGGTGGAATTTTGATGACCTGCTGGAGAAAATCTGGGACTACCTTAGACTTGTGCGGATGTAAGTTTTGGTTTGTCAGAGCTCACAAGTTCTCAAAAGTCATTCCAGGTCCTTTAAAAATGCTCCCTGGTGTCAATTTCCCCTCAACTCTGAAATCTCAACTGCATCCTCTTGACCCTCCATGTTCCTGGTGATTCTCTGGGGCCCAGGATTTTGGCAGTTTTTCAGACATGCAGGATTGTAATCAGAAAAAAAAATGTATCTTTTGGAATCATTCAATTCTGTTCTCTAAAAGGTCCGTGATATTTTTAGGACTGGGAATGATTTTTTTCATGAGATGTTGGAGGAGATGCTCCAGCACTTATTTATATAGAGAGAGTGGATGTGTCAGAGAGAAGACCATCTCAAATCTTTTTCACTGACATGTAGTTGTTTTATCAGGTAGGAATTATTCTGGTAAGAGGGGCCTTCCTTCCTGCTCCCTCAGTTGTTGGGGTATGCTTTGGGTTACCCCCTTTATTTGTAATGATAACTAATCAAGAAGAGTAATCTTGGTGAGAAAGGGGGCTTGTCTGAAAGCATAAATGCTTGAGAAAGGAACGTTTCATTGTGTTCAATTGCAGTTACACTAAACCCAAAGGGCAGCTCCCAGATTATACTTCTCCAGTGGTCCTGCCTGACTCTCGGACTACCGTGGACGATTTCTGCATGAAGATTCATAAAAACCTAATTAAAGATTTCAAATAGTAAGTGTGGTCTGCAAACAGCCAATTTAGTTCCTTTAGGACTATAGTAGAGGTGAGAGTCCTGCTTTTTTTGGGGGGGGGAGGTGTTAAATGTCAGGAGAGGAGGGGGCAGCTGCTGTCCAGAGACCCTTGGACCAACTGCGATGCAGGAGAAGGTATTGAAAGCCAGGCCAGCCAGCCACCCAGATGCTTTATTTAAATCAAGATATAATTCATCTACAACGTTCTCCTAATCTATGAAGGAAGTTCTATGATTGAAAAATAAGATTAACGTAGCATGGTTTTTTTTCTTAACAAATCCATGGCATTAAATCTGTGCTAACTCTTTTCTTCCAGTGCTCTCGTGTGGGGCTCGTCCGTCAAGCACAACCCTCAAAAAGTAGGAAAAGATCACACTTTGGAGGACGAAGATGTCATTCAGATAGTCAAGAAATAATAATAATAAAAAATCCATCTGGCCCATCAATCGTGATTCCTTTCAGAAAAGACTAATTATGGAACTTCCTGGTTGAGTGGATGCGAACAGAACTGCAAATTTGTGGACTAATTAAAATCTGTTTCCTGTGATTGGGCGTGAGAGCTTTGCCAAGACATGGCTTTGCACTGCTGTTCCATCGAGTCCACATTTTTGGCCTGGGAAGAGTTCACTCCGCGGAGCTTTTGTGCTGCCGACATAAATTAGGATGCAAATGTAAAACTCTCCTTCATTATCATTTGTGGATTTGTATACAAAAGTGGTGGTCCTGTCCTTGTTACTGATGCAAATAAAGTCTACAGGCAAAAGCTCGGAGAGGCCGTTCTCGTCAAAAGGGCTTAGGTGATGCTTTGAAATAGGCAGGCTTGACATAATTCTTTGAGCATGTTAAGATTCTGCAAGATTGCAGTTGACGCCAAGAAAATCACTAAAAAGGTGATTTGAAAGGAATCACTGAAAGGAAAATCGGTGTCAAATATTTCTGGATGACTAAGGAATTATTACAACGGATCCGAAGAAGTTTCACCGAGTCTAGCAGTCCACCAGCATTGGCTTTCTTACACATTTTATCCAAACATGGAGAAAAATAACCCATGAACTTACTCTTAACAGAAATAGAGGATGTAAAAAAGGGCTGA
Source organism: Azemiops feae (assembly GCA_023970755.1). NCBI lineage: Eukaryota > Metazoa > Chordata > Lepidosauria > Squamata > Viperidae > Azemiops > Azemiops feae. The sequence goes on along the minus strand of JALGBA010001345.1, from coordinate 349,974 downwards.
CTTGTTGGTGTTATTAGCATCAAGAACTGTTAAGAATTTGGTCAGAGGAAGATACAAATACTCCAGTAGCCCTCATTTGTCTTCTCTGCCACTGTGGAAAATAAGTGAGTTACCTTAGCGTTACCTTGATTGATACTTTCAAGACCTCCCAGCCACTGAGGCAAACGGTGATGACAAATGGAAGTTAAGTCTTGGTGAGAAATTGAAACGAAACCAAGAAAATAAACGATCAGTCTTGATCTAAATATCCAATTCTCAGAAAATAGATGCCTGAGAAATGCACTTTAAAAACCTAAACATCTTAGATCTATTTTAAAACTATAGGTTAAACACATTTTTATAATCTTTTGAATAGAATTGCAAAAACCTTTTAAGACAGCTAAAAAAGAAAGTTCGTCCTAATTTCAGGAAGGGAGGCTGCTGCTTAAAATGGGGACCCTAATTGAAAAGCACCCTCTCTGGACCTCAGCCTGCCATTCCACCCTGGACCTCATGCACTTGGAAATCACAAGCAGTTTCTTTTCAGAAGTTTATCTTAGGTAGTTCTAGCTGGAGAAGACCATCTTGCGAGTATTCAGGCATCGGGTTGTGCAGTTTTTACACTGATTTGCCGTTGGAAATTTCACAAAACTTGTAAAAAGCCACTTGCAGCACTGTTACGATCTCCACGTTTTGCACTAATGGCGATTTCTGAGCATGTGTCACTGGCAGCCTTACAGGGAGCCCCTCACGCTGGATGGTAAGGCGACTCTTGCAAGGACATCTCGCTCCCTGTAGGCCTGCAGCTGCCCCACACCCCCACACACTGCATAGCCTGAATCCGGGAGGACCCGAGAGCCAACCGTAGAGCCGATGGAGAGCTCGTTAAATGCCATTTTGCCAGGGTCATCCCATCCAAGCCAATAGCTTCCACTTGCCTTGGCAGCATCTCCGAATTAGGCTGGGGTGATGATACCCAGTATCTTGACAGTGATTGTGAACTAACAACTCCCAGCAGCCTTACGTAAGCGTTAAGCAGCTAGTGGGGAGAATCCTGAACCCCACAGAACTCCACAAGGGAGTGAGTGACCAGCTGGCTCCTCTCCCTCCCTACACCCACCAATTGGGATGAGATGCTGAGGAGCAAGTATTGCTTGCAATCCCAAACCCCTAATAGGTGGTCCAAATGATACCGCAGTGGTCAGTATCAAGGGCTGGGAAGAGCTACAGTAGGACCAGAAGATGCGTAACGTCCCCCAACGGATATTAGCCAGATTGATCTTTCCATCCCATCTCTGGGTCCAGGTAATCCACTTTTTCTTAGCTGCCATTCAACTGCCCTCCCTACAGCCTTCTCCTGAAAGACAAAGTAATAATAATAATAAAGTTGGAAGGGACCTTGGAGGTCATCAAATCCAACCCCCTGCTCAGGCAGGAAACCCTATACCATTTCGGACAAATGGCTGTCCAGTCTCTTCTTAAAAACTTCCAGTGTTGGAGCATCCACCGCTTCTGGAGGCAGGTTGTTCCACTGGCTAATTGTTCTGTCAGGAAGTTTCTCCTCAGTTCTAGGTTGCTTCTCTCCTTGATTAGTTTCCATCCGTTGCTTCTTGTCCTGTCCTCAGGCGCTTTGGAAAATAGCTTGACTCCCTCTTCTTTGTGGCAGCCCCTGAGATACTGGAACACTGCTATCATGTCCCCCCTCATCCTTCTCTTCATTAAACTAGACATACCCAATTCTAGCAACCGTTCCTTATGTTTTAGCCTCCAGTGCCCTGATCGTCTTTGTTGCTCTTCTCTGTACTCTTTCTAGAGTCTCAATGTCTTTTTTACATCGTGGTGACCAAAACTGGATGCAGTATTCCAAGTGTGGCCTTACTAAGGCATTGTAAAGTGGTATTAATACTTCCCGTGGTCTTGATTCTATCCCTCTGTTAATGCAACAGTTATTAGGCACGGGTGGCTCCAGGGAGAGCTTCTTAAGGAAGGGCATCCTTCAGGACTTCTGGCATCAGCCCATCCCACAGTGGGTTGGTTGGTATGGTGGGAGAGAAGAAATGGGCTAGTTAAGTGCTTTGTTCAGATTGATGGGATAACTGAGTGCGTGCTTGCGCAATGCAAGGCATTTAATGGGCTGGTTCTTTATAACTCTTCCAATGCAATCCCTACTCTTGCAGCTTCCCAAGAAAGGAAAAAAGTCAGCCCCACTTATATAAACCAACTCTACAGGAATGCTAGAGCTATTCTAACATCCCTCCCCCAACACCAATATTCATGAGAGTTAGGTGTCTGCCTGAGCCATTTTCACATTCCTTCTGCTTGTTTGGGGGCTTCGGCTATGTTTTTCTCTTTGTTGCTTTGGTAATGGATCTGGCCCATCTCTGTCAAAGTCATCCTCCCTACTCTAATCAGGGAGTTATCAGGAATTAATTTGAAACTAATCTTCCAGGAATGAGAACACAGCCAGACACAATCCTACAAACTCTAGGATTAAGAGTGCAAGGAAACAGTTAAAAACCAATCTGTTGCAAATTTCAACCTATCTTAAAACTGCACCTAGCTCTGTATTTCTTCAGGTAGCCATTCCTTCCAATTCTTCAGCCCCCTCCAAGTTGGGATGTGTTTCCTAAGCGGTGGAGGTGAGACCGCAAAGCCACATTGCAGGGCCAAAGAACCAAGACCTAACGCTGCACCCATTCCTCCAATTCCCTGCTTCAAAGTCCGGGAAAACCTTCTTCCTGCTCAAACTACGTTTCCTTGGCTTAAATTTGATTCTGATCTCAGAAGCTCTTGAGTGTTTTCTTACAATGTTCTAGAGATAAAACTTGTCAACATTTGCTGTCTTGAGGGGAAAAAAATCATGAAGCTTTTGATTCAGTATCAGCAAGACCACCTCAATCTATCAATGAACTGAAGCAATTCCCAAAAGCAGCAACCAGCATACCAGCACTTCCAAACCATCATTGGATACATTTTTTTTACACATTTTCAAACAGTTTTTTTCTAAACCGATACCTATTGCACAGTTCTCAAATCCTCAAGAGTTTTTTAGTTTTCCTGATAAAAGATGGATATTTCACAATGAATCTTGGAATTTCTCATGGGAAAGATTTTTTTTTTTTTTTTGCTGAAGTCAAATTTAGTAAATATGCCCCTGCAAAGAGTATCCCTTTACACAGTGAGTCAGAAAGCTCATAGAATTGACTTTATTTACAGAAAGAATTCTGGGGAAATTTTCATTTTAAAAAAGTTATGTAACAATCTTACAGGGACAACACCGTGACACTTGCACTGAGTAAGTTCAGGTTACAAAATCTTCAAGTGTTCAGTCATTGATGGCCCACATAGGTGTCATGGCACAATTTACAGGTCATTTATCCAAACTGTTCTGGGTCATCAATGCCAACACAGCATGTCACCAAGTGAAACAATTCAGGATTTGATTTGGACTGCAGATGTCCAATTTAAGACTGTTACTTCACAGCAGGGGAGAACAAATTACTATAACTGCTAGCAGTTGCAGACCCTCAAGAGTAGCTAAAAAGTGGACAGCAACCCTGAAGATGCACCACGCTGGAGCAGAGTCAACAGGTGCAAGGTCTATGGTACCTAAATCTGTGTGCAATTATGAAGGGCAGCACCTTGCAGCCCACTTTTCAGGCGCTGAAGATCCCAACCCAGCAATTTCCTTTCCTCTGGACTGCAAAAATATACAGCATGTACCTAGTGGCCTTTCCCCACTTTTGTGACTTAACTAGAACAGAATGTAGAGGAGTAAGACAGGAGTACACAAGAGGCAAAGCAATGTCAATCTGGCTCACGCACAATTGACTTCTGCGGCACCTTTAATGCACGTCCCACATGTACAGTGAATAGATCCAAACCAGAGGCACACAAACTAAAGCTTAACTTTTTACTAGCTACTCTTATGTACAGTTGTATAAGTTCAAAAAAGCTCTCCCGTGGATATATACAAAAAAAAGATGTTCATACATTGGTCTGTACATAGAATTTCCAGTGATGAACCCTTAAGGCTGATACCTCTGTCCCAAGAGGTCACCAGCACTTCATTCCTACATTTTTACAAAAAAAAGAAAAAAAAAGAAAGAAAAAAGCCAAACAAAAAAGGTAGATGCTTCCAGAATTCTTCTGGTACTGTCTCGCATCCAAGTTTTTTCAGGGTTCACTATTCAATCTATAATAAATTCTTTCCGTCTTGATGTAGACACAGGCGCCATGTGCTTTTAGTCACTCCAAAAAGAACTGTGCACAAAGTGCTGAAACCAAAGCAGCCCAAAAGAAATAGGAGTGAAGCACGCGAGAGGCAGCTGCCGGAGGAGACACGGGTCTAGTCAAATAGCAGCGCAGATCCCTGCTCTCCAACGAGGGTCCTCACTGCCGGTATTCCAGCTCGTCCACGCTGATCACTTTGGAAGGCATGGACGGGAGGGGCTGCTGCAAGACGTCGGAACCAAACCACTTTGCCAGGCCGACAGGAGAGCTGCTTCGCTGGGCAGCGGCACGATGGTCAAGCTGTGAGTGCATGTGAGGCAGTCCGGTCCGAGAGGACACAGGGGAAGGAGTTGTTTGCACGCCAACAGCAGATCCTTGTGTGCCAGCACCTGAAAGAGAGAGAGAGAGAGACCAACCACCTTGTGTTGTAGATCTGGGATGATGGTGGTGCATGATGGGCCTTGGCAAAAAGAGCGTTTAGGACTCCTCAAAGGGAGACCCGTTACCTGAGCGCTGTAGCTGCTGCTGCATCATTGCCAGCTGCAAAGGTGTCGCTGAGCGAGGATTCAAGAGAGGGTGGCCAGCTGTGGTTAGCGGGTAGCATGGTTGACCAAGGAGGGGAGCAGATACTCCCTGTAGGTGAGCGAGGTCAACCCCAGGAGGAATCATACCTGTTGAACGGGATCAGACCATTTTTAAGCAAGGAACCTCCACACACACACACACAGCACTTTCACACTGGAACCTCTCCCCACAATTAAAGGATGAAAGGCAGCAGCACTTTAGAACAAGTGTTTGTGAGCTGAGAATGGCAACATTCTTAACTGGTGGCCATTTCAGAAATAGTTAAACGTGAATCATCCACAGCTGCTGCATCATAAGGCAAACTCAGGACCCTTAACTACTCCCTGATGGTTATGAAAGTCAGCATAGTATGCTTGCACTATTACATTCCTGTCAGAAAGCATGCCACGCTAGTAGATAACAATAGAAAACATTGGGCTTCCTACCAGATGCAGCTGTTCCAACTTTTATACAACTCACACAATTTCCAGATATGTGCAAGGCTAAATGCAATAACTGCTCTTGTGAGAAAACTTGCAGTTAGATCAAAAGACTGAGGGTGTGTGTGGGTGCGCATGTGTGTGTCCATTCGTGAATGCTAATCTTTCAGCAATGCCTGAACAGTCCACGTAGCAAATGTTGGGCCTAAATGAAGGCCCCTTCAACCAGGAGTGAAACTGAAGCTCACCTGCTTGCAGCAGAGGAGGAAGGTGCTGTGGATGAATGCCTTGTGCCAGCATCCTTTGGACTAATCCTGGGGGCAACTGATGAGCAGGTCGTACCATTGGAACATGAGGAACCAGAGGAACTTGGTGGATCGGACGGAGGAAAGTATTCCCTGGAACTGGAGAAGCCATTGTAGGAGTTTTTCTCCCAGTAGGTTTTGGCCTGTAGTCCTGCTCTTTGGTGCAACGGTTGGCTTGAGAAAGTGGGGTGGAACATGCGGAACGCTGCAGTGATGTTAGTTTGGTAGCTACGGAGGGCGAGTTCTCTTGGTCAACAGGATCTGTCGGCCTGGATGGCAAAAGACCCTCTGCAGAGGAACACAAAAGAAGCTGAGCTCAAACCATCACATGCAATGGGCACCATCTATCCTTTTGCCAGCTTGAAGAAACCTTCTTGGTAAAGGGAAAACGTGAAGGACGGAGGCCAGCTCAAGAGCACAATGACTCCACATGGTTGCAACCCTTCCTTGCCTATAGCTGCAGCTTTGTACTGTCCCACAGTTGGAGGAGCTTTTCATCCTTAGGATGAAAGAGGAGAAAGAAGAAAAACAGCTGTGCTTTCCCCTTACATTTCGTGTCTGTTCTCTGGCTGTAAGAAGATCTATTCCAGTGGTGGCGAACCTTTTAGACACCAAGTGCCCAAACTGCAACCCAAAACCCACTTATTTTGGGATTGATTTAATGCTTTGGATTTAAGATTCATAACTGAGATGAAATTATTGACTAGACTATAGTTTGGAATTGTGAAATGAAAAATGTTTTAAATGTGCACTTATTAAGATAAAAAATATATGTCTGAAATCTATAAGATGGTATACATGCTTTTACTCTTTATTATTTTTTACTTTTGGAAATAGTATGTTTATTTTAGTGATGATAAGTATTTTGTAATGGAATGAAAACAATGAAATGGATTATGACAATGGCAGATAATGTATTAGTAAACAAAGACGTCTCAGAATAAGAATTAGAATACATTCTAGAAATGTAAGAAGCTATGATAACTATGTTGTAATGAAATGAGAATAAGAAAATGGATTTTGATAATGGAAAACACGATATTACTAAATAAGCTATTAGAATAAGGTGGGCGTGGCTGTGGTGGTCATGGCAGAATGGGTGGGTGTGGCCAAGGTGGGCATGGTCACCTCGATGTTCCTCCTGTGGGGACTGGACAGGGTTGGGGGAGATCCAGGGGGTCTCTAGCAGGTGGGGCGGTGGGCAGGAGGCTCGTCCTGCGGGGCGAGGCCAGGCAAGGCGAGGCAGGGCGGGGGTGTCACTGTCGCAGGGCAAGGCGATGCAGGGGCCGGGGGGCTGCTGCCTGACACCATCGGCCCCCGCACACAGAGGCCAGCGAGTGCATGGGGGCCAACGGTGTCTGTCAGCAGCCACAGCCTGCTGGCCCCTCAACCGGCGCACTCTAGGGCTCCGCAGCCCGCTGCCAGCAGTTCAGAGAAGCCGCCTCTGAGCTCGACGGCCGGCCAACAGCTGAGGAGGCGATGCAGAGCATGCGAGGCCAGGAGGGATGGGATGGAGGGGAGGGAAACCAGCTGTGCTGGGATGCATCTGGCCATGTGGGACCTCGGCGAGTTAGCAGGCGGCTGCTTGAAGAGGGATGGTTGCCATCTCCGGGGCATGGCGCAAGTGCCCACAGAGAGAGCTCTGAGTGCCTCCTCTGGCACCCGTGCCATAGGTTCGCCACCACTGATCTATTCCATGGACAATTGTCTTGTTGAAGGAGCAGCCAGAGTGATAGCCTTGTTCCCAAGTCCAGGAATAATTTACCAATATCTAATGCTTGTATCTAAGCATTCCTGGAAGCCTGGAGAGGGACTGCAAGAATCCACATGATATTTGTTTAGTCTCCCTAATCCCTCTGGATCTTGATACAGTGGCCAAGTCTACCAGGAGCTCTCCTCCTCTTAGATAAAAGCCAGAAACCTCTTAACTTTAGGAAGACCTGCAGTCAAGAGTTTTGTATGTGCTCTTAGGAATCATTTCTCTTTGCACAGATGTGGACAAACATACCTTCGGTTGTCCTCGGACCTTCTTCTCTCTCGCTCGATTTCAACTTGGCTGCATGGGGCTCATCTCTGCTCTTGTCTTTGCTTTCATACATCTTGCGTATTACTGAGGTAGGAGTAAAGGAAGGAGATAGCTGCAAAAGCACAAACCAACAATTAACATTTAACACATTTGCCCCCAAATAACCAGTTTTTTGGTTATAAAATGCAAAAATAATCTAAGACAAAAAACATCAATAATCAGGGTGATTTAGAATGGAGAATCCTGCCAGCCCCCTCCCCCAAATCACACTAAAGTAAATCTGTCTTCTATTTGTTTGAACCTTTTAAATTGCATCCCTTCCTTTCATCTCGCATCTGTCGCTCAGAACTTGAAAACAAAAAGCTCCCCCATTTTTGCAACGGCCGGGCGCGACACTGACCATGCTAGTGATGGAAGCAGCAGCGGTCGGAGGAGAAGAGGCGTTTCCTCGGAGGCCCAGAGAGGCAGGAGAGTGAGTCATGCGCGGCTGCCTATCAAACAGAAATTCACATTAGAATATCTTTCTCTGCCTGCAAGGCAATAAAATCCTGGCTGAAGGTTTTCCAGCAAGGAATAGCAGATTTCCCCACTTGCTTCACTTCACTTTGAAGGTGGAGAAACCGAAGGTAGGTGGGCAGGCAGTCTGACGTTTGTTTAGCTTTCCAACTTTCAGCCTGAATTTTAAGCTCACCGGTTCCTGAAGCCATCTCGGTTTTTATCCATCTGTAGTTTGCCAAAACCTGGTTGGTAGAAATTTGGCATTTGCATAGCTAAGTCATGTGGAAGAGAGAGACCTTCTAACGCAGCTTGCTGCAACTCAAGAGGATTCATCTGAAATCAAGAAGGCTTCAATCAGCCAAGACCCTAACCAAGAGGGTATTTTACTACTTCTGTCTACTGTGACTGTGGACACTGGTCTTTACTGCCTTCAGATTTCTGCTACTTCGCAGTATTCTTTTACGAAGTAGGCACGCCACTTACTGCTACTCTCTAGTGTGTGTCATGCTACACCACACTCTTGTCTCGCCTATATTAACTTCATCTGGTGCACTGCAGGATTGAACTCCATTTAAAAGGAGACCCCATGGATATGGGTTAAACTAAACTAAAGGTTACTTCTCAGAGCTGTGGCACTGGGAATACTATCAAATACACTCCCTAAATAAGTGTATTGCAATGTCACAAGTGTTTACGTAGTCCACTGTAAAATATCTCCCCCCCCCCATTGCTTCACATAATCCTCATTTCCTGGATCCCATTAAATGTGGTTTTCCCCACGGTCACCATCCTCTTAAATAATCAGAAAAAGTGGTTATTGGTGTATGCCTTTCGCCATTCCACACCTCCCAGCATTTTCCAAAACATTGATCTCCCAGAGCAAAATGCTCTGACCTCCAGAATTAGGAGAGGCATGGCAAATTGTTCTGTATATAATTCAGGAGGAACATTTTAGCTGCAGAATTTTCACACCGAAAGTACAACATTTTACTCAGTTGGATGGAGGTTTTCCCTCTAGAACACAAACTAAACGGTTTTGGCGTTGTGCTTCCAAGCTTAAGGCCAAGAGAGATGGAGAGGAGCTGGTTCCTTCCATTACCTGAGCAGCAGTAGCAGCAGCTGGGCTCACCGATTTTCGAATCCCCTGAAATGGATCAGTAAGCAACTGCTGCGCCCCTGGTCCAAAACCTAGAAAGATAATGGGTCATTTCACCAGTGGGACATGAGCTCTTTTGTTCTGTGGGAAACGCAGTTTCTGTATGATTTTGTTTTAGAAAAGCATTTTCCACTGGAGCAGATCAGAATGCCAGTCTGCTTCGTGGAGAAGAAAGAGAGCTACCGATTGTAGGAAACAGAAAAGGAAGACATAGGACATTTTAGCAATTAATGCTGGTAAGGATTGCCCATTTGCTCGAGTGAACTCTTTTTAAACTGCTTTAAAATGGTAAAAAACACACCAGTAAACAGAAAGGCAAGTCCCACCCTCTCCGCCAATCCCCTGAAAGCCACACACAGTGAGAGCAGCCAAGAGGTTTCTTCTGCATTTGTGTTTAGCGTTGATCTAAACATTGTTCAGAACCTGAGTCTGGCTTATTCCAATCGGAATCTTTCAACGACTCTGGACCTGCAGCCTATTGGGACGCTACAGCAGCAGTAGTTTGGGCGAGGGGCTGGATCAGGTAAGTTCCAAGGTCCCATCCACTCTGGCATGCTCCAAATACAAAAACTACCTGAGCAGGAACGTTTCTCACCAACTGGAGATGGGACCCGATGCCTCAAGTAGTCCGCTGAAGCAGCCCGAGTGGGAAACATCTGTGAGATGGGAGGCTGCGGCGGAGAAGAGGCTCTCTGGGCAAGGAGGGAGGGAACGGGCTCCAAGCCCCCCATCAAGGTGCTGAGGACATTGGATGACGTCTGTCTGCAAGGGGAGGGCCCCAGGATCTCCTTGGGAAGAACACAGCTCTTTTAAACTCCCAGTTATGCATTGGGCATTTTTTCTGACAGTATAATTACAATCCTTACAAATACTGTAGCTCTCTGCTTAGGGCACTGGAAACCTCTATCAATAAACATGCAACAAAACAAATAGGTATTAAGTTGAGGTGTGGGGTCTGTCGTAGACATTTAAAACTCCTAAGAATGAGAGTTTGCTAACTGCGTTCTTTCGAGAGGTCTGTTAGTGGAGCCTGGATTAATTCTAACATCTGCAAAGGCAGAGAGCAGGAGGTGTGGGGAAGTAAGCTGTTCTAACACCACTCAGTCATATGCAGTCAGAGTCATTCAATGTCTTCAAATGCTGCGTTCTTAATTTACAGGTGTTACATGATTATGGTGTGTCCTGTAGACCAGGGCTTTTCAACCTGTGGTACGCATACCACTTGTGGTACATTAACAAGTGGCAGGTGGTACGCAGCCCTGCCTAGCCAAGTGTAGTGGGGGAGGGAAAGAGCCAGCGCAGGCAAGGACTTACAGTGAGAGAGTCCTCTGGAGCTGCAGATTTTACTTATGAATCTGGGGAGGCTGCCTTAGCCGGCAGCCAGTACTTACATTTTTTTTTCTTCCTTAAGTGCCAGCTGGGCTCCTTACTTTCCTTTCTAGCCAGTAGCTAATTCTTAAAGGGGAAGTGCCTTTTTAAGCTAGTTCACTCAGCAGCTTGTCTCTGAAGGCCTTTCCTTGTTTGATCAATATATGGAAGAGGGAAAATATGGGGTGTGTGTGTCAAATTCTTCCTTCAGAAGGAGATGGGAAAGAGAAAAAGGGAGGCAGGGAAGGGAGGGAGGAAGGGAAGTCCCGCCTTAGCACTTGGCCACCAGCAGCTCTGCCATTGACTTTGCTTGTCAAAAGGTTGCAGAAGGGGATCACATGACCCTGGGACACTGTGACCATCATAAATATGGATCAGTTGCCAAGCATCCAAATATAAATCACATGACCCTGTTGCTGCAATGGTCATAAGTGTGAAAAATGGTCATAAGTCATTTCAGTGCAATTGCAACTTTGAACAGGTGTTTTTTTTTGTCACCAAGTTTTTGACACCTTGCTAGGTGGTACTCGAATATTGCCATGTCCTAAAAGTGGTACAATCGGTGAAAAGGTTGAAAAGCCCTGCTGTAGAACATTAGAATAATTACAATGCTCTGTTGATGCTCTAACACTATAGTCAGAAATGTTCTTAACAGGAGTCTGAGCAAAATAAGAGACCGTTATAATACCTGCAAGATATTCTTTGTAGCTGTCTGGCCTGGCATCTCGGAAGGTGGCATCAGTGGGTTTTCAGAGGTTTGCTGAAAGGAAAAGAGCATGCTGGTGATCTCTCTCTTTTGCTAAAATTCACTGTCTGAGCATGTCCATCACCACGTGCAAAGGGAAGCGCCCTTCAACCGATGATGTGCTAAATGTCTATTTTGTCACCGGATGTATGGCCGCCAGACCTAGGCAATCTAAAGGCCACGTGGCTGGGTTGCTCCCTAGCAGTCCAAACACACATTTGGACGACTTAATCCAAAGTAACAAACCAGCGTTATCATCATCAAAGTGCCTGGACAATATTTAATAGCTCCTGATATGCCTGATTTGGATCTTAATACTTTTGTTTGCATATGTAAAATTACTAATCTGGTCTTTAATTTAATAAATTTAATAAATTCTATTGATAACAAACCACAGAGGAAACAGTTCTGCAGCATTTGCAGCTGAAATTGCCAGCTAGCAAGAGTCCAGATTAAACATTAAGACGAGCCCTCCCTCCTGAGTTTTTATTTTTTCAAAGAAAACATTCATATTCTTCCAAGGATTTTGACTGTGCAAAAGCAAATTATGTCATCCTTTTGTTCTGTACCATAGATTGTTCAATTATGTCAAGATGCAGATGTAAAATCCAGACAATTACAAGTTTATTGCCCATCACATTTTATAGTCAGACTCTTAGATCCGGGTGTCAGCAGCCTTCATATCACCAGGTAGGCCTCATTCCTTCAACCAGTGCAAGATAACACATTTATGTCATGCTAACAAATAAATTTAAATCTGCCTCTTTTCTCTAGCTTTAGTAAAGAAATATTTAGCTAGTCTCCAACTTGAGCCTATGGCACATTTGGGGTTTTGGAGTCATATAATACATTTTCAATTGCAATATGTTTTCCTTGGTGGGTGCAGTTACAAGGACCTACTTCTCAGAAAAGCAAATGAGCGGGAATAATTTGCCCAAGAACCTCAATAAAAGGTAAAGGCAGGCCATGGGCTGGGATTGCTATTTATTTGAATTTACTATACTTTTCACCACATGCTCCCACTACACATGATCCACTCATCCAGGCACCTTCACTGTCTATTAGGGTCCATCCCTCTCCTCATTCTCCAACAGATATTCCACCCATGCCACTGGGCACCCCCAGAGGGAAATCCCTTCCCCGGATGTGTTCCAAAGGCTTTACTAGGAGGCTGGATTTGATGACCTCAGTGACCCCTTCCAATCCAATGTTTCTATGACTCTAAGGTTACAGGTCCTGGTGACCTATGCGTTTGGAGTCCACAGAAATATACCACACCTCTACCAGGACGCAAGATTTGCTTTTCTTGATGATTCAAGGTGCTAGTTGGCATGCCTGAACAATCAAGGCAGCCCAAAAAGGCAGCAGCCATTGCAGCTCTGGGCACAATGTTCTCTCAGCAGTTTCAGCCTGAAATTCTCTCCGACCTCTGCTCAACCCTTTCACAAAAGCTATCTTCAGTTCAAAGGATATTTATGTCCCTGGACTATTTTCGAAGGAGAGTTTTCTCCTCTTGAAGATCAGCCAGCCAAACAGCAAGCAAACTGCTTCCGCAGGAGGATCCAGCAGGAGCTACAACTGAGGACATTTCTTTATGGAACGTTGCATGGAGTGAGACCTGCTCTTATCAACAGACGTATCAACTGTAAACAGAGCTTATAAAAGGAGCACCATGAAGGGTACTAGAGAATTTTGTTCAACTTATGCATTATAGTCAGCTCTTTTTTTTACACGTGGTTTGTTGAGGAAGACACAGCTGCCTGCTTCCTGGCATCAATACTAGAGCGTTAGCCATGGTTTACAAACCACAATGGCTGGATTCATCCATCGTACAAAGCCGCCAAACAAAGAGTAGGGACAGCTTTCTGAGGCACAGTAGTGCAGCAATGTCCTCAGACAGGACACATCTGAACTGTACCTGCAAAAGGGCAATGATGCTTTTCCCCCTGTCATTCAAAACCGTCATCAGCAGAGTGCTCCAAACTAGATCAAGCAAAAGTTCAATACACATTTTGGGCCACTTCCTAAGTGACGCTTGCAGGACAAATTTTCCCCAGAATAAACATCTCGTTCAAGTGCAGGCCTGTGAATGTGGGCCTCCCACCCTTGGACCTCCCCATGGTGCATCGGAAACTTGATCTTGTGTCCTGGAAAAGGGATTTGCTGGGGAAGGGATTGGTTTCCATCTAAATGGAAGCTAGTGAGGCGGTTTTTTTTTTTTTTTTTTAAAAGTATCTTTAATCATTGAGTCTACTCAAGTGCTTAAGCACCGTGACAGACTGAAATGGAATTAGTATCTCTGGTGGCAATGCTACATTTACAGAACATCTCTCCATGAATGTTGAAAGCCGCCTGGAGTCACCCGAGTTGGGCAGTCATATAAATTTCTCTAATAAATAAAATTTAAAAAATGAATAAAAGCTTCTACTTTGGCATGCTCTATGTAGATACTTTTCAACCCAAACAATTAGATTGCCAGAGCATTTCTTAAATTGCCAAAATGGGCACTTTAATGCTAAGTTACATATCAATGCTGATGTGCTAAAGAAGGTTATGCATAGGGAAACCAAACATTTATCATATACATTATGCATGTTACACATCTGTATAATATGGGGGTCGTTTAGTATCGCCCAAGGTCAGGCGTGGTGGGCTTTAGAACCTGGATCTCGTTACTTACATTGACTTTGGGTTGTGAAGGCAGGGTTCCACTTGCCTTCATGGTACTGACTAACTTGTTGAAGGCAGACATATCCCCGTCTTTAAAGTGCCGTGAATCAGCTACGTTTAGGGACTCCTCCATCCGCTCTGCAGTTTTCCCCTCCTGATCCATTTTCAGACCTTTCAGCCCAGCTTCTACTTCCTCCACTGAGAGGACAACCCCCGAGTGTGCTGAAAAAGAAGATGGGGGAGGGGAAGGAGGATGGATAATGAAGAACTAGATGCAGATTTGGGATCTGCAGAGACTGTTAGAAAGCAGGGGCCAGAGAATAGCTTAAGCAGGTTCCACCTTTATTCAGGAGGACTGTTAAAATAGTAGGAATTCCAAAGCCATGCTAGGAACTAACATTCAAGCTGCAACTAAACCTGAAGTAAATCTTCCAGGGCATCTAAATAGCAAAATAAGCAAATAAGGGATGGGTTCATGCAGACCAAGGAAATCAGTGGATTTTCAATCATCAGGATGCCAAAATTTCTGAATCTAAAGTGAAAAAAAATAAGGCAGCAAACAGGTTTGCACAATTTAATGCACACACAAGGGAAGCAAAAAAAAACAAAAAAACAACCAGCTATACATGCTCATAGTACACAAGCCTCACCGACACAAGCAGTACTTTACAACGGCACTTTTCAAGTGTATTGTACCCCCAAACATGAGACGTTGTGAAATCTGCCAGTGGAGCAATGCACGTTTTGAACAATAATTTCTTCCAAGAATTTTTTAATGGAAATTCAGTGCTGGTGTATCTGAATCATTGAGGCTTCTAGTGCAAAAACAGAAGCCTCACTGACACTGATTAAGCCTGCGTCATCGCTCTTATTTCCACTCCTGAGCAGAAGCTCACATTAGGAAGCAAACACTCTGTTGTGTAGTTTGCAATCATTTGGCTACAAAGACACTAACTAGGGTGCAATTAAACTGGGTCAGTATTTATTTATGCAATTTATATAGCGGCCCATCTCACCAAACAAGCAATTCTGGGCTGCATACTTGTGCCTTGTACATTTTGCTGCTAAGTAACACAACGGGAACGCACAAGCTCTTCATAGGCTTCCAACAGCAAGTTTCTACACATCCCTTTCCCTGGGCCAGATAGGCTTGCTATGGAATGAAGAATGAAGTACACCATTAGAGTACGGTACTTCCCAGTCTGGCTTTGAAAGTCAGCTCTTCCATCCACAAGGCTTTTTCTATTCTTTCATCACTTCACTTTGGTACGATGTACAACAATCAGGTTTGAGAAACAGCTATTTCCTCTCTTGCCGAAGCAGCACTTGAATTATTCTCTAACCATGGAAGGCAGGCAGTGTCAAAGCAGCTGCACAAGCATGCCATTCCAGAGTTCTGCTTACAGGACACAACAGGTCATGTCTGCTAGAGAGAACCGCCAGGGAAATCTCTTTGGAGGTACGGAAGTGGCTGGCAAATCCCAGCCAGAGAATCCCTAAAGAAAATCTCTTGCACTAAGAGCAGCCTGCCTTGGCCAGACAGTTCCAGGCAGCAGGAGATGAGGGGACCCTGAAGCAGAAGGCCCCCTTGGCCTGGATTTCCTCACAGAAACCCTGGGACAGATAAACCTGGTGGCTAAGGCGGCAAACGAGAGGCACCAGCATCCACGGGAGGAGGGGCCCGGTCCCAATTTGCTTCAATTTTGTCTTTCAAACACATTCAGCCATATTTCAGCAGGAAGCCTGAAGCCTGCAAAATAGGCTCAGGATTTATTTAGGAAGACGCCCTTGTTGCAGGACCAAACCCTCAGTTTTCCAGCATGCACGTTAGCCAAGCTGCGAAACAAAACAAAACAAAAAAAGAAAAGCTCCGCTCTCCACGTAATTTGGATGCACAAAGCAAAAGATGCAAACGGGCGTTCAGCATCGGGCAGACGCCTGTATCCGTTTCAAGAAGCCAACCAACGTTGTCCTGAAACCCGGCCGGGCTGCTCGGACGCCCATATGCCACATGCAGGTCTTCCATGCCACTTGCTCACAGGTAAAGGTGGACCTCAATCATCAGCAGGATGGGATTCCAGCAGGAAGACTAAGGGCTTGTGCAATTCTTGTAAGCATGGCTTGCCACTTGTGCTAGATGGTTTCCCAATTTTTGAATTTTCCTGTTTTACAGCAGATCCAGAGACGCCTCAGGTAGCTGCTGAAGCTTTACTAAAACCGCTGAGGCAGGGGAGGCTGGAAGCAAGTTTGGCAACAGCTTATTTTTTTTTTATTTATTTAGCACATGGTATTGGCAAGAGCTGCTCAAGAGGCAAGTGCTTAGTAGTTTCATCAGGGCCTTAGATGCCACTCAGGATCAGAGGGGAGCTTCACCCACACCAAAAGGCCCAGGCCAGGCAATGGCAAGTCAACAAATACCCCGGAGGACTCCTGAAGTGAGCCTTAGCACTTCCTGCATGGAAAGGAAAACTTGGCCCTTGGGCCTGTTTTGGTCAGAGGTGCCCGAAGGCAGAGGTACAACAGCAGAACGGAAGACTTACTGCTCTCTCTCAGCTTCTCCTTGTTGGCCGAGAGACTCGAGAGGAGAGGCTTTAAGTCCACTTTAGCTTTCTGTAGCATCTCTAAGATGTCCACTTTGTTTTCAGAATGATCTTCCAAAGGAATAGGAGCAAAGTAGTTTCCAGAGTTCTGACCAGGGGACAGAATGCCTTGCTCTAGACCTGAAACAGTAAAAACCAGGACTGCCTTGTAAGTTTTGCGGCTAAGTAGCACCATGGGAACCCAGCAAGACGTTCACAGGCTGCAAACAGCAATTTTCAAGACATTCCTTTCCATGGGCAAGAGACGACCGCTTTAAAAGGAAGAAGCAACCAGCAACATGAGAAGCTCACAATCCTACAGCTCTCTACAAGGCATGGAATGGCGGCTGAAAGGACAAGACACAGTTACCTGCCAGTCTCTCCAACTCTTCGTGGGGCGTCGATCTAAGACTACTTGAGCGGCTTCCAGATCGGCTGGGATTAGAAAACCAGCGGCTGAACCTGCTGGCAGACACACAGCCTTCCCCCAGCACGTCTTCTATCATCTATAGCATGAGGGGAAAGGAATGTTATTTCAGACAGTGGTAGAACAGAAGTCTGAGAATTGTGAATAAGAGGCAGCACTCATTGTAAGCTCTGCAAAATCTTTTCCCCTGTAGCAGAGGGGTACTTCCTGAATTTGTGACTCCCAACTGTCCTAAGCAAGTCTTTTCTCTTCTCTTCCAAAAGCTATTGTCTAAGCAGACACACAAGATGGATCCCAGTCATGTCTCTTTTCTAAAGTTCTGTCCATTTATGTGCTTGATTCCAAAGGCACTTGCATTTCATGTTTCAGCTGCAGAAGCAGGACATTTTTTAGAAGTCCATGAAAGTGTAGAAACAGGACTTCGGTGCCATTTTCAGGATTTTCAAGCATACTAGGCACCAGAGCTACATTAACTGAGGAAAGAAATGGGGGTCACTATGCTTCCTGTTATATCTCATTACAGAGCTCTCGAGATTATAGTTGAGGCAAACAGTTAATGTGGTTAGCTGTTCTCTACATCTTTTCTGGATGCTTCATCAACTATCCAAAATGACCTGCTAAACCACAGCACAACCAAGAGGCATTACTGAGTCCACACAGGGACATCTAACCAAGGTTTTGGTCACCTTCTTCTAAAGCCATTTTCCTTTAACAAGAACACAGACACCCCTGGCCTGCTTACCCTGCCAAAGACTCACAAAAAAAAAGAGAACCACGGAGACATGATCCTTACCTCTTAACTACCTTGTTTTTCTACACGGACAAGCAGCTGTTAGCCCAATGTGCAAACTTAAGTATTATTATCTTAGCTCTAGGTTTATATTATTTTAAGCTCCCATGTTCTTTTAAGCCAGGTTGTTTAATTAAGGGGGAGGGAGAGCAGAATTAACTGGAGAGGCCTGTCCTGCTGCTGCCAAGTGAAGTTCTCGCATCCAGCGATAGGGTGAAGGGATTCTCAGAAAGTTAGAATGAGAGCGACTGCTTTTTAAAAATGTACCAACAAAGAAAAAATGAAACAGATCAGGCAAATGATAGGAAGCATCCTAGAGAGCTACACTTGGCAGAGGGCAAAGAGAGTTGGGAGGCTGCAACACCAATTTTTATTATAAATGTATTTTGTTGTACTTTTGATCCCTTCCCACTACCCTGAGCTTAAGTTCTTAGCACTACCCTGCATTTAGGCCAGGACTGTATTATTCAGTGCAGATATGGATTGCTCAGTCTGAGCTCAGGGAAGGATCTACTGCTCTGGACATACCTGGGACCAGTCAGCAGAGGAGATTAGTCTGAAGCCAGCTTTTCATCATGCGTTAATTATTTAGAGGCAATTGGGCCAAGAGTCCAGATAGGAAAGTTATTTAAAATGGACACTGACAATCAATTGGTTCCTGTTAAGTAGAATCCATTCTGTCTAAAGGCAGAAACTCCTTGTGGTAATTTCCTGGAAACTAATTACACCATACTTTCTCCCCCCCCCCCTCCTTTTTCGCTCTTTTAAACTCAAGCTGCACTGATTAATCAACAAGGAGCATTTCAGTCACATCAAGTTAACAGCTTGGACCATGTATTAGATTGTATTAAGTCTTAATCACAATTCACTTATGATATTACACCAAACCAGTTTATAAACCACAGTAGTTGAGTTCATACAGAAAGAAAAATCGCATTATAGTTTAGTGCAGTGATGGCGAACCTTTTAGAGACTGAGTGCCCAAACTGCAACCCAAAACCCACTTATGCATCGAATGCAGGGTGGGTGTGGCCCATTGGCTGGGTGTGGCTAATTGGGTGGGCATGGCCAATTGGGTGGGCATGGCTACGGTGGTAACGGCAGACTGGGTGGGACTAAAAAGTTCAATCAATTCCAACTTTGCAAGATCTTTTTTTTCCCCGCGAGAAGTTGAAATTGACTGATTGAACCTTTTTTTTTTTGCACACGGCGGCGGAGGCCTAAAGCGAAAAGGTTTTATAAAACCCAGCTGAAGGCCTAGGACTGGGGCGACGGCGCGCGTGCCCACAGAGAGGGCTCTGAGTGCCGCCTCTGGCACCCGTGCCATAGGTTCGCCACCACTGGTTTAGTGCAATACATGAAAGGATCTGAAGCTCTTTCACCAAAAACAAAACTAAGATGATTCTTTTTTTAATTTCAGTCATGTCAATTTTAAATCCAGATTCACACTCCAGGTCCTAGACAAATAGCTGTCAACTTGGTTTCCACAGCATGTTATCACAAATCAGCTCCCTATAGATTTGCAACTAAGAAAATGTTTTAAAATGCTTTGTAACTTCATTGAAACGTACTTTTGCTATTTGCAAGATTAATTGAGGCTGGTGGGGTCAACCTTCTCCTTGCTTAGCAACTGCAATCTGTTCCTTAAATCTTAAGTGAAATGATTGCTAAGTAAACATGAGCAAGCACTGGTTGCTGCTGTCTTATTCAGATAAAGTTCTCTCTTACAGCGTCCTATGCCTAACCATTTTTTCTTTCATATTTTTGCTCCCTAATATGGGGGGGGGGGAAGAGATTGCTTAGGTATCTCTTCCTCAGCTGCTTGCAGACCACAAATTAACAAGCTCAGCTGGGACCATAATTTGATTGGAATTTTCACAAATGATCTTAGTCAGTTTCACACTAAAGGCTTCTATTGCCAAGCACACAAAATTTGTTTGCTGGAAAATCAATTTTTTAAAAAAATTACTGACCTATTTGTAAATTGTTGCTAAATAAATTAGCCACTAAATGAGAGGTTGAAGAAAAAACTAGGTTTTTTTAAAAGCAGTGGTGGCCACAGCACCGCAGTTGGCGTGAAATCAGAGAGAGAAATAGCCTCTGGGGACAGGAGGCAATTTCACCAGTGGGCCTTCCAATATTTTGGCTTTTTTTAAACGGTCCACCATGCCAATATTTGGGGAAGAATCTGTATCTCAACATTCCTAATCCCATCCCTCGCACCCTTACCAACCAGCCCAAGAGAGCACTGCTCTTTCGGTGGGAGAAGCCAGATTATCATTTTGGAGGAAAGGAATTTACTATCTAAGGCATAATTTTGGCCCTGTAAGAACTAACGGTAATCCATCCTATAAAAACACTTTACGTGCTTGCACTTTCTGGGTAAAAACTGAGATTTGTATTAAATTCAGCCCTTGAGGAAAAAATGCCTGCAATTACAGTGTCTCATAGTAGTTTCCATCTTCTATCAGGTAAGATTCCCTTTGGTGTCTCTCCACTTTCAGAGAACGGTAGTCAAATGGCGCTGATGTGCAGGTTAAAAGCATACTGCGCGTTCAGTACAAATGTAAAATTTCTCTAGGTCAGGCCCTGGAAACTTCCCGTGAATTTTACCTAGTGGGATCTACACCGAAGAGTTGAAGACGTATTTGCTTAGGGTCTCAACCAGGCCTCTAAGCATGGCCTTTCATTCCGTCCCTCTTCTGCTTCCCAATTATCAACCTGCGTTTTGAGTACTAAGCAGGCCGAGGTCTCAACAGGCCAATGTTAGGTTAGCTCTATATATCTAATTAGGTTTTCTCCTGCAAATCTCAGCAAAATCTAGGAGGCCTGATTTTGGTTATAATTATACAACCCAAACCAATGATGCAACCAATGTATTTGGTTATATCTGCTAGTCAAATACTAATATTCTGTGGAGTCGCTTCCTTCCACAGCCTCTCAAGAGAACACCACCACTGGGTTTGCGAGGGTTTGTGGGATTTCCACCACTAAGGGCAGAAATGAAGTTCAGTAAAACTCTTCTCTGGAACTTCCCTAGATGCTGATCGAAAAATCTACCAGAGCAAAGGACTGGTAACCTGCTACTGAAATGATTTAACATTCACGTTTTTAATAGGATTTGCAGTGTTTACCCCTTTGCAGGATGTCTGTGTAACTGTCACCAAAATGAGGAGGCCAAGAAAGGAAGTGAATTGCCCCAACAGCCAGAGAGGACATGCAACTGACCCACCCAAACAGGCTGTTCTGCAGTTTTAAAACTCCCTGTTCCATTGACCAGTCTTACCCAAATCTTCTATGCAGCAAAAGGAACAAGCTTCTTTCATCAAGAGATAAAACATCTGGCTTTCAGATGTTCCCCACTGCAGTTGGTGCTGTTTTAGTACTCACTGAGGCCAAGCCTGGAACGCTCTTATCCAAGTTGAAGAACTCATTGAAATCAAACTCTCCTGAGGCCGATTCCGGCAGGACCATTTCCCGGGGGACTTCCTGGTCAGCTGCCCGCTCCTGGCCAAGAGTCGTCTGCAGTTCTTCCTCCTCAGTTACTCCGCCGTTGCATTCTATGCCTTGGAAGAGTAAACCCCACATTAGCCTGGCCACAATGATTTTCAGGATCATCTCAGGTACTAAATGGCTTAGCTGCTGGCTCTGAGAACTACAGTTCAGTTCACAAAAAGCTTCTCTCAATTAACATATCATTGTTTCTGAGGTAAATGTTAGAGCCCCTCCACTGAATGTTCAGGAGGGAAACCAAAAAGCTACCTGTTAAAGGCTCTGTCCTAATTTTGGTGGTCTCAAATATTTTTGACTCCATACTTCAAAACTATTTTGTAGGAAGTCCCGAGACCTCTTAAGGCTAGGCACACTCAGCCATTGGTTGGTGAGCACACAGTCTCTAGAAAGAGCCGACTATGGGAAATGTAGTTCAACAGGCAAAAAATACAAAATAAGCAAAGATCTTATTTGGAAAAATTCACACATAGCCATTCCTCCCCCCCCCCCCCCCAGGATCATATTAAGAACTTGTGATATTTTTCTTCCATTCAGTATCTGATGAAGATCAAAATAGTTACTATTATGAGTTCATCTGTATGTGTTACACTTATTATTTGGCTTACTATTGTGCTACCACACTGGTGATCTAAAGTACCCAAACCTGCTCATTTGTCTGCCCTTATTTATCCTGGGCCTCATTCTAGAGTACAGGAAAGGTACACATCGTAAGTAAAAGTAGAAAGTTGATTTTACAGCAGAAGCGTTTCGGTCTAATTTTACTGAATAACATCACATCTTGGGAATAAAATTACAGAAGTTGAACAAACACAAATGATAGTTCGGTTTAGCCGACATGGAGCTTTTCTCCACGTAACCAAGACTGCGGTTTTCGGCATCAAGTACCTCCTTTTAAAGAGGCTGTGCGGCGCCTGGTTCGTTTCCGTCCTTTATGTTCCTCCTCTAGGATTTTATCATCAAACCCCGTCAGTTCAATGGTTTCCGACTGACTTGTGGGGCCAGCAGAGAACCACTCCGGCTCTTCCTCAGTGTAGGAGTCATTCCTTCGACGTTCCCCAAAGAGACGCTTGCTGTCCCCATATTCCCTCTGAGGGCACAGGAAAGGAAACCGAGTCACAAGAAATATCAGGTTTTCTCCATTCTTATCCAGTCTTTGGCTTTGGTACTCAGCAAGGAAGAAATTAACAGAAAAAAAACTGAGAGGTGAGAATGTTCCCTTAAAGAGGCCGAGACTACAACTAATTTTCCTTTTTCATATTTTGAATACGTTTCCTTTTAATAACCAACAGACGTGATCTGAACAACGAACAGAGAACGGTGGGACCCTCTAACTGCTGGGTTGAACTGTACATCTCATCCTGGTCTCTGGCCATCAAAGATCCTGTGCTGTTTATAAGGATGGGAAAGTGCGATGTTTATCCCCCCTCAGAGGTTTTTAAGGAAAGTGCGACTTACTCCTATACTTAAAGGCAAGTTCACCAACTCTTAAGCCGGTTCGAGTCACTGTCGTCTGTTTCCAGCCAGAAAACAGAAATGGTAGTGTTCTAACAGGTTCAATAATTTGAGCATCCCAAAGTTTGTGTCTGAAAAAAACACTAGCATTATCTTATCCAAAACCCAGGCTGCAAGTATTTCCAGCATCTGAAGATGCACAAGGAACCTGCAATCTGCAATCCCTGCATTAAAAAAAAAAAGGGCTAACCTAGAAAGTAAATACCAAATCCAAGCCACGTTCCTACTTCATCCACTTTTGTACTAACCCTGAAGCGCTTGTCTTTGTATTCCCTGTCACGGTCTCTCTCTCTCACATCTCTCGCATCCCGGGAGTCCTTTTCGCTGCTCCGGTGGTCTTTATCAAAGTTTCGTGCAGAAATTATTCTTCCACTACCGATTCTACGCCCACCAATGATACGGACACAGTCGTTTTCTTTCTCCAGTGGGCTCCCGGCTCGACGTGCACCAGCTGCTGCAGTAACGTGACAGCCTCCTCCGAAACTTCGCCTCTGAGGACTCAGCACTATATCCAATTCATCTTCTTTTACTCGTTCTCTGGGATCTGCAGGTTTGAAAGAGATTTTATAGCCACAGGCCGAGGCGGGTGTAATAAATACAAGAAAAAACAGGAATAGTGCCTACTTGTTAAGCAATTCAATTGCATGCAAATGACAACTTAGTATACTCTGTTTGCAAAACAGTAGATCCCCATTATAAATATCCAAAATGAGCACCACCCACAACAACAAAAACAAGACCTGCATTGGTTTAGTGCTAATCCATTCTATTAAGTGAGGACAGAATCCAAAATTAGCCCTTCATGGCATTGAAGATTTAAAATAGAAAATAGAACAGAATTAACGTTATTGTCACTTTAAATGTACACTAATCAGCATACTTTAACATGAAATTTCGTTGCATTCAGCTCTCAAAGGATAACCACCTCCAATATGCACTACTACATATACTATATTTGCCATTCAGTTTGTAACCCATAATGAGTATAATACTCACCCGCTATTCTCCGTATAAGGGCAGGCCGATCTGAGTCTAATTCCTTTTTTAGACTTTCCACCGGCGAAGTCCTTCCAGAATTTGGATACAGGGATGCATGCCATTTCTCGGGGTCCCATACCCCATCACTGCAATATTGCAAAGGCAGAATCACTTTACATTTCACCTGGCATTTGATAATCAGCGACAGACAGCGGTTAAGCCAAGACACGTTGCCGAAGACTCCACCAAAGCTATATAATCAATACCATTCAGTGTCAAAAAAGCTACTCTTTCCAACCCAAAACCAAACACAGAGGCAGGCAAATGTAATAGGCGATATATAAAATTAAATAAATAAAACCCAGTAAAAACCCAATAAACCATGAATCTGTCCAAACCTGCTCAATGAATGCCTGCAGGTACAAAGATATCAAACACCAATTTTAAAACAGAACATTCAAAATGGATTCAAAAAGAATCCCTCTTCTTGAAAACAGGAAGACTTAATTGATGACATGGGAGAAGTAGTAAGTCATTGGGAGAAATAATAATAATAATAATAATAATAATAATAATAATAATAATAATAATAATAATAATAATAAATAATAAATAATAATAATAATAATAATAATAACAATAACAATAATAATAATAATAATAATAATAATAATAATAATAATAATAATAATAATAATAATAATAATAATAATAATAATAATAATGTTGGAAGGGACTTTGGAGGTCATCGAGTCCAACCCCCTGCTCAGGCAGGAAACCCTACACCATTTTGGACAAATGGCTGTCCAGTCTCTTCTTAAAAACTTCCAGTGTTGGAGCATTCACCGCTTCTGGAGGCAGGTTGTTCCACTGGTTAATTGTTCTCACTGTCAGGAAGTTTCTCCTTAGTTCCAGGTTGCTTCTCCCCTTGACTAGTTTCCATCCGTTGCTTCTTGTCCTGCCTTCAGCTGCTTTGGAGAATAGCTTGACTCCCTCTTCTTTGGGGCAGCCCCTGAGATATTGGAAGACTGCTATCATGTCCCCCCTCGTCCTTCTCTTCATTAAACTAGACATACCCAATTCCAGCAACCGTTCCTTATATGTTTTAGCCTCCAGTCCCCTAATCATCTTTTTTGCCCTTCTCTGCACTCTTTCTAGAGTCTCAACATCTTTTTTACATCGTGGTGACCAAAACTGGATGCCGTATTCCAAGTGTGGCCTTACCAAGGCAATGCTGGAACTCTGCATTTTAAGGAAAATTAAAACTTGAGTGAGCTGTACGTGAACAAGTATAGTTGGCTTTTTTAAAAGTGAATTAATAATCTCAGAGCAACAATAACTGAAATTCAATAGGAGAACTTAATCAGAAAAGAAAATGGATTCAAAAAAGAGGTACCGAAAGCGTGTCATAAATAAATAAACAAATGGGCAGATACAAGAAGTGGAAAGAGGGAACAAGTCATGAAGGAGTACATATAGGATAAAGTGCGGCTGGTGAAAAATGCTAGAATGTTTGAAATGAAATAAAAATAAAAAACAGTCTACCAGTTCTCAACAAAGATAGCAAAATAGTAACAAAAAAGAATTAGAGCTTATTGAAACCTTATTAGGCCTTTACTTCTCCAACAATATTTATTCATCTAAATTTACATGGCCACCCATCTCACATTCCCAAGCAGGGGCATTCAAACTTGGCAATTTTCAGACTTATGGACTTCAACTCCCAGAATTCCTCAGCCAGCCCTGCTGAATTGTAGGAGTTGAAGTCCACAAGTCTTAAAGTTGCCAAATTTGGAGACTCTTGCTCATGACTCTGGATGGGGACAGTTAACAACAGTTAAAAACATAAAACAAAACATAAAAGTTAAAAACATAAAATAATAGTAATTAATCACAATAAAAACAAATTGGAAGCCAAGATAAAACCATCCCAACCATCAACGTAACAGGCTCTGTCTCATATTCTCACCACCATCCTTGTGGCATAACCAGGTCTTCAAAGACATGCAAAAGGCCAAGGACGATCTAATCTCTGGAGGGGATTATATTCCCAAAGAATAGGTACTACAAGAGAAACGGATCTCTTCCTGGCCTCCACCAATGTCACTTTTTAATAGATGGGACCCATAACGTGCCTCTTCTGCTGCTGGATCTGGTGGCATGGATAGACACAATCAGGGAGAAGCGGGCCCTCAAATAATTCAAATAACAGGAATTTCATTAAGAAATGTGAAGAACTGAAGAGGCAGGACTGAGAATAATAGAAATGGGAAATGTCCAATTACTCTGAATGAGTTTAAATGTCCTGGGACAGCTGAACTGTGCCTTAGCTTGTGAAAGAACCTGCTAATTGTCTGATCAACATATCTGTATTTCCACTGAAAAACCTGAAGAACAGGTAAAGGAATTATCAAAACATGGCAAGCAAGAAAGAACATGGCAAACATCTTCCAAAAAAGTGGGGAGGGGGAAGGATCCAGGAAATTACAGTCAGTCAGATAGGAAAATGTGGGAAGATTCCAGAGCTAATTATATGCAGCCAACCTGCAAGCAACTTGAAAATAAATCAATTACCAGTAGTCAGCAGTGAATTTGTCAAGAGGAGTCTTGTCAATAACTTCCTAATGTTTCAAGTGAATAGATACTGGGAGTGCCTTATATACAATCTGTGTATATAATACATCTTGACTTCAGCAAGGCATTAGATAATGAACCCACTGGATTCTTATTAGAAAGTTATTTAATGTGCGCTAAGGCTCGATAACCACACTAAGAGAATGCTTACTAACTTCATCAACTGAAGAAAAGTACTCAGTGGGTTATCAAATGTTTGAACCTCAGCTGCAAACTCTTCAACACTATTGAAACTTATTTATATTTAACATTTAATAACAAAATTCAAAATTCATTCATAGTTTCCATAAATTGCAAGTTGCCAATATTAGACCTATTAATAAGAGTAATAGCTTTAATTTTGGCAAATACTGTAGTTTGTGGAAACTATGAATTAATTTTGATTCCTAAATTCATAACTGAAAAGATTATATTAATATCTTTCCAGATCTGAATTTAACTCAAAAGTTACCAATAAACTTTTTAACAAGAGCAACTGATCATGCTTTATTATGTATTTTTCAATAGATAAAAGGTTTTATTTTGTCTTTTAGCACCTGTCTTATTTGGAAGCAACAAGCCAGGAATCCCAGTTAGGAAAAAATATGAATGAATCCCTGCTAAAGAATAATTCCAGCTGCCACTAGTAGGAAGAGTACAAGACTCATAAGCAATAGATAGGTTTAAGATACAGAAGGATCTTGACAGACTTGAACACTGGGCGCTAACAAAATGAAATTCAATGGTGAAAAAAGTAAGGTTCTACATTTGGGCAAGAAAAACCAAATGCACAGGTAAAGTATAGGTCAGGGGTCTTCCAACTTGGCCCTTTTATGACTTGTGGACTTCAACTCCCAGAATTCCTCAGCCAGTGTGCCTTTGAAGGTATAGGTGGTACCTTGCTCAATAGTAGCAACTGTGAGAGGGATCTTGGAGTCCTAGTGGACAGTCATTTAAATATGAGCCAGCAGTGTGCTGCAGCTGCCAAAAAAGCCAACATGGTGTTAGGCTGCATTAACAGAGGGATAGAATCAAGATCACGTGAAGTATTAATACCACTTTACAATGCCTTGGTAAGGCCACACTTGGAATACTGCATCCAGTTTTGGTCACTACGATGTAAAAAAGATGTTGAGACTCTAGAAAGAGTGCAGAGAAGAGCAACAAAGATGATTAGGGGACTGGAGGCTAAAACATATAAGGAACCATTGCTGGAATTGGGCATGTCTAGTTTATTGAAAAGAAGAACTAGGGGTGACATGATAGCAGTCTTCCAATATCTCAGGGGTTGCCACAAAGAAGAGGGAGTCAAGCTATTCTCCAAAGCACCTGAAGGCAGGACAAGAAGCAACTGATGGAAACTAACCAAGGAGAGAAGCAACCTGGAACTAAGGAGAAATTTCCTGACAGTGAGAACAATAAATCAGTGGAACAACCTGCCTCCAGAAGCTGTGAATGCACCAACACTGGAAATTTTTAAGAAGAGACTGGACAGCCATTTGTCTGAAATGGTATAGGGTTTCCTGCCTGAGCAGGGGGTTGGACTAGATGACCTCCAAGGTCCCTTCCAACATTATTGTTATTGTTGTTGTTGTTGTTACAAAACATTGGCCTAGTTACAACAACAACATTTAAGATGCTCAGTACTTTTGACCAAAGCAAACATTACACCCTCCTTAATTAAGTCCTAGCCTTGGAAAGTGTAGCATATCATCCTTAATTTCACAACAACTCTGAAGTGGTTCAAATGCTTTGGAAACATGAATGCAGAAACACAAACATTTCAGAAACTTGACATTACAAGAAACCTTTTTCAATATAGCATTTCATAGAAAACTTTGGTAGCCTTATTTCTAGATGGTGCCTGGGGTTGCAAATTCCCACAGCAGGTTTAATTAGCAACCAAAAGATCAGAAAAAAATGATTTTGCCCCTTGAAACCCAGCATTCTGAATTTTGGATTACTACTGAAACCAAACCTGGTTGGGTTCAATAATAGAACATCAAACATGTTGATCATTTTTGTTGTTTTAACAAAAATTAGTACTTTTAATATTTGACTGGATCTTTTGTAAGTAACCCTGACCTAGTCTGGGGGAAAAGCCAGGTTTTTAAAGACTGTTTAAACAGGCCAGGTTAGGAGCTATCTGGATTTCTGGGAATCAATGGAACCTGTAGCGTGCCAACTGTGCCCGACTGTACAGGCCTGGGAGAAACTACCAGAGACAGGCATTCCGAAAGGAATGCTCCCAAATAGAAAGATAAGAATCTTAGAACAAGAATCTTAAAAGATGCAGCCCTCTCTTGACAGTATGGACAGAGGAGTTTCATATAGATTTTTCAAATGAATTTAAGAATGACGACTTGGAAGGGAAATAAATACAAACTAGTAGAAGGAGCCATCCACAAAACTACACTTTGGAAACCAAGTACCCTTTCAGCCGGAATTGGGAAGAAAAAAATGAGACATCTATGCTTGCTTTCAGCAACATTGTTCTAATAGAAATAGTGAGTAGGAGAACACAGTGACCGGATCGCTAATTCTAGAGGAAGCCCTGGTTTTCTCTGCTGTGGCATACACAGGTCTCTACCAAAACCTTTTTTTTTTTTTAAAGGTGGGCTAAGGATAGCCTGCCCACAGTTGTTTACTGTACAAAAGAAGCTCAGAGGACGACTGCAGGGCCCTGCCATATATCTGTCAAAATTTAAGTTACTCAACATGCAGGTTCAGGAAATGCATGGCTGAAATGGAGACAAGAATTATAAGGAAATTATAATTATAATTATACAGGAAAACATTCCCCATTAATTAGGCAAGAACACTCACTGTCCATACAGTCCATCACATAAGCTAAAATGTGATGCAAAGCCAGAGGGCATTGGGCAACTTGCAGCACCAAGAAGCTCTCTGTGAGTCAGGCATATCTCAGCAGCTCTATTCCAAAATTCACACTCCCACAAATCCAGGAAGGCCTCTATATGTCGACACACTCAGTGGGGAAAAAAATGAAACTATCTTTATCATCACCTTCTTGTACAGTGAAGCTGAAATGGATCACTGAAAAAGTTAACTATGATGCCAAACAGAAAGCCTACTCAGAGACAGCCTCTGGACCACGGAAATGGCAAAGAGGCTGTCTCTGCGTCGGCTTTCTGTTTGACATCATAGTTAACTTCTTCAGTGATCCATTTCAGCTTAACTGTACAAGGTGGTGATGGAAATGGCCAAGACCAGCAATCACTGCAGGCTCCAGCAGTAGATGCGAGGCAACAATGCCAACTGGTCATACAAACACAAAACCAATCAACCAACCAAAACATCTCATCAATTTTGCAGGCTGCTAATGGGGAGGTGGAGTGCCTGGGATTTGTACCTGTAATACGTTGCTTGTGCAGCCAGTTAAGCAGGAAGGCTCTTGTTAAAACCTCTGTCATTTATACTTAGCTCCCACCTACAAAACCTATTAAAAACCTGTTCCGCACAATTTATAAACCTTTTCCTTTTATGAACAGTTGAAACCAAAGTGTATACTTTGAAGTGGGTAAATGGTAAGAAATTACATATCCTTGGGTGTTATGATCTGCTAAAGCAGGGGTCCCCAACCCCCGGTCCGTGGACCAGTACCGGGCTGCGGCATGCCAGCAACTGGGCCGCACAAACAAGCAAAGTCCCATCCGTGGGATGCAGGCAGCACACAAAACCACGCACACTCCGGTCCGTGGAAAAGCCTCTCTCCATGGAGCCGGTCCCTGGTGCCCAAAAGGTTGGGGACCTCTGTGCTAAAGAATAACTTCCAGGTCAGTCAGTTCTCCTCGTGTATTTTGATAGGTTTATAGCTGCTATTGCATTAAGCCTCTGACATGCAAAGCAATGTTAATAAAAATCACACAGGTACTCTACTATTTGTACTGTTTTAATATGTATATTAAAAGTAATATATTATAAACTAGCTGCATGAAAAATTTTATAGCACTAACAATGCAAACAATGTTACAATATTCACAAGCTGTCTGTTCAGAGTTCTACCCAATATTCAGAAGAAAATCAAATTTCTTTTGAGGGAAACAGAACTCCAGATAATCTGCAAGTATATATAATGCAACCAAAATGTGCAGGACTCCTAAAATTATCTGCTTCATTATGTCACAGCTGATATGATCCCTTTGTATGAGAAACTGCTTCCTCTACCCAGGATGTGATGACCTATACTCCTCCCCATCACACACCCAAAGCTCCTGCTTGTTCTTTTGTGAGTGACACCACCATAGCAATCCTATCTGGTACAGGCCCCCTTTTAACCACCACATGCTCTCCAGTGACAAAACATATAAATTGGCTTCAAAATTAGGACCTCTCACTAGTGCAGGGGTGTCAAACTCGCAACATCATGTGACGTGTTGAGACATATCGCGATTTTTTCACTGCCGGCAATGGGGTGGGCGCCGTTTCGGCATGACGCATCCGGCCCGTAGGCCGGCAGTTTGACAACCTTGCACTAGTCCAACCTAGGGATAAAATACTGAATTTGAACCATTTCATTATTGTTCATAATTTGCAGTGAATTAGGCAAACAATGCTAATCAAGTTGGAGATCCCTAGAATAGGAAAGAAAATGTTTTTTGCCAATTATCCTTATCGGTTTAATGGTCCCCACATATATTTTGTGTTACGTTTAGATTGCATATTAGCTATTATCTTTATAGTCACCTTTTACTAACAGCTAGTCAATAAAACGTCACAAAAAAAATTAACAAGTTGTATTCGCTATTATTCCTAAGTGAAAAGTACAGACCTCTAGGCAGCTGCATTAAAGCCAAACTTTACTAATATATAAAGTATAGTATGCAATGCATGCATTTCCTAGTTAGTAAACTGGCATGCCAACATTCAAACTGGCCCATGTTGTAGGCTTAACAGAATTACCTGTCATATTTTTCAGAGAGACATGATGGTCTTTGTTTAGATTGAGGATGTTCTTTAATGTCCAGGAGTTCTTCCTGAAAAAGAAAAAAAACAATATCTAATTCACTATGACATTCAATATAAATATATTGGCTGAAAGTGTTCCAAAGAATACAGTATTGTTAAAGTTGGGATATTTTGGAAAGAGAAATTCATCAAGCTATTTTGTTGGAAACTAAAGGATTTAAAACCATGTCAAACATTTCTTGCTCATTGGCCCAGGCTTGTACAAAGAGGGTTGTACTTTCTTAAGCTTGTCTTAGGATTTGGGGGGGGAAAGCTACAGTGGTTAGTGAACTTTTATGAAATGTATTTTTACTTAAAAGCTTCTATATTTATTGCCTTAACAAGCCAAATGATCTGGGACAAAGAATCTGATTGAAGACCATTTTCATCTCTTAACACATTTTTATCCCCCTTTTATTATTTTCATAAACAACACAATGAACATACCCAATACACTTTCCTCATTCTATTTTCCCCACAACAACCATCCTAGGAGATGAGTTGGGTTGAGCAAAAGTACTGGTCCAAAGTCACCCAGCTGGCTTTCATGCCTGAAGTGGGAAGGACTAGAACTTGCAAGCTCTTGGTTTCTAGCTTAGCCACTAAACCAAACCACTTAAGTACACAGAATATGCCAAAGATCAATATAAATATTACTGGTGTCAATGGGACTTGACTGGGATAACAAAGATTCACAGGCATGAAAGGGTTGTATTCACAGCATGTATTCAGAGCCACTAACTTTTGAAATCCAGATGATTTCATGGTTATCAATAGTTGGAAGCATTGTTTCCCAAAGATAACCTTTATTGTCACTTTTTTTCATGAACACACTGGCACACATTAAAAAATGAAATTCTGATGCCCGCTCTCAGAAGAATACATGGGTGTGTGTATATGTATGTGCATTTTATGTATGTATGTATGTATGTATGTGTGTGTATATATATATTTATATATAAAACGCTAAAAATGCGAATCCTGGGTATGCTCATACTTTAAAAGAAACAACCGAACACCAGGATACAATACAAACAAAACTGTTTAATACACTACAGACCCATGCAACAAAGAACTACAACTGCCGAAAGAGAGGAATCCTCAGTGCAACCTATACAACAACCTATACAAGAACCAAAGAGGGGGGCCAGGGCACAGCAAGGAGGAGGGATGACCGCAGGACAGGAGGCGTTAGGGAACCAACTTACAGCAACAGACACTCGGACACGAACCAGGCAGATAAGGAGAACGATTATGAGTGAAGAAACGATTCCCGAGTCTAGGCACACACAGATTGATGTGGGACAGTTAGAAACAATACGGCCAATTGGGGCGGGTGGACCGGTGAATCGCTCAATGAGCAGAGCGCAAAAACGACTGGCTTTATAGGCAAGCTCCCAAAATGCCGGCATTTTACTGACGACGTCGGCAGTTAGCTGACGAAAGCTAAGTGTATTAAACAGTTTTGTTTGTATTGTATCCTGGTGTTCGGTTGTTTCTTTTAAAGTATGTGTATGTGTGTGTGTGTGTGTGTGTGTGTGTGTGTATGTTATGTATGTGTATATATATATACATACACACACGCAGAACAGACCGATTTATCCTATACCTGGTAGACCGGGTGCTCCAGCCAACACACACACACACATATATACACACACATACATACATACACATATGATACATCCATATATATATTCATTCATTCATACATACATACACACACATATATGTATTAATCATAGCACTTTAAGATATGTAACTTCAATTCACAGAAATCCATACTCCTTAAAGTTTCTGAGGTTGGGAAATGCTGGTTCAAAAAAGTATAGCAATCAAAGAGTAACAAGGATCCAGGTCTGTGACATTTGTCTATAGTATAAATTGTACTTTTAGAGATTAGCCAGCATTGCACATAGTTCCATGTTATAATTTGTCACATAATTTTATATTACTGTACAGTATAACACTTGATGTCTATGTATTTCAATCTGAACAATTATACATTTACTCTAAACATATAGAAATAAGAAAAGCAGCATAATTTAGATTGATAATCACTGTTGTAAAAGTTGATTTTGTTCACTATTCAAAACATTTAGTAAAATAAACTGACAGCAGTAATAATTACAAGAGTGTTTTGCAACTATGAACCAATTCATATCTTTACATCATACATTACTGTGATGACCAACTGAAATTTACAGGGCCCGGAGATGCTTGTTGTTCAGCATGGGCATCAGTTTAAATGGCATTTCAGTAATGTCTTATTATAGGAAAAGGATATGAAAATCAAGTTCCAAACAAGAAAAGCAGTTTCCAAATTAATTCTATACTTGCAAAAATAGTCTTGTTCTAAATATGGGGGTGAGACACATCGATGTCCATTTAGCTACACTTTAAAGCTCAGTAAAATTCTAGCTGCTTACTTTTGTGTAGCGATGAGGGAACTTCATTGTGCCGATTATGTTCATGTTAAGCACTGCATCTCCATTCACAGCTTCGGCCAATCCACCTCGTTTGTCCATAGTTTGAACTACAAAGAGAAAAAGAACAGATACAAAATCCGACATCATCATTCGGGGGGGAAAAAACGTGCAACAAAGTTTCACTTCAAGTATCACAAATGTGCTGCAAGTTGAAAAGCTCTTTAATCCAACCACTGTGCAGGGCAGGAAAACCTCCCTGGGTGGCCCCCAACATTCCCAGCTGAGCATCTGCTGAACAGCGATTTAAGGCCAGAAAATTCCTGCTACTAGTCAAACCTGAATCTCCTTTAAGTAGTGCAGCCTCCTGCTCCCTTGTCCTGCCCTCAGCTCAACCCCTTCGCTGGCCTGCTGGCTTCAGAGGAGAGCAGCCAGAGTGAGAGCCGGGCAGCTTCTCCAAATCCTTCTTCAGGGGCACAGCTGAGGTTGCCCGGAGGCCTTTCGCCCCGTCTGCTGGTCCACTAATATTCCTACATCCAGTTCCCCAAAGCCGGGCCACTCCGGACTCAAACTGGATTGGTGTGCGTCCCCTTACACTGAACATCAGTCAGCCTGCCGGATTTAGCCCCACGACTTCTTCTCGCTTTGACCCGCGATTCTGCT
Source organism: Azemiops feae (assembly GCA_023970755.1). Classification (NCBI taxonomy): domain Eukaryota; kingdom Metazoa; phylum Chordata; class Lepidosauria; order Squamata; family Viperidae; genus Azemiops; species Azemiops feae. The sequence continues at coordinate 315,521 of JALGBA010001345.1, read as the reverse complement.
CCGGAGACCGAAAGGCGAGGCTGCAAACTGCCTGCCGAGCGAGGCCGGGAGGGAAGGAGGGGCGCTGGGTGGCAGGGAGCGAGTTCAACTCCAGCTGAAAACTCGGGAGGTTTTCAAGCGACTCAGGGAGGGCAACCGGCGCTCAGCTCCCGCCCGGCCCCCCTGGACGCTCGGGGGGGGCTTCTCCCAAGGCGGGCCTGCCGGCGAGGGCCCAACAGCCCCCCGGGGCCCCCCAGAGGGCCGAGCCAGCCGCCCGCAACCGTTTCCCGCAGGCGAGGCGAGGCACCGGGGCGGCCCCAGGAGCGCCAAAGGCGGAACTTGCCCGGGACGCCCGGCAGCACCTGCGGGGGGGGGGAGGCGGAAGCGGCGCCTCGGCAGGGACCGACCCGGGAGGGCCCCGAAGGAAGCGGCTCCTTCCCCGGGGGACGCGCGGCAGAGCCCCCCCCCCCCCGCAAGAGGCGCCCGGCCTGACAGGGAGACGCGGCGGCGGCGGCCGGCCTACCTGGCAGGGGCGTTGTGAAGTTATATCGCCGCGCGCCGGAGAACCGCGCGGGGTAGGCGAGGCGGCGGGGCCCAAGGCCGGCACGACGGAAGGGGATTCCCGGCGCTGTCGAGCGGCGAAGGAGGGAGGCGAGGCCTAGGCCGCCCGGAAGACGGAGCGCCGCCCCGGCAGGTGACTCAGCGGGTGCCTCACCTGGGCCCGGCCGCCAAGCGCCCCCGCCGGGCTCGCTTCACGCGCTCCGGGGAGGCCGGCTCCGTTCGCTGCTGCTGCTGCTGCTGCTGCTTCTGTCGTCGCCGCCGCCGCCACCGCGCACGCCCCGTCGTCCGCCCCTACCGGGCCGCGCTGGACTCGACCCGCCGCTCCCCCGTCTGTCCGTCCGTCCGTGCGCGGCTCCCGCTCCGCGTCTCCTCGGCCGCCGTAACCGGGGCCTCCGTTACCCGCCCCTCCCCCTTTATAGGCACGGCGCATGCGCCAGGCACGCGCCCCTTCCTCTCTCTCCCTCTCCGCCTCCCGCCGCGCGCGCGCGCGCGCGCAAACGGCGCCCTTCTTCCGACAGGCCGGCGCAAAGAGGTGGCCCCTGCGCGCGCCTGACGGAAAAACTTGGCTTTCCGGCGATCGTCGGCTCAAAACGCGGAGCGCGACCTTGATGAAGCAGTGTTCGGCAGCTGCGTCGGCACTGAGGTGTACGTGGCAGCCGGCGGGCGGTTGTCGTGGCGAGGGGGCGCGGAAAGGGTCCTTCAGGCGACCTTAGAAGGCAGCCTGCTGAGGGCAATGCGAGGAGGCGGAGCCTCGCGCGAACGGACGGCGGCCGCGTTGGGACCGCGCTCCTCCGGCGCGAAGACGTCCGCGGAGACTCCCCGCGGGTCAGAGCCCGCTCCTTCCCCGCAGCCCAGCGCGTCCCCCGGGCCGGCTGCAGGCGCTCGCCCGACGGCGGTATGTGGGCCACCCCGGGCTTCTTCGGGTTGAAGGGGCGCGAGGGTCTTGCCCGGCGTCGCCCCTCGGGCGTCCCTTCCAGGGCGCACTCTGCGTACGCCCAGAGAGCTCTCGCCGCGCCAAGCGCGGAACGGTCGTTTGGACGTGCGAACTCGGGACTAACGGATCTCCTCTTTTTCCCTGCGGCCCTCTAGAAAACCGGGGCTCCGCCGGGACGGGATGGAGAGGAAGGGCCGCGGCAGGTGAGAAGGAAGGGCCGGCTGCGCTCACCTGGGCGGCGGGGGGGGGGAGGAATGTCTGCTTGTAGAGGCGAATCCGCGGCTGGGTATTAATTCTTAAGGGTTCTGCAAACGGCTGAATGGCAAAGAAAAACCGGCTTGTGGGAAAGAGCAGCCGTCAGCGACGCCGGGCTTCTGCCCAGGCATTACCTGGAGATTTAGCCATGCAGGCAGTCCTTGCTTACCGGCCGCTCATTCTGTGGCCGGTCAAAATTACCCCTGCGAGGAAAAACGGAGATTTGCAGCCGGGGGTTGAACTGGCCGCGCCTGGCCTCATGATCAGTCAATGGAGAAGAAGCCGGCAGGAAATCCCAAGTCACAAGTCAGAGGATGTTGCCCTTAATTATTGGAATGCAACTGAAACCATTAGTAGGGTGCAGTCACGTGGTGTTTCGCTTGACGACCACATGGCTTAGTGCCCAAATTGCAAGTCCAAATTGCAGTTGGTAAGTGAGGACGACCTGTAGAGATTTCATTGGAAGAAAATATTGAGGGGCTGATGGCTTTTTACATTTGGCTTCTCCTCCTGTTTTGTCTGCCAAACTCCCTCCCGCTCAACTATCTGAATGCATTTTTTGCAGAATTGTGCAAAACGTCTTGTGTTACATTTGTGTAATAATTGTTTTTGTATTGACTTATTGACTTAAGTTGAGCCTTTGGTTCCACTCTCGTGCTGGCTCAGGAATTCTGGGAGTTGGAGTCCACAGGTCATTAGGGGGCCATAATTGCCCACTCTGCTTTAGAAACTTAGAAATATTCTCTAGGTTTGCATATTTTACTACGCTATAGTGTGGTTTGCTTGGTTTTGGTTTGACTAATTTAGGGCAGGGCTTTTCAACCTGTGGTACGCGTACCACTTGTGGTACATTAATGAGTGGCAGGTGGTACGCAGCCCTGCCTAGCCAAGTGTAGTGGGGGAGGGAAAGAGGCAAAGACTTACAGTGAGAGAGTCCTCTGGAGCTGCAGATTTTACTTATGAATGGAGCCATTTGGGGAGGCTGCCTTAGCCGGTAGCCAGTACTTACATTTTTTTTTCTTCTTTAAGTGCCAGCTGGGCTCCTTACTTTCCTTTCTAGCCAGTAGCTAATTCTTAAAGGGGAAGTGCCTTTTTAAGCTAGTTCACTCAGCAGCGTGTCTTTTCTGTCTCTGGAGGCCTTTCCTTGTTTGATCAATATATGGAAGAGGGAAAATATGGGGGGGGGGGTTTCAAATTCTTCCTTCAGAAGGAGATGGGAATGAGAAAAAGGGAGGCAGGGAAGGGAGGGAGCGAAGGAAGGAAGTCCCGCCTTAGCAGTTGGCCACCAGCAGCTCTGCCATTGACTTTGCTTGTCAAAAGGTTGCAGAAGGGGATCACATGACCCTGGGACACTGACCATCATAAATATGAATCAGTTGCCAAGCATCCAAATATAAATCACATGACCCTGTTGCTGCAATGGTCATAAGTGTGAAAAATGGTCATAAGTCATTTCAGTGCAATTGCAACTTTGAACAGGTTTTTTTTTTGTCACCAAGTTTTTGACACCTTGCTAGGTGGTACTCGAATATTGCCATATCCTAAAAGTGGTACAGTCGGTAAAAAGGTTGAAAAGCCCTGATTTAGGGAACCCAGCGGTTGCTTTCTGTCTGCATTGGAGTACAAATGCCCTTTTTAACATCAAGAGACCCATTACTTCTAAGGTAGTCCTTGACTTACAACTGGTCATTTATGACAGACCTACTTTGGGGCTAGTTACGACCCAGACTCGAAGTTTGGATCCTCCCCATGGTCATGTGACCAAATTTCAGGTACTGGGCAACAAGGCCTCCTTTAATCCATTTGCAGTATCCCCTGGCCACGTGACCATATTTTATGATGGTTTTGCCAAAACCTGGCACTTATAGTGTTTGGCAAAACCACGCCCATAGTAAAACAGGTTTATTTAATGACCATAGCATTTGCTAATGACCTTAGCAAAATAGGTCATAAAACAGGCCAGTCACTTGATTGACTTGTTTTAATGACTCGTAAATGTGACCATGATGGACAGGCTCTATTGCAGTCATAAGTTGAGGAATACCTGTTATGTCTATCTTAGCATTAAATTATGTGGCGCCTGAATTTCAGGCAGGTTGGTTTAAAGAAGCCTGATTTGTCTGCAAATTCTGTCAACATTAAAAACAGGAAAATTGAGCTATTGTAGGAGAAAGGGTGCTGCGAAGAAATAACAACAGAGTTGAAAGGGACCTTGGAGGTCATCTAGTTCAACCCCCTGCTCAGGCAGAAAACTATACCATTTCAGACAAAAGGTTGTCCAATCTCTTCTTAAAAACTTCCAGTATTGGAGCATTCACAACTTCTGGAGGCAGGTTGTTCCACTGGTTAATTGTTCTAACTGTCAGGAAGTTTCTCCTTAGTTGTAGGTTGCTTCTCTCCTTGATTAGGTTCCATCCATTGTTCCTGCCTTTGGGTGTGGGATCTCTGATAATGTGGCTCATTTCTGAAATTATTGGTGTTTCTGTATCTGTATAAAATAGCATTAAACTATATTTCTAATGATGACAATTATGGTTTTTGTTTTAAAGTTCAAAGTTTCACAAGGCACAGAAACCACAAAAAGAATGCGTGGGCCGTCAGCCGATACCTTCTCACCCAAACAGAAATTCGGGGCAAAGTAGGAGTTGTCGGATCTTATATCGTGTGGCGTATACCTGGAACCGAGGTGGGAGGTTGAAAGAACTTCGTATTAGGTAAGAATGAGATTTGGGTTACAAGTATCTTTTGCTACCCTGAATGATCTATTAGAAATGGCATGTGTGTGCAAGAATTAGGTCTTGAAGTGTGACTTGAAATGTGTCTCCTGATTTGTCCACCTGATTAGCATCTTTCAGGGATTTATGTTTCAAGCATAAGTCACAGTAACAGGAATACATAGAGAAGTACATCCCGGTAGCATAGGTTCAGAGAAAGTATGACTTAGAAGGGATCTTTTTGTATCTAAACCCGGGGTGTGCGACCTTGGTAACTTTAAGTCTTGTGGACTTCAACTCCCAGAATTCCCCAGCCAGCCTTGGAGTTGAAGTCCATAAGTCTCAAAGTTAACAAGGTTGAACACCCCTGATCTAAACCAACTTCTTGATTATGAAAGCATTCCTCAGTAAAGTGTCACAAATTGTTTTAACAGATGTGAATGCTATTTTGCGTTTGAAGGTTTCAAAACAAAGAGGAGTGTTGTTTAAAAAGACCGTTAACCATCTTTTTGTACAAGCTGCTGCCAAGCCAGACTTCCTGACAGTGAGGACAATTAACCAGTGGAACAGCTTGCCTCCAGAAATCGTGGGCGCTCCATCACTGGAGATTTTTAAGAAGAGGCTAGACAGTCACTAGTCTGAGATGGTATAGGTTCTCCTGCTTGAGCAGGGGGCTGGACTAGAAGACCTCCAAGGTCCCTTCCAGCTCTATTCTATTCTATTATTCTATTCTAATGCACCCTGGTGGGATCCACTTACTGCAATCAACTGAAAGTGGTTTAACTATAGTTAGTTGTATATGTTATAGTTCAAAGCCAGCATGTTCAACCATGTTTTGTGTAATCAGGTACAGTTTAAATTAAGCCATTTCAATTACAAATCACAGTGAGTGGCTTCATATAAGATGCTAAGCAAATTAGTCAGTGCAGGGTGTGAATCAGGTATCAGTTATATTGTCCTGCACCTCTAGAAGAGTTTTATAGTCAAGTAAAACTCTGCTTCCTTTTGCTGATCTTCTCAAAAGGATGCTTAAAGCCACCACAGAAGAGAGCTTCTATGGCCATCTCAGGGAGGTTTATAATCTAAGGGCTTGGGGGGTCTGATTCCATTTAATCTATTTCTATAAATAGATGGCACTTTTTAAAAATGGCTATTGGCTTCTGTGATTTGACAGACTTGTTTCGCATTCTTGAGCATCTGGATATGGAATGCCAAACTCAGAATGTTTTGAACAGGTAAAGAATAAGCCATCTTGCAGTCAGGTTTCATGGAAACTCCATTTCCCACCCCCACTTCAGCTCTTCCTTGTAACTCCCATGACTCTGTTAGAGAAAATGGAATATCTTTAAAAAATAGGCTTGATATGGAGAGCTGACAGAGTTTATTTAGGAAGGATTGGGGCAAAGGTTTTTAGGGAAGAAAAGCCTGCCCAGAAGCATTGCTATCTCCTTTTGTTTCCTAGGCACCTGGCAAGGAAATTTTTTTATCTGTGGAAGAAGAAGACATTTGGAAGAATCCTGCCGTCCAAGGCCAGGTAAGCTTTTGACTCAAAGATGTTTGCATTTCTGCAGGGAGATACAAAAAACACGGTCAGGAGTGATTATATGCTACTAAAACTCTCACTCCCGTAACCTTTAACGGGCGAAATGGCATCATGAGGGGACCATTTTTGATCTGGGCTAACTTACAAAATGTGTCCAAAATTCCTGACCCATGAATAGAAATTTGGCAATCATAAAAACATGAGATAAACATCATAAAGCAGTTTATGACATAATACAATGTCAAACATTTCCTGTGCTGATGTTTGTGCTGTTCGGTTCAGCCATAGGCTGTTCTCAGTGCAGATCCATCTCTGAAGGTCTCCCAACTTTCCTAGTGAAGGCAGGGCGTTAGAAGTCCTGTCACTGTTGAAGGCTTTGAGGAATCCGGTAAGGAATATAGCAAAAGAAATAGCCCTTAGACTTATATACCGCTTCACAGTGCTTTACAGCTCTCTCTAAGCGGTTTACAGAGTCGGCCTGTTTCCCCCTAACAATCTGGGTCCTCATTTTGCCGACCTCGGAAGGATGGAAGGCTGAGTCAACCTTGAGCCGGTGAGACTCGAACTGCCAGCTGCTGGCAGCCGGCAGTCAGCAGAATTAAGCCTGCAGTGCTGCATTCTGACCACTGCGCCACCAGGACTCTCTGAAAGGAGGACTCAACGGGGCACAAGTGTCTAGTTTGGTCCTGAAGGCCTCGGTTGAAGTTTCTTTTTCTTCTGATGTTGGCTGTTGTGTATTCAACATCTGCGGAATGTAACTTTAGGGACAGCCCGGAAATCTCTCCAGCTGCTGAGAAAGAGCTCTGGTCTGGATCATGTAACTGAGAAGGAAGCAGGGTGGTGGTGGTGGCTTAGAATTCAGCGGCTGCTGACAGTCTGAGATGCTGCCCAACTGTCCCCCGTCCCCCCCGATGACCAGGTGTGGGAGCTTCCTGCACTTTTTTTGCCCTTCAGTTTCCTGGCCCCACCCAGACTGTTTCCAGATTTCTTCTGCCGGCTTTTCCCCCACCAAATCTGGTCCAGTTTTGGGAGAACTTTTCTGCTGAAGGAGAGGCCGGCAGAGTCCTGCATCCCTCAAGGGATCTTTTTTTCCCAAACAATCCATCCGTTTGAAAGAATGAAAAGACAGAACCTCATACTTTGTTGTACTCCAGATGCTTCTTTTTAGCCCCCCCCCCCCGAATGGCAGAGGGCCCCTGGTCCTGGCCTTGGGTTGTGACTCCCAGCCAGGTGTTTGTTGGCTGCTCTGTGTTGCCCGGAAGGGAGCCTTTCCCCTCTTTAGCACAAGAGATCTCTGTGGAAGAGAGTCCCAACCATGGTCTCAGCTCTGGTGCTGAGAAAGAAAAGCTGCTTCTCTGCTCCCTCCCTCCAGCAGTGAGCCAGCCCCCAAGGCCACATTTTCCTAAAATGCATTTCCCTATTTCTACCACTTCTGCTCCTGTAGGTGGACATACGTTAGATACTGTGTTTGCGTTGGAGCAGAGGGCTGGAGAGCTGGATTTGGAGGGCTTTGCCAGGACCACAGGGCTTCCTGGCTTAGCTGAATTTGGGTGCCCCCCCCCCCAGGCCTCCCATAGGGCGAGTGGGCTGATTGGAGGGTCCGGGAGAGGATGCGGGCAGTTCTCTCGAATGTCTGATTAGCTCCAGATGTCCTTTGGATGCCCCGGAGCACACACTATCTATATTGGTATTTGGTGTGTTTTCATCGTCATCTCTGTGTAGGGCCTATTTTGTTCGGAAAACGCTGCAGAAAACCTTTGGAGAGTGGAAGGAGGAATGGTGGGTTCTTTGCAGAGAATGGAAGTTTACCGTCAGAGCTGACTGCCACTACAGGTCTGTGCAAGAGGCGTTCTGATGCCACCCTGTTCTTTGGGCCAGGAATCCATTTGAGGCTGTTAGAACATTGCTTTCATTTCCCAAACTTATTTTGTCTTTCCTGCATCCTAGCTAAAGAAAAAAAAAAAGGAAATGGTTCTGTTCAGACCTTGCACTAAACCATGATGCATGCTAGCTATAATTTAAATCCTAAACTATCTTGAGCCAGGCAGACCAGCTTAGAGCTGTTTATCTGTGTTCAGTTTCCATCTATTTAACATTTATCTTCTGGATCTCTGAAGATAAAGCAAAATCTATATTCTACTAAGATTCTTGTTCCTATGACCTTTAACAAGACAAAATGGCATCGTTTGGCAACAGTTTTTCAACCAAGATACCTCAAACTTACAGAATGTGTCAAAAATCTGAGACCAGTGACTCCCATGGAGTTGAAATTTGGCAAATTTTATAATGACACTTTATGACATAAAAATGATCATAAAGCAGTTTATGACATAATACAGCACGTCATCAAACATTTCCTGTGCTGATGTTTGTGCCATAGACTCTTTTCAAACCAGATGCTTCTTTGAATAGATCCCAATTTTTTCCAGCGAGGGCAGCCCATTAGAAGTCTTGTCATTGTTGAAGTTATTGAGGAATCTGGTAAGGAATATCTCTGAAACAATGGCCAATAGATCATGGGTTGTCTAGTATGAAATAATATTTTGAAATGTTAAACCATAGTTAGTGTCCAATCTCCAATGCTAAAATATTTTGTTTCATCCTGCATTAGTAAGTCAAATGTTAAGTGCTCTCCTTAGTTGTTTTAGTTCCTTCTGGTTCCCTCTAGTGTCCAATCTTCCAAGTACCTATCATTAAAAAAAAAAATTAAAACAAAGATATTTTCCCATGGCAAGTATTCCGATTAATTCCAAAATCTCTTCAAATTTATGTAGACCCTTAGCCCATTTGTAACTTTCTAAACCCAAAATTTGATCCCGTTTTTGCTGTTTATTCCAGGAAAAAAAACTGTGGTCCTTGTATTTCAAATTTCTTTTGCTAGGGACTGAAGGAAACCGAAGCAAGTGCTGAAAAATTGGTTGCTCTAAAGATTCCTAATAACTGAAAAATTAATTTCCAAAAGTGATGAAAAAAGGAAGCATGCAAACCAACCCTGTGTCCTTTTGAGGGCCCTGACCACGTGAGCAAGAGCTCTAAGCCCACAAGAGTCGGCTGTCTTAGAGTCTCCTGATGGGGAGCAGTTGTCTGGAGCACATGTGGGTGATCTCCAGGCCTCTCCTTGCCACGGGAGAAATTACGACGAGCCTGCCTACTCCCCGGCTTTTCAGAAGTTCATAAGTTTACTGGAGCCACTTCGCCATTCTTTCCCTGGAAATCCCAGTTTCCTGTTCTTTCGAAAAAGGAAATGTATGAAACCTGTTGGTTAAACTGTAACAGAGACCAGATTTATTTAAAATATCACTCTTCTCATTCCCGCCTGGAGAAATGGAAATTCAGCCCCTTCCATGAAGGCTTCCTCCCGCTTGGCTTTGTCATCCTGTCATCCACTCCCTACGGCCAATTTTGGGGGCCCTCAACTTCCAAAAAGTTGCCCGTGAAGTTTCTTTAAAACAAGAAAGAAAAAGAAATACTCTGAGCATTTTTACAAAGTATCTGAAGAGAGACAGAGAGAGGAGAGAGAGATTTATATAAAATAGGTTTTTTTTACCAAGAAGCGTTCGATATGAAAGCATTTGCAGAAATCCCTTCAGCACATATTGTACTGTAACCTGATGCAACCGGCTGCTGACCAAGCGTTCTCTTCTCAATTGCTCAGGTATTTTCTCTGCCACAAGATCTTTCAGGCTTGGAGGTCCTACCTGCTCCAGCGACGAGCGAAGAAGCTCGCCTACCGTATTGCAGCGGCCCATGGTGAGAAGGGCTGGGCTGGGCTGGGCTGGGCAGGGGAGTGAGGATTGGGGCTCGATTCTCAGAAGGAGCCTGGGGGGGAGATGAGCTCAAAGCACACACACACCCCATGTGCCCCTTCATGCTTGTGCCCACCCAGTTCCTTCTCTTGCTGGGCTGCTTTTTAAAAAAATCCCTTTCATAAAAAAAGGAAAGCTGGCCTGTTACAAGCCGAGTGCAAATCTGGCGTTCTATCTGCAGAAAGGCCTGGGGAGCCCCGATGGGCAGAGCAGAGCAGAGCAGAGCAGGGGCCCTGCTTGATGGCTGCGCCCACAGAATCTCCCCCAACCTCTGGAGATGCTTCTGGGCCAGGGGAGTTTTCTCCTCCCGACTCACAACTGCTGCTGGGGGAGGGGAGGGGGGGGCGATGGCGTGGAAGGCGCAGGGCTTTCCCCCAAGGCTTCTGAGTATCTCTGCTGCTTCAGGGAAAGACTGGGCACGCTGGAAACGGTTGCTCTTTAATTTTGGTTTTTATTTTGAGTCTTTTTAATCTGTGCTTTTATCCACGTGCTTATATGATTTTATTCCATTGCTGTAAACCGCCCAGAATGACTTAGATGAGATGGGCAGTGTAGAAATTTGGTGCAGAGCTGGGGTCCAGTTCCCACTTTGCATCTTCTGCCATGGCTAAGTTCTTCCCCGAAGTTCGGTTGAGTTCCTTCTGCCCTTTCAGAACCACAGTTCAAGCGTTCAGCTGTTTTGGAAACAGCCGATGCAAAGAGCAGTGAAAGCAGAAAGACTTAAGCAGGAGTTTGGCTTCATTAGCATGCTGTATTAAGAAGAACCACAGGGTCTCTCTTCCTCCAGAGTCCTTTGCAAAAGAGGGACAGTGTTTGTGTATCGCCACTGGCTTCTCTGGTGCTTCTTTTCCCATCCCCTGGTTGATGGGAAGGCTGAGATTCTTAACCAGACACTTTGTTGCTTCAAAAGACCCTCATGATCCAGTAACTCTGTGTAGATCAGGAAACCTGGTATGTGCATTTCGGTTGGGTTGACCCTCGTTCTTCCCTGATGCTTCTGTTCTTCCCAAATGGGTCTCCCTCTGCAGTGGCTGCACTGGGTGCCAAGAATAGAGCCTCCCGCCTCTCCTGGCCCTCATCTGCTTCCTTGCCCGCTTATTGCCCGCTTCATCCAACGTTTCTTCAGCTGGGATGCTGGAGATTCTGCCCCCTTCCGTGTCGTCGGTTCACCAGCTGGGTTTTGCTCCTCCTAGGACCGTGTCCTGCAAAGGAATGAAAAATCACGTTTTATCAAAATAAAGGCAGGCTTGACTCAACTAAACCACGATACAGTTTGCTTGGCCTTGGCTTATGTGTTTGGCGAGCCAAGCTTGTGTGTTTTGATTAGCAAACTCTGGTTAAAGCGTAGCTTGGCATAACGCGTGAGCCTAACCAACATTCTTTCTCCTAATGACTTTGCCGACCATCTTCCGCAGCCACCAAGCAGAAAACCCTCCAGGCCTGGCAGCGTTGGCTGAGCTACCTCCAGCTCTGCAGGATGAAGCACCGGATGCTCTGGGAGGCACTGCAGTTCTGGCAGCAGAGCGTCCTGCGGTGAGAACTCGGGGGCCGGGGGGGGGGCTGGGGGGCTGGGTGTGGTGGACTGTAGTCTGGATTCCCAGGAGGGAGGGGCTGCATTCCAGAGGCCCAAGAGACAGCGAAGTTTGGATACAGGTCGTCCTCAACCTGCAGCCGCAACTGAGCCCAAAATTTCTGTGGCTAAGTGAGACAGTTAAGTAAGTTTTTTGCCCCATTTTACGGCCTTTCCTGCCGCAGCTGTTAAGTGAATCACTGCAGTTGTTCAGTGAGTAACACGGTTGTGAGGGGAATCCGGCTTCCCCACTGACTCTGCTCGTCAGCGGGTCACAAAAAGTGATCACATGATCCTGGGACACTGCAACTGTCACAAATACATGCCAGTTGCCAAGCATCTGAATTTTGATCACGTGACCGTGGTCATAAATGTGAAAAATGGTCATAAGTCACTTTTTTCAGTGCCGTTGTAACTTTGAACGATCAACCGACGGACCGTGGTAAGTCGAGGATTACCTGCAGTTTGGTTGGGAGGAAGTGGGGCAAGTCAGCTCCTTCCTAGGAGCTTCCAGAGTTTATCTTGATGATGGAAATTGTTTAGTTGAGTTTGGCAGGAAGAAAAGGGGCTTCATGGCCTAACGGAGCCCACCCCCCAGCTTTGTGAACTCAAGAGATGATGCCCTAACTGCAGCGCCCGTGACGTCCGCGAATCTCTTCTCCAGGACGGAAGTTACGTTCTGAGGCTCTTCTGTTTCAAGCAGGCTCTCGTGGGGATTGTGGCAGAAGCGATGGTGCCAGAGTCAGGTTTACCGTGGGATGGAGTCCCAGGCCCTCCGTCAGTGGGCGCACAGCGTGGAGCTTCGCGTGAGTCCAGAACCTTCAGGGACTTTGGGCCCACGAGGAAAGGCTGAGCTCCCACGCCCTATGAACCGGGGGTTTTGTGGAATGAGGGCAGTGGCCTGGTTGGTCCGCTTCGGTTTGACCTTCCCGCCTCTCCGGTTACTCCTGTCGTCAGGCCTGGCTGCGATGGAAGGCCCTCAACGCACGACTCCAGCGGGAAAAGGCAACAGCCGGCTGGGCAGCGAGGCGCCTGCAGCACTGGCCGATGCGGAAGGGCTTGAGGTCCTGGCTCCAGTACATGGACCAGCGGAGGGAGAAGCAGCGCAGTAGCCGTGAGTGCCCCAAAGGGAGGCCCTTTCTCCGGCGTGGCAAGTGGGGGGGAAGGGGGCATCCCAGACGGGAGGGTTACAAGGCCCGGCCTGGTGGGCTGGGGCAGGTGACCCTAATAGAGGAGGTTCTCCAGGCCAAGAACACGGATGGAGGTGTCAATGAATGGGATTGTGGAAGTTTATTGCCCCCACACACGGACTTGAGGGCAGGGTGGACAATTGCTTGAGCGTTTTAGGATTAAGTAGCCGCTCCAGGGCAGGTGATTCTTTTGAACAGCTGGCAGTGTATTAAAGCCGCTTTTCACTCCAGGATTCATAGATGAACACGTCCCTCTCCTGATTGGTGCAGGCAGTCCTCAAATTGCAACCGTTCATTTAGTGACCATGCAGTGTTACGACATCACTGAAAATAGCGACTTATGACCGTTTTTCACACTTACAACCATTACAGCAGGGCTTTCCAACCGGTGGTACGCGTACCACATGTGGTACATTAACGAGTGGCAGGTGGTACGCAGCCCTGCCTACCCAAGTGTAGTGGGGGAGGGAAAGAGCCAGCACAGGCAAGGACTTACAGTGAGAGAGTCCTCTGGAGCTGCAGAGGCACGGAGGAGGGAGGGAGATGGAGAGTGGAAGGATTCTTATGTGCTTTTGTGACTTTGAAGTTCTGGGATTTGTGCAATGTGGGCTTTGTGTTCTTAAGGAGTGTTTGGCAATTTCTATTTGGCTGATGGCTGGTGTTAGCTTCTATTGCTCTGCTATTGTTAGCTGTAAGTTTTGCTGCAAGAGATTTTGAAGTATTTTTCTCCTGAATGGATTTTGCCTGTAGATTCCTTTACTTATGAATGGAGCCATTTGGGGAGGCTGCCTTAGCCGGCAGCCAATACTTACTACATTTTTTTTTCTTCCTTACTTTCCTTTCTAGCCAGTAGCTAATTCTTAAAGGGGAATGTGCCTTTTTAAGCTAGTTCAAACTCAGCAGTTTGTCTTTTCTGTTTCTGGAGGCTTTTCCTTGTTTGATGAATATATGGAAGAGAAAAAATATGGGGGGGGGGTTTCAAATTCTTCTTTCAGGAGGAGGTGGGCATGAGAAAGAGGGAGGCAGGGAAGGAGGGAGGGAGGGAAGTCCTGCCTTAGCACTTGGCCACCAGCAGCCCTGCCATTGACTTTACTTGTCAAAAGGTTGCAAAAGGGGATCCCATGACCCTGGGACACTGTGACCATCATAAATATGAATCAGTTGCCAAGCATCCAAATATAAATCACATGACCGTGGGCATGCTGCAATGGTCATAAGTGTGAAAATGGTCATAAGTCATTTCAGTGCAATTGCAACTTTGAACAGGTTTTTTTTTGGTCATCAAGTTTTCGACACCTTGCTAGGTGGTACTCGAATATTGCCATATCCTAAAAGTGGTACAATCGGTGAAAAGGTTGAAAACACCTGCATTACAGCATCCCCCCCCCCCCGGCCACGTGATCAAAATTTGGACGCTTGGCAACTGGCTCCTATTTATGACAGCTGCAGGGTCCTTGAATCAGGTGTTCCCCTTTCGCGCCCTTCTGACAAGCAAAGTCAATGGGGAAGCCAGATTCACTTAACGACCATGTTACTAACTTAACAACTGCAGTGATTCCCTTAACAACTGTGGCAAGAAAGGTCGTAAAACGGGGCAAAACTCACTTAACTATCTTACTTAACAACTATCTCACTTAGCAAGAGACGTTTTGGGCTCAGCTGTGGTAGCAACTCGAGGGCTCCTTGCGTCAGGACCTCTCCCTCCAGCGCTTGCCTTCCCCCCGACATCCTGCCGTTCTCTTTTCCTAGGGCTGGCCGTGCAGCACCATCAGGCCCAGCTGCTCCGCTGGCACTTCTCGGCCTGGCAGCTGGTGTGGAAGCACAAGAAGCAGTCGGAGCATCTAGCCCAACAGGCAGCTGGCACAGCTTTGCGAAGGGCCTTTGCCCACTGGAAGCTCTGTATCCACTCCTGGGCACCTTCCCCGTTAGCCTTTCAGGGTGGTTGAAAGGCACTGGGGGCTGCTGGTGTGATGGAGCGGGGAGGGGCCTTCTGAGATAAATCGCGTGATCTTACTGCTGCTTTTATTTTGGGTGCAAATTGCCTGGAGTCCCGTGTAATAAATACATTAGAACAGGGGTCCCCAACCCCCAGTCTGCAGACCACTATACCGGTCCACAGCCTATTGGGAACCAGGCCACGCAAGTGGCAAGCGAGGGTGCAAAGCTTCATTTGAATCTGGGTTGCATGCATGAAACCATCCCACTGCCGCCACCACTGCTGCCACCAGTCCGTGGAGCCAGGAAGGTTGGGGACCGCTGCACTAGGGAGTCCCAAGACGGCTAGAGGGGACAGAAGGGCCACTGTCTCCTAACTCGGACAGTGACTGAGGCGTCCATCCTGTTTGGACGATGAGGATAAGACGAAACAATGCTTGAGCCACACCAGTTAATCTTCTGAAACGTTGGATTCCTCCTTTGAGTGATAAACAACTGCGGGTTAGTCCGGTCTGCTGCATTTCTTAACCCATCCGTTAGATGTGGCGTTGTGTGCCGAAGAAGCAGAGCGTTACCGGCTGGCTCAAAGACACCATCACCACCACCTGCTGGTAAGAGCTTTGTGGCTTCTCCTGGAAAAGGCCCGAGGCTTCGGCATCCTGCAGGAAGAGGCTTCTGAGCAGGAAGAGCTGCCTGCTGCGTCCTCGCTCTTGCCCAGGCAGCGGAAGGCCCAGGCTGGAAGGGCGCGGGTTCTACTCCACAGGCTGTTATCCCACGGCTAGCAGTCTTGGGCACTTGCAGCTCGAGTAAATGGGGGAGATTTCCCAGGCTCTGTGCTCAGGACACACACACGCACTCCGTTGCAATGTCTTGCCTGCTTCTTTGGGCCTCGCCGGTTGTGTTTTCACAAATGACGCAAAGGGAGGGCTGTTCCAGAGATGCACCTTCCCCTACATCTGGAAGTCAGCTGTTCTTTCGCTTTCCACAGAGCTGTGGGTTTCGTGTCTTGCGGAGGAACGTCCGGGAGGCTTCTCTCAAGCAAGTCGGAAGAAATCTGGCTTGTCAGCAGCACCGAGTCACGGTGAGCCTGCCTTGTTTCCCGGCTGCATCTGGGTTGGCATCTGCATCTGGGTTACCCCGAAAAGGGGACTTTCGTGCTGTTGATTTTTTTTCTGCGATGCAAGAAACTTGGAAAGGGGGGACAAATTACAGATTGCAACTGATCTGTTAGGGTTGTTGTTAGATATCATTTTTTATGCATCTGTACAAATTTAAAACCTGAGTAATGTCAATTGTTAAATTATTGGTGATGACAAATGAAAATGGTGGATAGTTTTGTCTTGGTGGGCTCAAAGGTAGCTGAAGAGAGGATATGCACGAAAAGTAAAAACAGCTTAAGCACGTATCCTAAGCAGATCATGCTCTAGGACAGGGGTCCCCAACCTATGGTCCGCGGCCCAGTACCGGGCCGTGACCTGTTGGCCACCGGGTCCCGGGAATAGCTGGTGAGCCGCCCCTACTCGCAGTAACACCGCCGCCTGGGTGCTAGCAGCCCCATTTGCGCATGTGCGGGGATGCTAACACCGCTGCCAGCATCACGGCACCAGCGGCCTCTTTGTGCATCCACGCAGGCACCAGCACGCACATCATGGGTGCGTCAGCCCATTTGTGCATGCATACGGGTGCCAGCATGCGTGCCATGGGTGCACATAGCCTGCCTGCGCATGCGTGCACACGCACCTCCATTGTGCACTCCCCCATTTGTGCATGTGCGCACAGGGGCCGCATGCGTACACATTCCCCTGCTGCTCCCTTTCCTTCCGGGCCACCAAGCCAGAAAGATTGGGGAGCTCTGCTCTAGGGAAAAGGGGGATCCTTACCAGCATGGAGGAAAGCAGGCAAAGGGGAAGAGAGGAGAGAAGGCGGATGGATAGATGCGATCAGAGAGCCCTTAGAGCAGGGGTAGGCGACCTTGGCCCTTTTATGACTCGTGGACTTCAACTCCCAGAATTCCTGAGCCAGCATGGCTCAGCTTGGAAACCTCTCCCTTTCCCCTCAGCGTGGCTGGCTGAGGAATTCTGGGAGTTGAAGTCCACGAGTCATAAAAGAGCCAAGGTTGCCTACCCCTGGTCTAGGCCTAGTTCGGGGGTGGGGAACCTTGGCTCTTTTATGACTCGTGGACTTCAACTCCCAGAATTCCTGAGCCAGCATGGCTCAGCTTGGAAACCTCTCCCTTTCCCCTCAGCGTGGCTGGCTGGAGTTGGAGTCCACGAGTCATAAAAGAGCCAAGGTTGCCTACCCCTGCCTTAGAGAGCCTTAATCGCTAGAGAAGGGCAATGAGGTTGAGCCCAACTTGATAGCACCTAACTAAGGGACTTTTCCAAGAATTGGGGTACCTGACACCGCCCAGGAGGTCATGAGGGAAAAAGAAAATGTTCATTATATGGAGGGTCGAGCTGGATGACAGGTAAACGTGGTCTGCTCTTCCCTGGGACCCAAATTCCGTCACAGGCGGCTGTTGTTTGGTGATGTGGAAACACCCCCCCTCTCTCTCCCTGCATCTTGTGAATCGAGTTACTATTTATTCGCTGCTGTTTCTCTTCTCTTCCAGCTCACATCCAGGTTCTGGACCTGCTGGAGGTCTCGTCTGGAGCAGAAGGAGGAAGAGCAGCACCGGCCCCTAACCCTGGCAGCCGCTTCTCACCACAGGTCCTTGCGGAGGGTCCCGTGCCTCTCTCGAGGGCCAGCAAGGCTCCTGTTATGGAATGGGAGGGGGCTGGGTCGGTTTCCCCCGGCTTTGCTTACATGCCGCTGCTATTGGAGCTTGCATGAGATGGAGTAGAGTTCCTTGTGAAAATCCTACGCAGCGCCAGGCAGCACTGGGCAGGCAGGGCTGGAGAGGTTCCCCTGGGCGGGGGTCACCCCTGCCTGGCGTGCCAGATTCGCCCTTGAGGGCACTGACTTGTGCCCATCTTTTCTCCGCAGTGAGGCCCCCTCATGCAACAGGGCGGTAGAGTAAGCAGCAGGGATTTGTAGTAGATTGGCTAGAGTAGTTCCCAGTTCTTCCTGTAAACCAGCTTGTTGAAAATCCTAGGGGTGGTGTGTGGAAGGATTTTTGGGTCCCAGTTCCGGCCAGCCCTGGACTGAACCTGAATGCTTGCAGGCACCCCTTTTGTCTGCAACTCCAGCTGGTGAATTTTGGGGTGCTAGCAAAAAAAAACAGAGATGCCCACGTATTAGCCGTAAGACATTTGCACAGCTTCGCCCTTGCAAGTTGGGATTTACTCGTCCTCTGCTTTGCTGTGCCGTTCAGTTTGGCCCAGGGAAAGCTTTCGCTGGCCCTCAGCGTCCAGAACGGGCCACCGAGTGCCAGCTGGCTCTTGGCTGAAGCTCCCACTTTGCCTTCCAGCCGGAGGCTGCTGCAGAAGTCTCTGCGGACCTGGAGACAGCGAGCCTGTGGGGAAAGATGGCGGAAGGTGAGCCAACAGAAACCAGCCCTGAGTGCCAGTCACCACCTGGGACCGAGGGACTCCTGAACTTCACCTCCAGGCCCACCTCTGACTGCCCCCTTCCTTCCTTGCCTTTATTTTGGCCCTACCCTTCTCTTTCAAGAGCCCACCGAAGAGGGTTTGTGCTAAAAGTACTAAAAGCAAAGTGGTCTCCATCCTCAGACTTTACAAGGTGCCCTAGGGGAGAAGTAGGTTGGGGGAGGGGAGCTGGAAGCAAGGCTGCCTGGCTCCACTTCTTCCTGTTTTCTGGTTGCCCCGAAGAGCTGCTGCGAGGGAGGGCTGGGGTGTCTGTGAAGGGCTGGGGTGGTGGCAGTGGTCTGCTTCCGCCTCTGGGCTGCCTCCTCAAGCAGCAAGGCCTGGGGAGGCCGAAGAGGGAGATCCGAAAAGCCCCAGGTCCTGTCTTCCCTGTGCTTGGGAGGGTTCAGCAAGGCCCCACCCTCCTAAGCGCCACGAGTGGCCTGGTGGAGTCCACGGAGGATGTGGCAGGACAGTCCTCCCGCAGCTGACATAGGAAGGCGCTAAGCCAGTGAAGACGGACGTTTTGGGATCAGCGTGTCAGAAGTTCAGAAAATGCCTAACTTGACATGCTGGCGTGTCACGTGCACACACAGACACACACATACATATCCCTAGACAAAAGAGAATTCATAACAAAAGAGTAATACATTATTTAAAATTAAATTTATTATCAAATAAATAAATGTGTTTTTCAAACTGCCTATCCCAGGGTTTCATGAAGCCTGGGAATCTCAGGGAATGCTCTTGCATTCCAGCCTCCAGAGTGAGCGGTGAAGCACGTGCCGTTCTCACGTGCTTTTTGGAGACTCCAGAGATTGCGTGAGAGCAGGGCCCTCTCGCGCGGCTTCCAGAGGCCTGACACGTCTCCCAAAATGACACGATGGTGTCGTCACCTGGGACGCATGTTTCTTAGGCTCACCATCACTGTGCTAAGCAGTGGATCAGGAATTCCTAAGGCAGCTGTTTCAAAGCAAGGAATTGCTGTGAGCCTTGGAGGGGGGGGGGGCAAAGTTTAAGCCCTGAAAAAATGTTCTTGGGGGGGTGTCTCCCACTTGAGTTACATGCACAGATTCCCATTTTTGGTTGGCTGTTGATTCCTGCAAGGAGATTGTGGTGGGTGATCAAAAATCCCCATCAAGAGCCTTTTTTTGTCTTCAGTTCCGGGAGGCCAAAGCTGACCGGCATCGCCAGGCCGCCCTCTTGTCCGCTGCCTTTCAGGCCTGGAAGCTGTTCAGAGATCACCAGCTCTGGTGGAGTGAGGTGAACCGGGTGGCCCTGGGCTGCCACAGGTGAGCTGGCTGGCTGCTGCAGCCGGGATAGGGGCGAGGGCGCCCCTGCTTTCTCGGGAGGAGGGCCCTGGTGCGGATCTTGGCGCTGTCTTCTCTTGAAAGGCGCCAGGAGCAAAGCCGGGACAGGTTTGTAGCTTAGTCATGAATATCAGGGATGCTGAGTCACAGAAGCTGTTGAGAGGATCCATCGTTGAATCACGGCATCACAAGAGCTAGAAGGAGGTTGCAGAGTCCCTCCTACAAGTCCCTGTAGGGCCTACTACAGCTTTTGAGGCAGATTCAATGCAGTCTTACGGTTTGAACATCTTTCACTGAGAGGAATACGCCATTTCAGGAGACGGCTCGTTCCTCCGTTACCTCTTTTGCCATCCTATCGAACCCGAATCTGCCCGTTTCAGTCTGTTGGTTCTGGCCTTGGATCTCTGAAGAGCACTGTCGTAACTCTCCCCGGCCTTCTGTGCCGCACGCTAAATATACCCTTCGTCCAGTCTTTGCCAGGTTTGGTTTCCAGAGCCTTCACCGCATTGGTAGCTGTCCTCCGAGCGCACTGCAGTTTGTCGACCTCCTGCTTGGGTGGTGGTGCCAGAACTGGACACAGAATTCCGGGGGGCGGGGGGGGCTGAGCAAGTCGGAGGGGAGGGAGACAGTTGCTCCCCATGCCCTGCACTCTCTGTTCAATCCCATTTTCCTTATTAGTCCCTGTGTGAGACTATTGCGTCTACTAAAACTTCCAAATCTTTCTGCCTCTGTAGCTGCCAAGCCAGGATCCCCCATTCTAGATTTCTGCCTTGCATTTTTCTCCCCAGATGTAGGACTTCTTTATTTCCCCCTCCCCCCCCGCCCAAATTATTTATCCGGTTGCTTCAATTCCACGATTCCGGTTTCTTGGGTCATTTTGAAACTTGCAAAGTTTAGAAGAGGCAGTTTGGTGTAATGGTAGGGTGAGAAACTGGGAGACCACGATTCCAGTACCTGTGTTGGGCTTGTAAGCCACTGGGAACCCTTAGCAGTCATTTCTCTAGCCTTGGAAAAGGCAATTTCCTTGCCAAGAAACCTGCAAGGGAATCGAACAGAGTCAAATTAATGGAGGCACCGCCCCCCAAAAACCCCACTACTTAATCTTCTCCTGTTAGCCATCTGGGACCCATCCCTCGGCTGCTGTGCTGCCTTTGTCCTGCAAAGAAAGTGAGGAGGGGCTCTGGCCTTTCCGGAGCTCTGCCTGGCAGGTTGCTTCTCACTCGGTCCACTCTGGATTCCCTCGTGCTGCTGCTTTGCCTTTTGTGCGTTACTCCAGAATGTGGGAGTGGAGGCCCACAGAGGCTCAGGCTGCTTTCTCGGGAGTCTCACGCGGCCTTCTTCCACAGGGAGGCGTGGACCAGGCGGGTCTTTGAGCGTTGGCAGTTGAGGCAGCCGAGCAACGGGAGGGACGGGCGGCGGAGACGACGGTAAGCGTGGCCAGGCCTCGCCGCGAGGAGGAGTTCTCTGCGGCCATCGTTGGCTCCTCGGTCTGGAGGTTGTGGTCCTGCACCACAGGCTTCCTTTGCTTTCTTGTGCTTGGCTCCCTGACACTCCCCCCCCCTCAGCTTTTCGCCTCCTGAAGCAAGAAGGCTGCCAAGGGAACTGCCCCAGGGCAAGCCCAGCCGCAGCGCCAACCTCCGGCCTCTCTCTCTGCAGCAACGATGCATGCGGAAGGGCGACTTGTGTTCCGGTTCTGGGCCGGTGCACACGGCCACCCTGGCCTGCCTGGAAGAGCGAGACGGGGTCTCCTTGGCCAGGGGGCATCACAGGCGCGGCTCCTGGGGGCCACTTTGCACCTCTGGAGGGAGAACCTCTGGGAAAGGAAGAGAGGGTAAGACCCAGGTGCATCCCCCGATGCTTGGGTCCCCCGTCTTCGCCTCTGGGGGGGGTGGTGTCCTGATCTGACAGCATGCCCTGAAAGGGCCTCGCCGGAGGTCACTGCTTGGCTTGAGGGCAGTGTCGTGGGTGCTCTCACAAAATGGCTAGTGGGTGGGGCAATACAGAACACAAGAAGCTTACCCCTCCCTCCCTCCCTTCCTCTCTCTCAGATTCCTCCCTGTGGTCCTGCCTGGAGGGAGATGGGGGGGGCGCCTCATTTTTAGGTTCTGAGAAAGTTTGCAGGGCCCCCTTTTGGAGCCCGAGAGATTCTTGCAACCTGAGGACTTTTGGCTTTGAAGAGGAACCCTGTGCAAAGGGCCGGGATGGCCGACTCTCTCTCCTTGAGCTTCTTGTGCTTCAGAGGTGGTTTGGGCCCCACCGTTGCTCAAGGCTTAATGAGAGGAGGTTCCTGGTGGATGTTCCTCAGGCTGGATTCCCTCGGGAGCTCCCTGACGTCTTTTTGCAACCCACAGGACAGGACTGCTTGAAATGGGGCAGGGGGCAGGGGGTGTGCTTCTCTGCATGCATTGCCGATCTTCCATAATGAAAGTGAGCCAAGAACAGAGGCGGGGGCAACACCACTGTTGCTCTCGGTGAGGTTCTGGCAAGATGCTCCTCCAAGGTAGGGAGTGGGAGGCCCCAGGCCCGTCTTTTAACTTCCCAAGGCTCCCAGCAGATCTCCTGGAAACGGGAGGAATCTGCTGCATTTCCAGGGGCGAATCATTCAGATAGCAGAGCTGGAAGGGGCCCTGGAGGTCTTCCAGTCCAACCCTCTGCTCACAGCAGGAGATGCCATTTCAGGCAGTTCAGTGGATCTCCGCTTTGCTGGCTTAAGAAGCCCCATCCCCGGGCTACGATCTGGGCTTCTTCCCTCGTGACAGCCCGTATCTCGGTCAGGACCTGCTGTCACCAAAGCGCGGTGCCCTGTGCTTCTTTCAGGCGGGTGACGGAGGCAGCGGCCTCGCGCTTCCATTCTGATAGAAGCTCCTTGCGCTGTTCGTGGAGGAAATGGCGGCAAGGTGAGAAACCCGCTGATGCCCGTCCCGTGGAAACCAACACTTCATGAGCAGGGAGTGGTCTGGTGTGGCCAAAACTAAGCAAAAAAGCTGACTGCTGGAAGCGAAACTTTCCCCTGCTGTTTAAAATATTCTACCAATATGGTTGAAATTCCTTAAGAGGCTTATTCCGGCCACAAAAGCCTCCTGTGTGGCTTTTTTTTTTTTTTTTTTTTTAAAAAGATGAAAGCTGCGACTTACGATGCGCGTGTGAAATGCCCGAGGACCTCCCAGGAGGCATTTGGTAGAGCCAGGGAGGTTTCCAAAGTTGTCCGAAGGAGAAGGAAGTTCTTTTCAAGACTGGGGAGCACCTAATTCTTTTATTGTCTGCTGCTTTTTAAAAAGGAGATAAGATGAAAGGAATATTAAAACAATGTGTGTTTTAATAATTAAGTGTGCCTATCAAACTGATTTGTTGATAGCCGGTTTATAGAGATGCCCTCTCTCCATATGCTTCCCTCATACTTCTGCGCACCGTTTACCCTCCCCGACCCTTGCTGTGTCTCCTTGCACCCCCCCACTCCCCCTCCCCAAGCCTTGCCACGCCTGCCTTGCCTCCTTATGAACCCCTTTGCACCCTCCCCCATCTGACGGCAGCCACTTACCTTCACACACACACCCCAAACCATTTGCTCCGGGGAAATTCTGGGCTGTTTATCTTGATGGAGTTCTGTTCCTAGGCTGTCATTGTTTGACTGCCTTTGCCTGGGACGTCATACTCCAGCTGAAAAGCCCAACCAAGCAAAACACTAGAGCACGGGTCGGCAACCCGCGGCTCCGGAGCCACATGTGGCTCTTTGAGCCTTCTCCTGCGGCTCCCAGTCTCCTCCGCCATTTGCAGAGAGAGAGAGAGAGACAGAGAGAGGCACTTGCGCTTCCCTTCTGTGTGTGTGTGCTTGCGTGTGTGTGTGTGTGTAAAAAAGAGAGTGGCCTCACACTGTCCTCCAACAAGCTGACAAGCTTATTGGGCGGGGCTCCTGCCTTTGCTGCGTCTAAGCAGGAAGCAGCACAAAGCAGGAAGTAGCAGCTCTCTGTCTCTCTCTGTCTCTCTCTCTCTCATACACACACGCACACACACACACACACTCACACTGAGTGGGGGAAGAGGACTGGCAGACCAAGGGCAGGAGAAAGCCAGCCCAATAAGAATGTGTGTCAGCTTGTCGGAGGACAGCGTGAAGCCAGCTTGCCAGGTGAGCAGAAGATCGGAGAGAGGGAGAGAGAGAGAGAGAGAGAACTCATGTACAGCAGCCTCTATTTCTTTTTAATTAAACTCTTCAATCAAGCTCCCCTTGCGGCTCCCAGTGTTTTCTTTTCTCTGGGAAACGGGTCCAAGTGGCTCTTTGAGTGTTTAAGGTTGCCGACCCCTGCACTAGAGGCATAATGAACTCCAGTGTTAACTTTATTAGGCATAAAACAATCCGGCAAGTTTGAAAAAAAGCTAACTCTGAAACTATGGCGGGAAACAGATAATCAAAAGGGTAAAACTCGCCTTCCCCTCTCTGACAGTTCAGGTCACATTGTCCAATGTACCTTCCCGTAATTATGATGAGAAGAAACTTTAGTTGCCAAAACAACTCTTCGCCTCTCACGTTGATAAGGAACACCTGTGGATTCAAAACTTTCCCCTCTTCCCCTCCCGCACTGTTGGCAAGCTGGAAGCACGCAGCGGTCCCAGAGACAGGAGGCTTCGCTGCTTGACGCCTGAACGTGGAAGGAGCCATGTTCCAGGGGGGCAGGGGGCTCCTCGTGGAAACCCGCTCTCCACATTCAAAAGAGGAGCCCCAGGAGAGTAGGAGATGTTGGCAGAAGTCCCTATGTCTTTGTGCACCTCCCGTGGGAAAAAGTATGACCCAGTGTTCGCACCCCCCATGGCTATTTTGCAGAAAGCCCTCTCTCTCGCGCTCTCTCTCTCGCTCCCTCCCTCCCTCCCTCCCTTCCTCCCTCCCTCTCTCTCTCTCTCGCTCTCGCTCTCTCATGTGTCTGTGCGGTTTCTGGACTGCCCGTGCAAGTCCTGCTCCAGGGTCCTTTTTTCTTCCAGTACCAGATGCGAAAGTCTGAGAAGTGGAAGAAGATGGCCCAAGCCGAGGGCCACTATCAGCAGGCCTTGCTGGGCAGGATCATGGCGGCTTGGAAGGTAGGATGCCAGGCTCGGACTGGCAGCGCTGTGGCAGCCCAAGAGCATCTGCTGGCTGCAGCTGAACCGAGGGAGGGGTTTTTTTTTCCTGTTGTGAAGAGAATGTGGGCCTTTCCCTGTCTCTTGTCAGTCCTGGTTTGTAGGCTGGGATATTATTGGACAGTGAATAATATTTATATGTTACTTATATGTAAGGGTGTAGGTCTATACATATGTTGCGTATAGTGTGTTTTAAATGGGTGTTATGTGTCAACGCTGTTAATATAGGATATTGTTGCATTGACAAGATATGCAGAACTGTCTGGTATTTTTGGAGTTAAATCAGATAACAGGCAAAGGGAGGAGATTTATGAAGAAAGCGAGAGACAGGGAAGGGAAGGGAATCTTTGGCCTCCAGCCTAATTGGAAGACGTAAATCATGACAGTAAAGTAAGGGAGGAGTTAGCAAGATAAGACGGACGCAAGCCAGAGAAATCCAGATTCTGGCATCCGCTTTGTAATGTACCGAAGTATTGTAGCAAAACTCCTGGCAAGGAATGCAAAATAAAGAAACTAAGAGAGAAAATAATGTGTCCGTTTTCAAGGAATGCTTCCTCCTTCGGACCACAACATTATGTATGTGTACACTTTGAGAGGAAGCAACTAAATTTCGTTTTTAACGTGTGCCGTTGTGCCCACAGGAAAAAAAATGACAATAATGGTTATCTGATCTGATAAGGAAGGCTGTGCAGACACAGCAGGGCGGGCGTCTTAAGGGGCTTGGAAATCACTTCAACCAAAGGAAGAAGCTTAGGAAGTGGAGACAAAGTGAAAAAAGGAATGAAGGAGAATAGAAATGGCAGAAGAAAAAGGAGCACCGATGCAGTTAGTTAAAAGAGAAAAAAATGAGAGAAAAAGAAAATGTTCATCAAACAATGGAGTGGGCTTACAAGTGGTTCTCGGTTAATGACCACTTGTTCAGCCACCATTCAAACGTATAACGCTGCTGAGCGGGTGGTAGTTTTATGACCAGGCCTTGTCACAGCATCTGTAAGGACCGGCCTCCGTTTCTCTACCAAGAAAGCAGAACTCTTGAAACCGGTGTCAGTTCAAAAGGAACTTTTATTGGCAGGTACAGAAAGCGGGAAAGCTAGGCAGGATCTGAGGGCTTCCCGCCCAAATCAATAGGTTAAACCTGCAAAACAATAATCCTACCCCAACTGTCCATCCCGTCGATTCAAACAGGCCAATCCACAGGTGATGTCGGGTTGTGGGAAAGCAGCCAATAAAGTTGTTAGGTCTTCTCCAGTTCCTCCCTGTGCGCTGAGATAAGGCAGATGGCCCCAAGGCATTCCTTTCACACCCCATAGAGGATACATCAAAGCAAATAGAGGAAACGTCCTACGTGCATTACAAGCTCCCCCACACACACACATAGGAGAATGGCAGAACCCGAATAACCTAAGCCCAGAGAACATGCATGATGAATAATAATGGAGGGTTCTGACAGCATCCCACGATCACACATTCACCATTTGTGATCTTCCCTGTCAGCTTCAGACAAAACAAAGTCACTGAGGAAGCCAGCGGGAAGTTGGAAGTTGCGATCCTGCCAGGTCCTTCTTAACAACAGTAACCAGGACTGCTGGAACTGCTGTCATTAAGTGGTGCAGTCACGTGGTTTGCCAATGCACTGCACTGTTTTGGTTAAAAGTTCTGGAGAACATGAAAGTTGGCGCACCCTTATGCCATTTAGTTGGACCAGGAAAAGTAAAGTTTATTTTTTTCTTGATGATCAGTTATGTCCTTAAGCCGCAAGGGGGTCTCTGCCCCACGATAAGTAAAAATGTTACACACTCAAGCTCCTTTTCATGCAAAGAAGATGCTTCTTGGGGTAAGACAAGAATTTTGGTCCTTCTCTCTTTCCAGACGTACCAAAAGAACATTCAGTGCATCCTTCACCAGGTGGCCAAGAAGGAGAGAGACCATAATCGGGGGCTGCTATGGTAATCCCCCAGACTCAGTCTCATGCTGCTGGGGATCCCCCTTCCTCAGCTGGCTGGGCTCCCCTGTGTCACCCTCGGGCCAGTCTCCCCAACGATCAGGCCAGGCTGTGGGGAAACCCTCCAGGCACTTTGAGGCATCCGCTCCTCTCCGGTCCTCAGGCAGACGCTGCGTTCCTGGCAGGAGAACACTGCTGACCTCAGGCAGGAAGCAAAGGCAGCCGGCCTGGCTGGGCATCATTGCAGACGAGTCCTTCTCTCCAAGGTAACCTCAGGCCAGGGAACTCCGCTGCGGACCCGGCGGGAACCAAGCCGGGGAGCCCTTGGCTTTTCGGCCCCTCTGCGCTTGGGCTGGGTTTTGGTGAAGTCCAAAGCAAGGGAAACTCGCCGAGCAGCTGTTCTGAGGGTCTTGGGGCGCTTCCTTGCCAGTAGATAAAAAGTGGTCCTGGAAGTATTCAAGCCCCCCCGTTTTCTCAGCGCAGGTGTTGCTCCAGTGGAGGGAGGCGGCTGTGCTGCGTGCCGATAGCCGAGAGAAGGTGGCTGTGGCTGTGAAGGATGCCCAGAGGCACTTGCAGACAGGTGAGGGGGGGGGAATTCTATGGAGGGCTTTCAGCCGTGGCACCTTTTGGGCAGCTGTGTCCTCTCTGCCACTTGCCAGCGCTAGAGGGATGCCAGTGCCTGACGCTTCCCCTCCAGCAGTGAGCTTAAAGTCCGTCATTATTACGGCACAGTTTTTCTCCTGTTTGAGTATAGTCTTGTTCTGTTTTCTAAAAGTTAGCTTTTAGAAACTTTTAATTGGACCTTGATTGATAGCAGGGGGGGGAGATGGCCAGGGGGCGTTCATTGCATCGTTTTTGGGCCAAGCCGACAGATTCTGCCCGCCCTCATCTGTAACTGCGTTATTCTCAGTAAAGTATTCTCTTGGAAAAAGAAACGAGCCAGGGGTCTTTCTTGGCTAATTAAACGAAGGGGGGTGGGTGACATTGGGCAGAATCCCCCCAGCTTGCTAAACAGCCACTTGATTCTCAGGCCCAGGAATCCTTTGCAAGCCCATCCCAGGGAGCGGAAGCTGCCCTGTGTTTGGCTTTTGCATGGGTGAAGCTTGTGAAGGACCGGCTCACCGGCCCCCACTTGCTCATCCTTTCCCCCATACCTGAGTTGGCAGTGGGGTGACACCACGGCAGAGTCCTGGAAGCAGCCACCAAAGGCTGGCCACTCTGTTTCTAGAGCAGGGGTGTCCAACTTGACAACTTTAAGGCTGGGGAATTCTGGGAGTTGAAATCCACAAGTCTTTAAAATTGCCAAGGTTGGACCCTCCTGGTCTGTGGGCCTCCCCAGCCAAAGAGGAGTGGCGAGGGGCCAGGGGGCTGTCACAGCAGCCGCCTCACCCTTCCTCCCTGCAGCGAGGCTGCGGGGGCTGTTTCTCCGCTGGAGGGAGGCCTCTGCCAGCTCTTCCCAGCAGAGGGGGCGGCTCACCGTGGCAGCCGAGCACCACCGGAGGCAGCTGCTCAGCCGGTGCCTGGAGAGGTGGAAGCAAGATCATCTCAGCCGCATCAGAGTCATGGTGAGCCCCTCTGCCAGTTCCCCTCCCAGGAGCAGATTCCCCCTTTTGGGGAGGGGCAGCATAGGCGGGAGGTCCTCTCTGGTCAAATGTGGCCTTTCCACTGGGTTAGGGTTCCACTGGGGGAACCCCTTGAAGCAGTGGAGCCATTTGGGGGTGCTGGGAGGGAATGAAAGCTGAGGTTGCTGTCTGCATTTGGGAAAAGCAGCTGCAGCAGGCAGAAGCAGCCCTCACCCCCCCTCCAGGTGGGGAGGGGGCTTCAGATTGTGCTTCCCCCCCCCCCCCATAGCTCCTGCGGAGACAAGGGGAGCAGCTGCTGGCCCGGAGACTTTCCACAGCTGCCTTTGCCTCCTGGAAAGCACAGGTGAGCTCGGGCACCCACTTTGGCCCCTGGCGCCCCTTCCAAGCTGGGCAGGAAGAGGCTGAGGCTGGCCAGAACTGGAGGTTTCCTGGGGGGAGAAGAGAGGGCACCTTCCCCTTCGGTCTTGCAGCCACCGGGGGACTTCCTTCGCGGATGCTGGCAGTCCACGTGGCCATTCAGCCCTCTTTCTGCGCCTACAGCTGGCGGACAGACGGCGAGAGCGGCAGCAGACGGTGCAGGCCCTCTGGCACTGGTCCCGGACTCTCCAGCGGAAGGTCAGTCTTGGCCCTGCAGGTGCCCATCTCCCGGCTCGCTCAGCTCTGGGCTGCTGGCTGTGGAGCTCACCAGTGCCCACCTTCCAGTCCTCCTTCCAGCACCGTGTGTGGCTCTGAGAGGCCGCGCCAAGGAGGTGGGGCGTCCATTGGGCATTGTGTTTCAGACGTCCCTGGGTTGCACCTCAAAAGACAACTGGACTTTCTTGGTGTTTTCCTTTGAAAATGTTTAGTTCCTCATTCAAGAAGCTTCTCCAGTTCTGAAGAAGCTTCTTAGATGAGAAGCGAAACGTTTTCAGGAAAAAACAAAACAAGTCCAGATGCCTTTTGAAAAAAAACCACCTTAGGGACAACTATGACCTGGATGATTGGGAACCTCTGTAGATTCCTGACTCAGAACCGGCCCCAAAGTCCAGCTGGACCAGAGTGGAGAACCAACTCTCATTCTCCTAACACGTCAGCTGAGGGTCAAGCAGCTCTGCCCATGGCCACCACATCTGGGTCCTGCCAAAGGCTACATTTCGTGATGCAGGGGGAGTCCTGAGCCTGTCTCGCCCTTAGAAGGAAGAGAGGCGGCCCCCGCCACTCCCAGCCCCGTCAGAGCCCTCGTTTAGTTGGATGCAGCTTTTCGCTATTAATGTTTCTTAAAACATTAGATAGCGGTTTATTATACACTCTATAAAGCTGCATGATTATGATACGCTATCTACATCAAAGAAGAGATCCAGGTAAAGAAAGAAAATGGCAAAACTCTGGAACAGGAAACAGAAGATAAACCTTTAAAAAGAAAACAACAAGCAACTAAATAAAAGTTCTATACAGTTCATTCTATCCAGTTCCAAATATAAAAGAAAAAACAAAACAGGTTATTGAAATGATGTAACTGTTTGGTCAGTTGTTGATTACCATCTGTTGTGAATTTTGAAATTTTTTTCTTTCAAGTTCTGTGCTGCTAGGGTTTTAAACATTTTAAGCATTTAATACAGCCTGTTCTTCACTGAGAGCTTTTCCTACATCCAGTGAGGCTGTAGGCAGATATTTATCAGCATGCCAAACTCTTAGGTGGGTCTTGAAACTTTCTGTTATGAAACCACGGGAAATAGGCTCCGTAATCTTCTCACCTGGGGACCTTTTACAATCTGAGCATCAGTGTTTCAACAGGTGAGAGCAACACGTACCAAGGTCAGATCCTGTCCAGTGTTGTGGAGTAGCAGTTCCACAGCCAACGAGGAAAGGAGGCCAAAGTTAAGGAGAAGTATTTATGCAGCAGCGGATCTTCCCCGCAGGAGAGCCGAGACAGAGGCAGAGCTCTCCAAGCAGCCTAAACTAGACTCTCTTTCTCCTCCCTTTAAGCCTGTGACTTTGCTTACCTGCTTCTTGCACACACGAAGGCCCTGGGCTCCCTGGAAGGGCTTTTGCAACACAGACTGGCCGCTTCTTCAGCCTCAAATGTCCTGACTTGCGTTTCCTCGTATACGAGGCCTCTCTGCTTAGAAAAAAGGGCATTTCTCCCTGAACGGTCTTAAAAATTACAGGGATGTGAAGCTAGTAGGGTGTAATTGTTCTTCAGAAGCAGATTCTGTCCGTTGTAGGAACTTCCTTAGTTCTTCATTTCTAGAATTGTTCCAGTTCTGCTGTCAGGGCACAGTCAAGTTGTCTGAGGGCGCATCCGACATTTCTGCAAGATTTATCCCCCTTAGAAAAGCATCTCCTTGCCCAGTAGCTGCATCTATATCTGTGAAACAGGCTGTGAGGATCCACCTCAATTTACATCTTAAGAAGACAGAACTCTTGGAACGGTTCTTCCAGCAGGAATCTTTATTAAGAGAAACTGACTGACGGCATGCTAGACAGGATCTGAGGGACCCTACTGACCATTCAATGTTTTAAAGTGTTCCCAGGCAGCCCCACTCCACATTCCTTCCGGTCAATTCAAATTGGCAGATGGCTGGGTGTTAAATCCATCGGATCCCAAACGTTGCAATCTTCCCCCCCTTTTTCCTCGCTGCCAATCTTCCCCCCCTTTTCCCTCGCTGCCGGTAAAAGGAGGCTTCATAGGGAGTGAGATCAAAGGCTGATGGCCGCATTGTTATGGTTAGTACTCTCGAAGGGAATCCACAGAGGATGTTTTTTTGGAGGAATGCCAGTCATAAACACCCGTGTTTACTCCCCCCCCCTTTGTAGTATGACAGAATCCAGAAGAGAGTAAGAATTGGGTTTTCTCAGAGTAGATAGCTAGAAATAAAATATAATTGGATTCTGACACAGGCATTTTTAGGATGAAATCCAAAAAACAGGAGGAATGCCATTGTACTTACTGTTCCTAGCAACTCCCAGAGCAAAGACACGATTTCCCTTTCTTGCAAATGGGGGAGGGCATCAGAAAGCGAGTCAGGGGATGCCGCTCTCTCTCGGCTGCAGGTGCTGAGTGCCTGGGCAGGCTTCGTGCGGGAGCAGCTGCGGAAGAAGGGCCGGCTTGCACGGGCGACCGAGAGCTACCAGGCGGAGCTGCTGCGTGAGGGCATCTGCCGTGTCCTGAGATACGTGGCCGCCGTGAAGCAGCACCGAGGGTGTTTGCAAGCCCAGCATCAGCTGCAGGTGAAGCAGGAGACGCGTCTCTCGCCCCACGATGGTGCCAGTTGATTTGGATGCCAGTCTGATGATGCCGGGGGGGCGGGGCGGGGGGGGGGCTTGTGCTTGGGGCAGGCTTTTCATTGCTGGGTGGGATTCGGGGTCCGGGACTGGAGTGCCAGCGAGACCAGCCCCTCCTGCTCTGTGCTTGCAGGCTGCGTGTCAGCGTCACCACTTGGTCTACCGTTGTGCCCAGATGTGGAAGCAGAAGGCTCTTTCCCGGAAGCCCAGCCTGGCACTTTCGGGCACTCCCGCCAAGAAGCACGTGACCTTTGAGGTGCCAAGCCTGGGCCATGTCCTTCCCGGTGGTCCCAGGGGACAGGCCAATCTTCCCAGTGTGCCAAGTGACTACCAGGCTGCTGGAGATTCCATCCTGACAGATTTGTGAGTCAGAATTTTAAATCAGAATGGAAGAGTTGGATGGGATCTCGGAGACCATCTAGTCCAACCCCTGTCCAATGTAGAGTTCCACTCTTAGAGCACCCACATTTCCTGCAAAAGAGAGTCCACCGCCTCAAGTTCTGTACTGTTAGGTTTTTAAACATTTTAAGCATTTAATACAGCCTGTTCTTCACTGAGAGCTTTTCCTACATCCAGTGAGGCTGTAGGCAGATATTTATCAGCATGCCAAACTCTTAGGTGGGTCTTGAAACTTTCTGTTATGAAACCACAGGAAATAGGCTCCATAATCTTCTCACCTGGGTACCTTTTACAATCTGAGCATCAGTGTTTCAACAGGTGAGAGCAACACGTACCAAGGCAGTGGAAACGGCCTCCTTAAAGCCATTGTCCTACCTCGCCTTATCTGGACCAACCCTGAACAGTTCTGCCCCGTCTTCCACGTGGCGGATGCGGTCATGTGGATGAAGATGCTCCCCCATCTTCCTACCATCTTCTTTATTCCAAGCTGAAGATCCTCAGGGCCTTCAGCTGCTCCTCATTTTTTCCTCCCAGCCCCTTCTCATCACAGCTCCGGTTGGCCAGCTCCTTCCTAAATGGCACTGCCCAGAACTGGATCCCGGATGCTGCCTGCCACCTCCCCAGCGTAGACGGGAGAGGAGCTGTGCCTTCTCTTAGTTGAGATCCTGCACTTTGGTTGTTGCCGTCAAGGACTGGGTTTGCTTTTTCTGCAGCTGCATCATGCGGCTGGCTCCAGCTTGGCTTGCAATGTGCTGCACTGGGTGCAAAAAAGGAGCGAGAGAAGAGCTGGTGTCTGCAACAGAACACGTCCCCCGTGCCCAGACTGTCAGGAGCTCCTTTCTCCACTCTCTCTGAGAGGGGAGTGATGCCCCATTTTGAGGCCTCCTGGACACCCTGCTTGAGCGATCTGCCCTGAATCGTTGGGCTGGCAGTGGGAAAGCTGCAGCTCAGAGGAGGAAGAAGGCCTGTTTGGCCGCAAGGCGGCCCTTGGCAGTTGGTTTTCTCCACAGCCGTTTCCTGAACCTGGGCTGGGCATTGCCTTTTCTACTGGCCACCTGATGGCCTCTTTGCCCTCCCCCCCCCCAATAGTCCTGGATAAAGGGCCTGGGGGATGGAGGAGGAGAGCTTGGGCAACCCATCAGCTTGTGCAAAGCCACTTTGCCTGTGTCCTGCTGGCGGGCTGCTGCCCCGTGTGTGTGTGTGTGTGTGTGCACGCGCCAAGCAAACAGTATACTCTTGCCCACAGGTACGCGGCTCGCCAGGTGAGGCTGCAACCTCGTAGACCCGATTTCCTGATACCATTTCCTGAGAAAAGAGGGCTGCCACATACAGAGAAGTGGTAAGTGGACAGCAAGAACAACAGAAAGAGTCAGCTCAGGTTTCTGGCCCTCATGAGTTAGTTAGTCTCTTTTCTGCCCGCATGTTGACTTGGGCCCAAAGTTCAGGTGTAGGCAAACATTCGGGCATCCCAGTCAAAATGTATGTTTCGGGGAAAACTGCAACGATATTGTAATGGTATGTGAAAGATGTGAACAGTCAGATAAGGGAGGACGCTGCCCACACCTGCACAATGGGCAGAGAAAAGAGGCTTGCAAGGGACCCTCCCTCACGAGGTAAAGGTGACCCCAGGAGACTTGCAAAGTTCTGTTAAGGCAGCCTTGCAAAAGAGTAGAATTAGCTCATCTGGTTTAGTTTCCTGTCTGGTCTTCCTGGTGAGGCAGCATCCCCTGCGTGGCAGAGTTTTAACGGGGCACCTTTTTGCAACTGCCAGCTGGGCTTCCTCCTGATGTGCGGTCAGACTGGTGGGTGGCCAGAGTGACTTTTGACTCGCCATCGCAAGATCAGTCTCCCAGCGGAGCTTCGATCGTGATCAGTATCGTAGCCAAATTCAGCTATGCAAACAAATTTGTTCCAGCTTCCTCTTTAGATAAGCCACTTTATGATGGTTAAATAAGAACCTGTTAAATAACAACCCAGGAGCAGATAACAACCACCCCTCTCAGGGACCAACATCCCTGGCCGATTTCCAAGGAGGGTTTGTCACTGGACAGAAGGCCTCCGGCCAGCACTGGGCTTGGCCAAGGGAAGTGGATGGCTATCAGCATAGACCAGTGTGTGTGTGTGTGTGTGCTGTTTTGGGTGTGATGGCTTTGTTTCCAGTTGCGGTAAAAAGGCCTAGGAAAAACATTTGGATATATGGATAAAAGTTTAGTATTTGTACAAAAAGTAGCAAATATTCCTCTCCTTTCCCCCACAGGCTGGGAAGCTCAGCTGGCTTTGCTCAGCCAACGGCCGCAGGCCCCCTCCCCAGCATCGACCCTTCACTGTCCCCTTTCAGTGGCGGCGGTTACTCCTCTGGTTCCTTTCCCAAATCTGGACTACTGCCCACCAGTGCTGCCCCAGAGCTGCAGCCCCCCTCCTCCTTCACGCTGGGGGCGAAGAGTGTCGAGACGGTGAGCATCTGGAAAGCGGCACCTCCCGCTCTGTGGCTCCCCGCCACCCAGCCTCTTGCCCGGGGCGGGGCCTGGACGGTGGTGTTCCACGGTCCAGAGGCTGATGGCCGAGGTGTTCAGCCCAGGGACACAGAAGGCCTTCAGGTGGGACCAGCGAGCCCAGCTCAGAGCCACGGGTGTAATGGTCTCTTTTGCCCTTCCCCAGCCCTCCCCTGGTCCTCCAGCTGCGTCCCCTGGCAAGGAGAGGCCAGCCGTGGTCTCGAGGGGGCCTTTGCTCGTACCCCAAGATTTTACGAGAATAAGGAGTCCTCCTCTCTGCGGGAAAACAGGTAATGCTAGAATTCTGGGACCCTTTCGGAAGAAACGCTTTCCTGGCCTGCTTCATAGAAGGGATGTGTGGAGAATAAGGGGGAGACCCTTGACAGGGATAGGCAAGAATCCTTAAGTAAGGAAAGAGGGCTGAAACATTCCTTAAGTCCTGAGAGGCAGACCCTGTTTGGAAGCCTCCCTGGTTCACCGGGAGGGGCGCTAAAGCCAGCCAGGCTGGCAAGGTGCCGTCACAGGAGCCAATCTCAGCAGAGCCGAGTTCGAGTCTTCCTGCAAATTTGAGTTTCTGATCTGACCTAGGATGCAGTTGCTTCTTGGGAGCTTCTTGGGTTGGAGCGACTTTTGAATTGGGTTGGAGCAAAAGAGTCTGGCGTAGCCTTTGCTTCCGGGGTGTGGTCTCCCTCTGGCTGAGCGGTGCTTGTGACCGGCCTCATAGATCACTCTGGAAGCATCCACACTCCCAAACCCGTGAGGAGGGCCAGGTGCAAGAGACTCTTACATAGCAGGAGTGGCCTCGGTCTCCTCCAGTTTGATGAATGATTCTTGCCTGAATTCATACGATCTGAGCTTATCAAAAGGAAGAGGCGCTACTGAAGATTGACTGGGCAAAGGTGGGATGTCACCTTACTGGAAATTCCTCTCTGGGCTTTTGGCCTTCCACTAGACGTGGTCCTAAGAGAGGAGAAGGGGAGGTGATTCTCAGGGGCACTTCGATGGCAGGCAAGCCCATGTCTCTGATGTGACAGGCTCTTGAGTACCTCTATTGGAGGTCGAGTTGTAGAGGCAGGTTGGGCGCCCACTCATGCACCATCTAACGTGCTGCGTGGCAGGATCACTTTCTGGGATGCCAGAAGGGACTTCTGCCCTGGTGTTGGGAGCGTCCCTGGCAGATGGTGCCGGGCAACTTCCACTTCCACGCTCTGGGAGAGAATTCCAGGAAGGGTTAGCAATTTATGATCATCACGGTGCCAGTGGCATCCGAGCCGTTGGCCTGATCTGCACATCTTTACATACAGCTAGACATGTTCTTGACCACCTAAAGTTCATACACCAAAAAGAAGGCGTACACCACGATGAAGCTGTCTTCCTTTTCCCGCCCTTACTACACTGAGCAAAGACTACCTGGTGATTAGCTGTTACCTGCACTCTTCTGGGAGGTGAAAGTCGAGAGCTGCCTTGAGATGTTTGTACAATGTGTTGCTGATAAAACAAATTGCACAAACTTGCTCAGGCCTGGACTCTGGACGGTGCCTGATGAACTGAGGAAGCTTCCTTGGGATTCTTTGTGGTTTGGTGATTCTGAGCAAGTGGGTGAAGCAGTCTGCAGGATGGACTCGGCAACCAGTGGGCTGGATGTGTGCCCATCCTGGCTTTTACCTGAGGTTGTGTGAAGGAAAAATCGGGAAAATTGTCAGCGCTTAAAGAGGCAGTTTCAGTGGCCGGTGCCAGAGTGGAAGAGGTCATCCTGGTGGCTCCTCTGTGGGTCGTCCCTCTCCTCCTGCTCTTAAGTATGTCCAGGAAAACATTGAGTGGAGTCATTAGCTCGTTTGGAGTGAAACATTTGTAATGTGATGGCGATGCCCACTAAGCCAGAAAAGCTTGGAAAACTTGACCCGGTGCCTGGAAAGTGTGTGGGAATGGATGGGAACAACTGAGGAAGTCCTGACAAGGCAGAGGTAGTGCTTATCCTGAAATTGGTCTTGCAGTTCTGGATGGAACTGTGCTCCCCCAGAGAAAATAGGCCTGTGACTTGGAGATAATCTAAGGCTACCCTTAAAGCAGGGGTCCCCAACCCCCGGTCCGTGGACCAGCACTGGGCCACGGCATGCCAGAAACCGGGCTGCACAAACAAGCAAAGCCCCATCCACAGGATGCAGGCAGCACACGAAACCAGGCCCCCTCCAGTTCACGGAAAAACCTCTCTCCACGGAACCGGTCCCTGATGCCCAAAAGGTTGGGGGCCACTGCCTTAGAGAGCCACCTGGAAGCCACAGCTAGGGGACAGCACTAATCTCAACACCTGGCAGTAGTTACCCATGGCCTTAGCACCTCTAGGGATGGGCTACTGCAGCATGCTGTATGTGGGGCCCATTTGGAAGCTGCAGTCAGAACAACCCCCCCACACACACACAATTCATGAAGGAGAACCACTGTTGGCACCAATGTTGCAGGAGCTGTGTTAGTTGCCAGTAAGCTTCCAAGATCCATAGATGGCTTGGCACCCGGGTACCTCTGGGCACAGTTCAACTTAGGGAGTTGAGACCGTGGGCTTGGCACCCGGGTACCTCTGGGCACAGTTCAACTTAGGGAGTTGAGACCGTGTGAGACTCTGAGGAAGAACAAGGCAATGATGCCTGTGTCAGTGCCCATCCGGTGGAGTTTCTTGGGCCAGAATGGAACCCTCACTGGTGGTTTTGAGGTGGGTGGTCAAGAGGAGATTGTTCTGGAGACCGTCTGGGGCTTCATGTCACCAGGTTTTCACCCTGGGGGGGGATGTTTTAATTGGATAGACCAGGGGTAGGCAACCTTGGCTCTTTTCTGACTCGTGGACTTCAACTCCCAGAATTCCTGAGCCAGCCATGCTGAGGGGAAAGGGAGAGGTTTCCAAGCTGAGCCATGCTGGCTCAGGAATTCTGGGAGTTGAAGTCCACAAGTCATAAAAGAGCCAAGGTTGCCTACCCCTGATAGACCATTGCATTTGGGGGGTTTATTGTTGGATTGTGTGTAAACCACTAGAGTCCATGTGGGCTCAGCAGAATGCAAATGTTACAATAACTCCTTCCCCAAACCTGCTTTTTATCCCCCCTTTTTAGAAAAATGTACTTTCACGTGTCAGGGAATCTCAACCCAACTATTTAGGAAAGAACGAAGCAGAAATTCTCAAGTGTTTTGAAAATAGGCCCTTGACCCCTCATAAGCATGGCAGGAACTTGACTTTTGCGAAAGAAAATCTGTGTATTTGGGGGTGTTGGTTGTTTGGCCTTTCAAGCAAAAGATACGTGGAACAATCTAATCCTGTTTCGTCCTGGCAGTTCCTCTACCTGCTGAACGAGACCAGTCTGCACAAATTTTGGCCAGTTCTAGAGATAATTTCTAGAAGGAAAGTGGGATGGGAAAAATGTTCCAAACGCTAAGCAAGTTACTTCTTTTTTTGTTTTAGAAACCAAACTAGGAGAGGCCGAAGTTCAGTATCTACAGGATGAGCTCCAACTGATTGGGCAAAAAATGCAGCATTACTACAGCCAGCAGCAGGAACTGAAGTGTGTACCAAGAATGCTTTTCTGTTCCAATTCAGGGGTTGGTTTCTGCTTTGCGGCTTGTAGAAGAGCCTGAATTGGAAGAATTCCTCGGCTGTGGAGAATGGTCGTGAAGACCTTCTCCTCCTTCCCAGCACTGATGATGTTACCTAGGAAGGAAACGGGAATAGGCATTGAAATGGGGATAGTTGTCACCTGATTTCCTTGTGAAGCCAAGTTGGGGGTGGATGGATGCCGTTCTCCAGGTGGATATGGAAGGCAGTGGCTGTGTGGTCAGGCTGCCTAGTGGTCAGAGCAGATTGGAAAGCGAGACTGGTTTGAAGAAGGACGGCCTGTTCTGTTCTGTTCGTGGTGGCCCAGGAGCCTCGATAGTCAGTGTTTATTTTGGAAGAGGTTTTGCTGTGAGTCCGTGCCAGCCAGTGGACCCGGCAGCTGAGTCTGGGGAATCGGAGGAGGAGGAGGAGGGGTTTGGAGAGCCATCAGAGTCGGAGGAAGGCTCTGATGAGTTACAGGACTCACAATCTGATGAAGAGCCTGGCCCCTCCAATCGTGCTCAGGCTGAGACTCAGCTGTGCGGGGAAGCTGAGTCAGACACTGAGGACTCACAGCTGGAAGACATTATAGACGCTCACAAACGCAGACAGCTAACAAGAGCAGGACAGAGGGAGGCAATGGGGCGACTCCAAGGGAGGAGGAGAAGGCATTGAGAAGCCACGCCTTGGGGCTGCATAATAAAAAGGGAAGGTGTGGGCGGTGCTGGTTGCTGAAGGCAACCGTTTGCAAAGAACTTCAGTGTCAAGGGATCATGGTCTGTTTGTTTTGCCTGTGAATTATTTCTTGTTTAACTCCTGCTCTGTTTTGCTTTTGAACCAACTATCCATTGGAAAAGTTGGTTTTGTTTTGGGGAAAAATTATCAGGACTGTATATCAAATAAAGGGCAAGAGAAGAAGGGGACGACAGAGAATGAGGTGGCTGGATGGAGTCACTGAAGCAGTAGGCGTGAGCTTAAATGGACTCCAGAAGATGGTAGAGGACAGGAAGGCCTGGAGGAACGTTGTCCATGGGGTCGCGATGGGTCGGACACGACTAACTAACAACAACTAACTAACTAACAACAATATCAAATAAAAAGGGTTGGTTTTTCCAGCCTACTGTTAAAAGAGGGGTTGTTCTTGTGAAGCAACAAGGACGTACGTAGGCTGGGACAGAACAGGTTTCACCATCTAACTTCCTTCTGTTTTATATCTATTTCTTTTATTGTTTCTAATTAACGGCTTGTTTTCGGTTGTTACTTTTGTATAAAAAAAATAAAATGATCGCAATCAGCTGTAAAAGTGCGGTTGATGTGAGCTTTGGGCAGAGATCCGTTGCCTGTCACGTCCGTTACTTCTCTGGAAGCAAAATGAAGAGTTTTCCCTTGCCTTTTAGGTTTTGCCAGCGACAGGAACGGCTTCTTGGCAAGTGGCTGGAATTGAGAGGGGGAGTCGGGGAACCCACCGATGCGCAGGAAATCCGTGAGAAGCTGGGCCAGGTATCAACTAGAGGCTTCTGGGGTCACTGACAGACAGGGCAGCACCGGACAGGCCAGAGCAAATCCTGCAACATTTCAGCTTCTTCAAGAAGAGCGAAAATGAGCCTTGCAAACCCACCTCCCACCCTCCACCCCCAAGATACTTTCTGGCTTTGGCAGGCTCTGAGTTTCTTTCTTGTCCTGTAGTTGTAGCACTGAGCGTGGAAACTCGCCTTTGCCTTCATAGATTTTAAAGACAAGGCAGCAAAAATAACACAGGTGAGAACTGGAACATTGTAGGAGCTGGAGATTACTAGACAAAATTGCTTTGTGCCTTTCCCTATCACAACGGAACGTCCTGATTTTCTTAAGTGTGCATATAGCATATCTCCCAAGGTCTGGATTTTCGAGCAGAAATTACTCTGCTGAACTCGATAATCCAGTCCTCCAGAATCCAGAAAATTGGCAGCCGCGTCGTAATTCGCAGGTTGCTTAGCACCCTCCATATATCTTTCCATTTTATTTGCAAACAAATAGAGGAGAAATTGTGATTGATTCTAGTTACGACACAAGCCTAAAGTTTAGACCAGTGTTTCTCAGCTTTGGCAGCTTGAAGATATGTGGACTTCAACTCCCAGAATTCCCCAGCAAGCTTAAGAGTTGAAATCTGCTCATCTTAAAAGTACCAATGTTGAGAATCATTGGTTCAGACCCATAAAATTGGAAGGAACGTAACAAGTCCC
Source organism: Azemiops feae (assembly GCA_023970755.1). Classification (NCBI taxonomy): domain Eukaryota; kingdom Metazoa; phylum Chordata; class Lepidosauria; order Squamata; family Viperidae; genus Azemiops; species Azemiops feae. The sequence continues at coordinate 275,612 of JALGBA010001345.1, read as the reverse complement.
ACCCCTCCACTCGTCAAGGATTTGCTGGAACCTCAGACAGACGACCATTCAGCCTGTTTCAAGACTTGCAGCAAGAGACCAGCTCATACAATCCAGAGGTTTCTCCTGATGTCTAGCCTGAACCCCTTCCTTGCAACTTTAACCCTTTTTCTTGCCCTGCCAGAGGTGGCCGTGGGCAAGAGAACAGGGCCACCTCTGTGTGCTATCTCCAGATATTTAAAGACTGCTGTCGTATCTGGCCTTCTGTAGATTAAACACAGGCATATTCTTCAACTTCTCCAACTGTGCAGGGCTTGGGCTGTGGGCCCTTCACCATCTTGGTAGCCCTCTGAACTTGCCCCAGTTTCTCTCTCTCTCTTTTTTCACCTGTGGTGCCCAGAACTGGAGAAATATTCCAAGCAGGTCTCAATTAAGGCAAAGGAGAGAGGAACAGTGACTTCTCCTGACTTCTGTGCTCCCAATCAACACACTCCAAAATAACATTTGCCTTCTTTTAGCAGAGGCATTACACTGCTAACCCACATTTTGTTTGGAAATCTGCAACTTGTTTGGAAAACTACAACTTAGAATTGATCTGGCAGCTCAGGGGATCGAGGACGTACAGTAAGCAGAAGCCGGGGTGCGAGAGTTGGTTGTCGCTCATAGAAAAATGTTTAGGAATAACAGTAGTTTCAGAAAGGTACGGCATGCCATCTCTCTGTGGTTGAATCAGGCTGTCCCTCACCCACGTGATTCTTCATGTTCCTGTGTGTTTTTTTGTTTTTTTTGCAGCTGAAGGTGCAGATTGGCTCACTTATAAGCACGTTGGAAGGAGAGCGGCAGCTGATGCAGAAATACGTGAACCGCGTCCAGGACATCCAAGCTGCCCTGAAGACCTAGGCGTCTCCACCTCCTGTCTGCGTGGTCCCACAGTGAAGGCCAGAGAAGCTGCGCCCACCAGCTTCGATAGTCCCGCACACTCCCCAGAGGATCTTCAAACCGGACCACCCCAGGAAAGAGGGGACTTGCTTTTAAGAACGCATCTAGAGCATTTCCCAAAATTAAAACACTTTTAAAAGTCAAAGCATGGTCAGTTCTTAATTTTTATTTTAAAACATTTGCCATTAATGAGTTAATGTCCTTAAGTTGTACATTTTGACATACAAAAATACTGTGCTACTGATACAGTTGAAAAATAAAAGGATTCTCCATGTTGGAGAAATTCACAGCGTCACCAAGAAACCCACTCCCATTTGTTTAGGGTTTGGGTGACCCCCCCTGAGCCCAGTTTTTCACAGGACCTGGTCCAGAGCCACCTTCTGACGGAGACCCAACTGAAGGGGCTCCTGTTCAGCAGAACAGAGCAACAGGGAAACGGAAGGCTCAGAGTCGGACTGCAATGCTAGCAAAGAGAAGCACGTAATTCCTCTCCACTGATAAGAGCAAGGCACGGCTGTCTCTCGTGTGGCTCCTAGTGACTTCCTGGGGCCGTAGGACAGCAGAGAACAGGATGATGTTGGAGGATTAAGGAGCTGTTTTCTGGTTAAGAACTTTGCTTCTGCCTTGAAGGAAGGAAGGAAGGAAGGAAGGAACCAGCCATCACAAAGGACCACTTTCTGCCTTTCATCCCTCACAGCCACAGAAAAAGGCCCTTATCATAGGTATGCAGCGTCACACACAGGACATGTCTGATCAAGTTCTGCTCTACATTTAGCTACAGCAGGTTGTCTCTGAAAACTACTGGCCGTAGAAAAAAAGGGAGACAACTCCCCCTTTTTTTCTATGGCCATAACCCCAAAGTCTGGAGCCTATAAAAGATATTTTAGGGCAAAGTGGAGAATTTATGGCGATCAATTCTGATTCCTCCTCAGCCTCATCCTTGGGACAGCTCCAGCAGAGAACTAGAAGTTAATCCACAGGATAAGACATGAGAATTATTCAATGGTGTTTTTTAAGTAGTCCTGGGCAGAGCCCACCTTGCCACTTCCCTGCACAGAGGGAAGAGAAGCAAACTCTTAACCCCTGGTAGTGGGACTGGTGTGTGTTTTCGCCAGCCAGGTTCAAGAGAGGGCATCTGATGTCCCCTGTGCAACACCGAAAAAGGGAAGGCCCAGCACAGTGAGATAGTTTCAGAAGTTGGAGTGAGCTGGAGGAAGAGGTCAGCTGGGCTCCCCCAACCCAAAGCAACATCGGGTGAAATGCTGAACACAAGACACAGTGCTGGAGGCTCAGACAGAGCACAAACCTCTGCTTTAAAGGGAGACGACGAGATTTTTAGCAGGTTTCTTAAATCGGATTTCAAGCTGCATTTTTTTTCTGTTTAGCCCTCCCGCTTCTCTAGGATTGGATTGAAAAATTGGTGTAGATAATTTCAATTTGAGGGTTAATGAGGCCAGTTGGATCCTGTCCCTTTAAAGAAGAGAGCTTCCTTCTGCCTTTCCTCTTCCTCTTGACCGCATCTTGGTGCAGAGCAGAGGAGCCGCGCAAAGGCCGGCTGCATGTGGAGCCAGAGGAAGGAACTCCGGAGCCCGGAGGCGGTCAACATCCTTGAAGGCCAGTCCACGATCAATCCTCCGCAACCCTCCTGATAAGACTAGCCCGGCACCCCCAGGTTAAGGCTAAGGACTCATTCTCTTCACTCAGTTCCTGCTGAGCAATACTCCCACCATACAGAACGGCTTCCTTGTATGAACGGAGTCCCTGTCCACAGGAAAGCCCCTCCCCTCTGACCACGGAGACCTTAGAGGGACCCCAAAGCCTCCCCAAAGCGTATTTTCTGGCCAGGCTTCAAGTAGAAGTTAAAGTCTTTGGGCGCCTCAAAGATCAGAACAATTGTTGAGCCTAAATTAAATTCGCCCAAATGTTCTCCTTTCCTCATCGGAACGCCTTCGTCGTCCTTGCCGGTTACAAAGCTGAAATCGTTGTAGGATCCTTTGCTGTAGCGAGGGCTGTTGGTCTGCAGCTTCTGCCAAGAGGGAGGGAGGGAGAAGGGGGTTACTGGGCAGGTGAGGGAGACGCAGTCGGCCACTTTCACTCTTCCGTCTATTGCCTGAACTCGCTCTGTGCGTTAAAGATGGGCGAGGCTGATGGAGGAACCCAAGGGGTGGGGGTCCTGCCTGATCCTCAGAAGGGGCCTCTCATACTCCTGTGGAAGCTGTGCCAGCCTTAGCCCAAGTTGGGTGTATTCATAGTGGCAGGAACAGCTTTCGGGGTTCACAAGCCACCTAAGCTGCCCCCTTGCCAACTCAAATCACCTGGTGGCCCTCCAACTACTCTGGAGCCTGGTCTCCTTGTGCCTCTGGGCAGGGGCCAGGACGCAGAGATGCTGGGCCTCACCCACCTGATGACTGCTCAAACAACCCGGCCTCCCTTTGAAAGTTTCCTCACCTGATCGCAGTAAATGCGGATGGATCCCACGTTCTGAGCTCCCACTGCTGTCAAGGAGAAGAAGCCGTGTTTCCAGTAGCCCGACAGGACGACCCGCTCGTTATGGCAGAAGAGTTCTTTGATCCAACGGGCTACGCCAGGGTTCACAGACATCAGGGCACCTGGGTAGAGAGCAAGTCTCTGCTGTTGTTTTGGCTTATCCAGCTGCTGCTTCCAGAGGCTGGAAACAGAACTGAGGTTGTGGGAGGGGAGATGCCAGAAGACCATCTCGGGCCCCCTTTGAGGCCGTCTAATGTCTCCGGCAATGTAGGAAAGTAGTTCAGCAGAAGTTTGAAGACAATGTCAACCAGAGAAGGAGTATCCTAACATCCGTTGAACCTACTGCTCTGGTGGGGAGGAGTTAAAGTGTAGTATGGCAGGCTAACTCTGCCCACAGACTGGAGTTTGTTCCTGACCGGCTCGAGATTGATTCGAGCCTTTCATCCTTCCAAGGTCGGTAAAATGAGGACCCCGATTGTTGGGGGCAAAAGGCTGACTCTGTACACCGCACAGAGAGGGCTGTAAAGCACTGTGGGGTGGTACGTACTGTAAGTTTAAGTGCTAGTGAAGAGAGGAGGAGAGAAGGCTTGCCAGGGCAGGCTGAGGGAGGAAAAACTAGAGGTGGAGACTTGATTCCTTCCCCCAGGAAGGGATCTGCCCCAAGGTGTCAAACAGCTCTGGACCGCTGCTCTGTCTGAGCTGCTGTGGGGCTAAGAAAGGTCTCCCAAGTGAGCTAAAGTGGGTGCTCTTCTGGATCTCTGAGGGGGGCAGAGGTCATGCGAAAGTGCTTAAGGTCTTCCCCTCCCTTTTGGCCTCCTGATCCTACTCACCTGCTGCTGTAAGTGGGGCTTCACAAGACCCCACCCAGCCCCATTTCTTGCTAGGATGCCCTGCACCTCCCAGTCCTCCATGGAGGCATTTCAGGGAAGCAAAGATTGGGCACTGGCTGAAGGACCCCAGCATTGGCTAAGCAAAGAAAGCTCCCTGCCGGCTTTGATCGATCCCTGGGAGAAAGACTTTGTATCCCAAAATTATTTCTAACTCATGGCTTCCTGTTTGTCAGGTTTTCCTGTCTACCTGCAGAGGACTGTGGGGAGAATCACCAACTCCCGAATTCTCTTAAGTGGCGAGAAGAACCTCTTGTGGAAATGTGCAGCGTAAGTGTCAACGCTGTTATTATGGGATATTGTTGCATTGACAAGATATGCAGAACTGTCTGGTATTTTTGGAGTTAAATCAGATGACATGCAAAGGGAGGAGAATTGTGAAGAAAGCGGGAGACAGGGAAGGGAAGGGAATCTTTGGCCTCCAGCCTAATTGGAAGACGTAAATCATGACAGTAAAGTAAGGGAGGAGTTTAGCAAGATAAGACAGACGCAAGCCAGAGAAATCCAGATTCTGGCATCCGCTTTGTAATGTGCCGAAGTATTGTAGCAAAACTCCTGGCAAGGAATGCAAAATAAAAAAACTAAAAGGGAAAATAACTGTCTCAGTTTTCTTCATAAATCTCCTCCCTTTGCATGTCATCTGATTTAACTCCAAAAATACCAGTCAGTTCTGCATATCTTGTCAATGCAATAATATCCTATATTAACAGCGTTGACATCAAGTTAGCGAGTCTGCCCTCCCCCCATGGATGTTGGCCTCAATCAAGCAGGGAACAGTGTGCAATGGGCCATCTGGGCCTGGGGAACCCAGAATGGGATGGAGCCCATCAAGTGGCTCATTAGATTTATTGTTGTCACCGGGGTGGGGTGGGTGTGTTGCTTTTATTCTTTTGTATCGGGTTTTTATTGTTTGTAAGCTGCCCAGAGTCACTGAGTGGGCAGCCATATAAACAAATAAACACAGAAGCAGCTTGCAGGCCACTGTGACGAAAGGATGCTCCTGAGTGGTCCTCGGAGAAGGACTAATCCAGGGCTTTTCAACCTTTTCACCCATTGTACCACTTTTAGGATATGGCAATATCCGAGTACCACCAGTCGCCTAGCAAGGTGTCAAAAACTTGAGGACCAAAAAAAAAAAAAGGAAAAAAGTGATGAAGTACAAATAGTCCTCGACTTACAACAGTTCGCTTAGTGACTGTTCGAAATTACAATGGCACTGAAAAAAGTGCCCCCCAAGCCACAGCCGAGCAAGACACCTGCCTGCCCGCCCGGGGGCGCTCTTCCTCCTGTCCGAGGTTTTCATTGTTGTGAGCATTTCTGTTGAGGATTGGCAGCGGGGGTGGGGTGGGGAGGTGTTTGGTTTTTATTCCCCCCATCTGCTGGGTGGTTGCAGCAGGTTTTGGTCACTTCACATGACCCTGGGACACTGACCGTCATAAATATGAATTAGTTGCCAAGCATCTGAATGTAAATCACAAGACCCTGGAGATGCTGCAACATTCCAGCTGATCCGAGCTTCTTCTGGGCTCAGCAGAAGCACCAGGATCAGCGCCGAGCTCCAGCTGGATCCTGGCGCTTCCGCTGAGCCCTGACAGCCCTGCAGCTCCAGCCATCTCTCGGTCAGGCTTGTGCGGTGCTGCCACCGGTTCAGCTCATTCCCCTCCCCCGCTACCACTTTTCTAGGATGGTCGCGTACCACCTGCCAGGTGCCAATGTACCAATGTACCACTGGTTGAAAAGCCCTGGACGAATGTTCCACTTGTTCTGTGAGCAAATGTCAGTGCGCGAAGAGCTGCTGCCTCTGGGTGGAAAGGAGGCCTACCTGGGAAGTGACGCCGATGGGAGACCTTCCAGTCGGTGGGCGAGTGGAAGCAGTGGTAGTCTCCGGGGGCCAGGTAAATCACACAGTGGAAGAGCTCGTTGGTGTCTTTTGTGACCAGCTTTTTTTGGAAGGAGTCGCAACAGGGAGCTGGAAAAGAGCAGCAGAGGAAAGGTTTTCTGAGAGAAGAACTGCGAAGCTGCCTTGTTATTGATCCAGCAACTCAAAGCATTCACTCCTTCACCTGCTCCAGACAACGCTAAAGGCATCGCCTGCACGGAGAGCCCAACACAGAGCGGTAAGAACCAAGAGGCAGCTGGATGGGGGGGGGAGGGGGGCACCTACAACAGCCATAGGCTTAAAAACAAGGTAAGTCTAAATGTCCCTTGAGACTTGGTGGTGGGAATTAGCGTCTTCTTGGCAGCATTTTAGCTCCACAAAGCACCCACTGCTACACGTGGTCTTATTCGGGACATGGAGAAACGGAGAAGCCAAGCTGGAATGCCGATCTTGAGCTTTCTCATTCCAGATTCATGACTGACGGAAATCCAGAAGCGAACCCAAGACGAACAGCGGGGGCACGCCGGCATGCACCTTCCCCCTGCGAATTTCACTGTATATATCGATATTAAATATATAGCCATCAGACTTGAGTTACGGAATGCCACTTTATTCCTTGTGCGTGGGGGTTAGGAGCTGAGCAGCCACACTGGGGCACCAAACACTGCAAACGTGGCTTCTGGAAAAACTACCCTGGAAATCATTACATCTTCTGACAAGAGATCTCTGGAGATCTGCTCATCCTTGGCCAGAGAGCAGACCGTGAGGGCAGGGCAGTGACTGAACGTCTGCCCGAGACCTTCTCTCCGTCCAGCCTACCTCGTGGCCAAGATGGGGACGGAGTCTGCCTCCTTGGAGGACAGGCAGGGCATACGAGCAACAAAGAGAAACCAAATAAAAGCCGGCCCCCCTCCCTCTCCTGGGTGCCCTGCAGTCCTGGCCTCCTCCTCAGAAGACCTCCTCCCGCAGTACAGACAAGGCTGTGCAGACTGGCTGCCTCATCTGGGTGCCATTCATCCTTCTAAAGAGGCCTCCAAGACTGTCCAGGAAGGGAGAGGAATGCTCTGTGGGGCAGGGCTACCCTCTGCCCCGCTTGCAAACTGTAGGGAAAGAAGGATCCTGGAGCTCAAAGAGAAGAAGACTTACCTGGATTATTTTGGCAGTTGTCGTGAGCGGCATGGGGACCCAGGAAGGACTCAAGAGAGTAAGTGATGCCTTTCACTTGTTCCACTTCACAGTTCTTCACTTGCCCAAAACTGAGGATCTTTCCATCCGAAGGGCTGACCTGTGGGGGAGAAAGAGCAAAAAGAAGCTGGATGCTATTTTCTCTTCCACTTCTATTAAACAAGATCAATGGTTGCTCAAACTTACAGTATTTTGTTCTACTTTCATTAAAGGCAATAATAATATGGATGTAATTAACCTACCCAAAGAAGCAGCATTAAAACAATTTTAACTGAAATTTAAAAGGGTTTTCCACAGCCTCCCTATCCAAAAATGGGAAAGGAGGAAGCAGAACAGCTGCCCCTTTGACTCGGAAACTGACCACGCTGTGCCGGTCGCAGACGGGCCGTGCCTGGGGTTTCAGCTTCCGTCGGAAAAATTCACTCAGGTTGCGGTAGTGATGGAGATCCTCCACGGCCGCCTCCTTCATGTTCACCCCAAAGGTCCAGATGTAGAGGCTGAGGACGGGCTTCCGAAGCCAGGTGGGCAGCTCCACGCTGTTCAGCCGGCCCCACGCACGGGAGAGCAGGCGGGTTGGCACCGACTTGTACAAGGAGACCTAGAGAGAGGGGGGGGGAGGGAGTCAGGCGGACCGTGGTTTGGCCACGAGGGCCGTCTGCAATTTGGGGGAAGAAAAGAGAAAAATCCTCCTGGCAAAGTTTCACACCAGGAGCAGGGACTTGGGGAGGCTGGTGCAGATGTGTGCACAGATCCTCTTTCGATTTAACTGGAACTGTGCCCAAGCAGTCTCCAAGAATTCGACACGACTGAACAGAAGACAAAAAAAAAACCAGAGCAGGGAACCCACTATTGAAACACTTCCACATCGAGGACTGAGAAGGGGGAGGATGGGCAATCCACTTGCACAGGGATGTCTCCTTTCACTTCACAAAGAGACATTTCCCCAGTTAGGCCAAGACCCTTTTGCAGCCTCTGTTCAATCTGTTAAGGCAGCGGCCCCCCACCTTTTGGGTACCAGGGACCAGTTCCGTGAGAGAGGTTTTTCCACGGATCGGGAGGGGGGGGGGCTGGTTTTGCGTGCTGCCTGAATCCCGTGGATGGGGCTTCGTTTGTTTGCACGGCCTGGTTTCTGACATGCCGTGGACCGGTGCCAGTCCACGAACCAGGGGGTTGGGGACCCGTGCCACCAGTAAATTCGGAAGGAACATCACTAGAAAAAGTTGAAAGGATCACGCACCTCGGTTCTAATTTACATGAAAGCTGGGACATGACCGCTGAAGGAAAGACAAGGATAGAGAAAGCTCGAACAGCATTCTTCAAAATGAGAAAGGACTTTCTGCAGTCACGACATAAGCCTAAGACTGAAAATCAGGCTTGCCAGATGTTATATTTTTTCTATCCTGCTCTATGGAATAGAGAGTTGGTCTCTGACAGAAGGCCACCTGAAGAGACTAGAAGCATTTGAAATGTGGATTTACAGGCGGCTGTTACGTATAAGCTGGGTGGACAAGATCAGAAATGAGGAGGTTTTAAGCCGCCTGGGAAAGCCAAGGGAAATCATCAAAACAATGAAAAAATGAAAGTTAGAATATTTCGGACATGTGATGCGACACCCAGAAAAATACGGCATACTCCATTTAATCCTCCAAGGAAAGATTGAAGGCAAACGAGATCCAGGCAGAAGAAGAACATCGTGGCTTCAAAATCTAAGGGACTGGTTTGGACAAAACTCAGCAGCACTTTTTTCGCGCGGCTGCTGATAAAAACAGGATCACCAACGTCCGATAACGGATATGGCACAAGAAGAAGAAGAAGTTAAGGTACTGCAAAGAACCTTCCAGGGTTTCCTTGAGAGATTCAGGAGCCATTTGCATCTCAGAACGGGGTGACCTCCTTGCAGAGTGTTAATTGGATGCTTAATTGATTTTGATGGCAGAAGCCAAAAGCCGCCTTCCATCAGCTACTCCTTCCCACCACCTTCCACATCCCGGAGCATCCTCTCTCCTCTCCCTTCACATAGTTATTTATTACTATATGAGGAAGCCGTCAGAGTCGAAATGAGCCCAAAGCAATGGAAACACTTTATCACAGATGGGTAAGAATTACAGCATCTTGTGCTAGGTCTGGTTCAATTAATAGCTTTTCGTAATGCTGAATATGCAAACTAGGACTGTTACTTACATTTCTGCCTCTGGGTTTAGAACCAGAGACTGCAGAAGCTGACCCAATTATCAGGAGTAAGAAGTCAGCCCCTCTTTCGTGGCCAAGGCAATTCCCCTCCCCCAAAGGCTGGCCCGCTTAGCTCCCTGGTCAAAAAAGGCCCACCCAGCTCAGCCCGCCTTGTCCTCCAGACGGGTTCCCTCCGCCGGTCCTGGATCAAGTGGTGACAGTGGGAGAGAAGAGGCCAGGAAGTTTTTCAGAGCACTGCAAGGCTGGAGCTTCCTCCTTCCTGAAGGCCCAAATAGTTTTGCATCCCTGGCAAGGAAGGAACGCCCGGGCATCCCAGTCCCAGAATAAAATGCAATGAGCCCGGCCTTGAACCTGATTTGGCCACGCCCAAACAACCAGACCCGCACTCGTAGAGTTCAAGCTAGCTACTTTATTGTTCGCTGCCAATAATACGGGAATCTCCCCAGACCGGCAGCTTTTCCCTTGGAACCATTAAATAAGGCTCAGAGGCATTGGGGGTGTGTGTGTGTTTGCCTTCTTGTATTTACATAATGAGTCCAGGCTAATTCCCGGCTTGAGCCCTCCTGCTGACTGGGATGGTTGCTCTCCAATAGATTTATAGCCCAGAAGCTTTATGAAATTATGCTGCAAACACTCCATAGCTTCGGGCTGGCTTTTGGCAGAAAATAAACAGGGTCAGCAGCCATGGTACAAAATAACCCAGCTAAAGGAAAGAGGGGAGGAAGCATCTGAAAGGGCACATTCTGCCCCAATAAGGTACAGTCAAGGTGTAACGCTTGCCTGCTGCAACTTCACCCGATGGGCCGCGACCGAAAGGAAGGCCTTCGGCTCCATCTGCCCAAACATCTCACGGCGTCCACTGGCTTTGGCCATCCTCCTCAGCAGTTACTGAGAAAGACTAATGGCAACGATAATATTATGAATATTATTTCTTGATATGGACGTATCGTGGTTCTGTTGTAGTGCTTGCTGTTGGTTTTATGGCTAGACCTGACCCAAACTCTTTATAGTTGCCTCAAGTGTCGATTCTCCCCTTCAACTAATGGCTTAATCCACCTTCAGTTTATCACTACAAGTATAAAGGATGGCAGGGATGGGCAGCTGGCCCAAATGATCATTCACTCTGATTCAACCCTCTTGGATCTGTAGAAAGGGATCATCAAAGGGGAATATATTCACCGGGACAGATGTGGTGCCAGAATTACAGGTTGCTTATTGTGTCTCCAAAACTGATAAAACATCTTTAAAAGTGATATCCAAAGTAGCAGTGATTGCTTCTCCTAGACCAGGGGTGGGGAACCTTGGCTCTTTTATGACTCGTGGACTTCAACTCCCAAAATTCCTGAGCCAGCCATGCTGAGGGGAAAGGGAGAGGTTTCCAAGCTGAGCCATGCTGGCTCAGGAATTCTGGGAGTTGAAGTCCATGAGTCATAAAAGAGCCAAGGTTCCCCACCCCTGAACTAGGCCTAGACCAGGGGCAGGCAACCTTGGCTCTTTTATGACTCGTGGACTTCAACTCCCAGAATTCCTGAGCCAGCCACGCTGAGGGGAAAGGGAGAGGTTCCCAAACTGAGCCATGCTGGCTCAGGATTGGCTCAGGAATTCTGGGAGTTGAAGTCCACGAGTCATAAAAGAGCCAAGGTTGCCTACCCCTGTCTTAAGACTGTGAAATAAGTGTGCAGCAAGTGGTCCAGAGCAAACCTGCCTGGCCAAGACTCCCACGTCCTATTGTCTGATCGAGATGGGAGATAGCAATTTTACTCTTTTCAAAGTCACCTGGAAGATTCTGCAGTGTGTCATCAACACCGCTCTGTACTTCAGTTGAGCCCAGTATCTGATGACTCATACGGGACCCCGACACCTTAAATTCTAATTAAAACCTGCCTTTATGCAGAGATCTTTGGCATTCCCTATCCTTGGGGATAATTTTAGGTCCTTATAGAAGATTTTAGAAATTGTAGCTTCTGGGCCCAGTATTTAGATTCATTGGGTTTTGAGAGAACCAATGTGGAGCTAAAGCAAAGAGATATTGATTACAACTTTCCTCCAAGAAGCTGGAATATTTTCCTCTTACTATTACAAAGATGGTTTGTTTACAAGTTCCTTCACTTTTGCCAATTGTCATAAATATCCCGTTGCTCTCTACAAAAGAACTTTCTTCCCAGTAAGACTCAATGCTTCACCCTCCAGGCTTTTTGAAGGGAGATCTAACATTCCTTCACCTTCCTCTTTATCCTTGTCTGGAGAGGGTGACTGAGTCAACTTCTCATGCTCGGTGCAGGCTGCTGTTGCACCGGTAGGGTGCCTTTCACCCTCATTTCTGTTCTTAACCACAGCAGAGCTCCAGCCAGTCCTCTACACCAGGGGTCCCCAACCTTGGCCACTTTTATGACTTGTGGACTTCAACTCCCACAATTCCTCAGCCAGCATGGTTGGGGACCCCTGGTGTAGAGGACTGGCTGAGGAATTCTGGGAGCTGAAATCCACAAGTCTCGAGGTTGCCGAGGCTGGAGGCCCCTGCTCTGCACCGATGGCACAGCAGCCGCCCCACCTCCGAAGCAGAGCCTTCACGCCCTCATTCTGCACTCAGGAAAAACTGGTCATCGGTTACCGAAGAGGAAGGTATCGGTGGTGCCGTTAAGAACCGTGCAAGTAGCCGGCATCGCTGGAGGCTCAATGGCATCTACAAGCAGCAAATTAAGGCTTCTAAACATCTGGCAGCTATTCTTCAACCTTCTACTCTTCCAAAGAACAAGTAACAGCTGTTGCTGCCTGGAGCCCCAAGATCCTGAAGGCTCTCTTACATTTGCCCAAGACACACATATGAAGTCTATGTTCACGACGCTGATTTTTTTTAAAGGAGGTGATCAGCCACCTTTATGATTCACAGATTTTTAAAGACAAAGACCCAAACCTCTAGAACTGGTACAGGCCAGATCTCTGCTTCAGGTCCCTCAGGGTGTCAACTCATTCTTGCACATGGACCTCTAATCTGGACCTCTGGGGGCCAAGCGCTCTAGCATTTAAAATCCAGCTAAAACTGGTTTACGCTGGCGGCCCCATCACGGGAGGCTTCTAAGAAGAGAATGGACAGTCATTTGTCCCAAATGGTATAGGGTCTCCTGCCTGAGCAGGGGGTTGGACTAGATGACCTCCAAGGTCCCTTCCAACTCTGCTATTCTGTAAGGGCTCTTTTGCCTCCTCTATCCTTTAGGGGAAGGTCTCTGCTGTCTGGAAGAAATTCCTTTGTAGGGCAGTGCAGATATATTACTTCAAGCAGGAACCACATACTTCTTTCGGTTACTTTGAAGTCGATGTCAACAATTTTTAGAACTCATTTACTATTCTGACCTCATGGGAATATAGATCTGAAATGAAGAATCTTGCTATTTAGGGAGCATTAGCTCTCGTAATTCCAGAGGTTCCACTAGTGCAAAATAAGCTAATCCATCTGAAGACATTCAACTTATGCAAATGAGAGCTATGTTTCTTTGTAGGATCAGCAGATTGGCGAAAATGTGAGTAGGAGTGGCAAAACAAGCGTGTGGCTTAGTTGGCACAGACAGCTGCTGATCTTGGTGATCTCATCTCAATAATGGAGGATCCCAGTAGAGCAGAGGCCCCCACCCCCCGGTCTGTGGACCAGTACCGGGCCACGGCATGCCAGCAACCGGTCTACACAAACAAGCAAAGCCCCATCCGTAGGATGCAGGCAGCACACAAAACCACTGCAGAAAAACCTGTCTCCACGGAACCGGTCCCTGGTGTCCAAAAGGTTGGGGGCCTCTGCACTCTGGGACCTCCCAAGATCAAGGGCTCCAAGGCCCGGAGAATCAGCAGAGGATTAAGATTTAAACTGGGTCGGTTACAATCATACCACAGGTGGGAAGGACATGTAATATGCTTAGAGTGACCCACAGGCAACAAAGCCACAAACCAGGATAGGAATTAGAATCTTGTGGACTCTCAGTCCAGGATTAGATTGCCCTGGACTCTGAGAGATCCAAAATGCCACTGAAATGCCACGTGTATCACAGGGGAGATCTGAGCTCAACCCGGCTGCTGGGGCAGGGGATGCACCCCTGGCTTCAGCCAATTATCTAGTGATGCTTTGTTTCTCTGGAGAGCATTTCCGTCGGCCATGCTTTGCTCTCCGTTTATGGAAGGGAGCTATACCAACATCTCAGGGAGGGAGTGTTTAGGTCTCTGCCAGCGGACAAAACAGCCAATGATGCCTTATACCAGGGCCTTGCCCATTTCATGCAGCCTGGCACACGGATTCAATAATGCCCCTTTATGCAATTGCCTTGAAGGCCAAATGAGGACATTCTCCTTTTTCTGGTGATTCATCTCCCGAACTCACTCGAAGGTTGCTAAGATCCATCCCGCAGCTGCTCTTGTGATGGGATTTTCCTTCTCTCGCTTTTAAGCTCCCTTAAGGTCACCGAGCTGAGTTCGAGTCCAGTTCCTAGTCTAAGAGCCGTGGTCTCCATTCTCCCCTTTGCTGAGCATCCGACTAGGTGCAATATGGAACTGAGACTGTCCCTTGGCCACAACTGAAAGCAGGGGGGGGGGGGAGGGGGGGCGTCCAGCAGCCTTCCTGTCCCCAGGCGGGGTGACCTACCCAGTAGGCAAACTTGGGCAGAGGAGTCCCACAGAACGACTGGGCCTCTCTCAGGACTCCTGGGGAAGAAACGGCCAACTGAGAGCAGAGCCGATGAGCCTGGCCTAAGGAAGAGCCGGCCAGGAGATCGGCCCTTTGCAATTCCTCCTCGGACAAGGAGAAGGCTTGAGGTTGCTCACAAGAGCTCCACAGAGATGCTTAATGTTTTATCTTTGAAATAAATCAAAATTATTTCCCCCCCCCCCCAAAAAAAGGGGGACTAAGACTCTAGAAAATTGGGATAAGATTTCGGAATTAATTATAAAAATTCTTCCCATGAGAAAATTTGTTTTGAATTTTCTTAAAATGATAGAATGAACTTTGAAAGTTGGATACTAGAGGGGACTAGAAGGAACTAAACTTTACAGTTAAAGGAGAGAAAAACACAAATCTGACTAACTAGTACAGAATAGAGCATATATTGTAATATTTGACATACTGTGGATTTTTGAAAAATGGATCCAGAAATTACTTTTAAGAGTGTCTGCCTCTATAGAAACTGTGTTTAAAAGATGTTATAGAAGAGGAACAAGTTTTACTCATGAAAACTAAGACCCACTTGAAAATGAATTTAAAAATGACAAGCTAAAAGAATGGTTTGGACTTACAAAAGAAACCGGCTGATGTCTTAATAATTAAAAGGGATATACAAGTACAAAAAAAAAGAGAGAGAGAATGACCTGGATAATGTTCTATTATAATAATACTATATTAATGAGGAGCCCTGGTGGCGCAGCATTGCAGGTGAACTCTGCTGACTGCCAGCAGTTCGATCCTGAGCAGCTCAAGGCTGACTCGTCCTTCCGTCCTTCCGAGGTATGACCTGCTCTTGAATCTTCCCGGACGTTGCTGCCAGACTGACTGGTCTGTAATTCCTGAGACATTTAAGCAACCCAGAGTCTAGGATTCCTCAAACGTAACAGCCAGAGCTTCCTTCTGACCTCTTTGCAACTTTAAACTCACTCTAAGTAAATGGATTTCTATGCAGCTCTACGAATCTACAGCTCTGTCTGGCGCTCAGGATTCAGTCCTGCCTTTTCCTTCTGCTTCCACTATCAACCAGCGGAACCCATCCTCTCTGGCTGGGGAAGGAGACCGTTGCCCCTCCTCCCTCAAATTTTCACTACGCCTTTTATGCAATCACACTGGCTGTCAATTGCTCTCTTCAACTTTTCTGCCTGTTGCAATTGATCAGAAGGAGAGACATTTTTAACGATGTAAGCACTGAGTCATCTGAGAATTGGGCGGCATACAAATTTAAGAAAGTATGGTTTTGGTCACGCAGTCAGCCAGATGGTTAGGCTGGATTTGGCACTTTGGCCCACCTAATAGATCTTTTCCAAGGAGTTGGCATAGGCAGATGTTGCTTAATGGTGTTAAATGTATTGTCACAGGATGGAAGCTGTTCCAAGGAAAGCTGCCTCTTGCAATTGGCTTGATGGGGATTTTGTCAATGCCGATGATGGTCAAGTGGTGCTCGAGATGTTTTGGTGCTATCTTCACTTTCTTTAGCCAGGGTTGTTTTACTTTTATTTGCATGTTGTGATTTTCTCCAGTTCTTTCTCTTCTCTTCTGCTGTTTCTGGGTAGTGCAAAAAAGAAACACTTTTTTTGTCTTTCTTATCAACAGTTGTTAAGTCTGGGATGTTGTGTGGCAGATATTTGTTTGAATTCTAAAGTCCCAGAGCATTTTAGCTTCTTCATTTTCTATTATTGTCTATTTTGTGGTCCCACCAGTTCTTTCTTGCAGATCTTCCAATGCACCCCTGTTGCTATTTTGCCATGCCGTTGCTTGTAGTCAGTCTGGGCGATCTTCCTGGAGCAGCTAACCAGGGGGTCCCCTCTTTCTTCAGCTGCTTTGCAGAGGTATCACTTCTGTGTGTTGCTGTCTTCTCAATTCGGGCTTCGTATGTATTTTTTCTTAAGGCTTGGTCTTGTGCAGCCAGAATAGCCCCTCTGTCTCTGTCTTCAACTTTCCTGCTCTTAGCTGTTGCAAGGTCTTGTTGTTATCTGCTTTGCCTTGCCATGTCATAGACTCATAGAGCTGGAAGGGCCCTTGGAGGTCTTCAGGTCCAACCCCCTGCCCAAGACACACGACTGCATCACTTAGTAAGAGCAAATGACGGGCAATACCATTCATTAAGCAAGGGCCTCATGTGATCGTGTGTGGGATCCCAGGCAAGCAGGCCAGCGGGCCAGAGCTATGGGCAGACAGGCAGGTGCTGCAGACAGGCACTACCGATTGCGGGCAAGTACCGTGAGCAGCACTATGGAGTACAGGTGGGCTGGCACTGTGGGCCAATGCTCCGAAATGCAAACAGGTGGGTAGGTGCTGCAGGTGGGTAGGTGCTGTGGTTGGGCACTATGGGGTCTGGCAGACACTATGCAGCACAAGTTCTTCATGCCACCAAGGGCCCAGTGGGAGAAAAAGCAGCAGGTGTGACTTGTGACTTCCTGCTGGCTTCCCCAGTAACTATGCTTGTTTCAAGCAAGGTCTCAAACGATGCTCACCTGACAATGGGACACTGCAGCCATTGTCATTGCAAACCAGTTGCCGACAGCCTGAATCACAATCACATGAGTGTGGGGACACTGCGGCGGCTGCAGCTATGAGGACTGGTTGAAAGTCCTCCTGATTCGGCGCAGTCATAACTTTGAACACCTGCTGAACAAGGGGTTGTAATTCAAGGACTCCCTGTGTTTTTTTCTGTCCTATTTGTACAGTATCCATTGCTCTTTTGACAGGACCCGGCTGCCAGGAGGTGCTGCAAGGTGATGGTCAACATTGACACTGGATAATGAGCAGTAGTTTAAACTCTTCGTTCTGGATATCTACTCTTAAGAAGAGCAGGCCAAACCACAGTGAAGCAAGCAAATGGAACAACTCTACAGCACAGGCCACTGCAAAGTCAGTTTATTAATCACAAGGATTGTCCTAACTGTCCATCCCATTATTCCCTAGGCACCTTAAGGAGCATTTATTGCACAGCCAGCTTGCTAAGTGGTAGCATCTGAGTCTAGAAGTCTGACTGGTGCATATTCCTTAAGGAACGGATCTCTGGACATCTGTTCTAAATAACCATTGCTTCAGGAACAGTGATCCTCATTCTGTGACAGAGGAGCTTTACTAGACACTCGTTCTGGAACCCTATTGGTGACTGCAGAGCGACAACTGCAAAATCTCTCTGCACAGCCAAATTACAGGCATGAGAATGTCAGAAGTTGAGGATGGTGTACTAGCAAACCAGGTTCCATCAGGAGGAACCGTGATGGTTAATATCACAAGAGACTGAACAATGTAGGTAGCTTAGCTTAAGTTTCATAAAGAGATCTTGGAGTCTCTGGAAAATAACAATTTGGCCACCGCTATAATCACAGGCACTGCCTCTGCTTCACCTGGTATGCAGAAGAGGAGCTGCCACAAGTCAGAGGAGGGGACGAAGGAGGAAGTAGCCAGATAGCTGAGCTCTACCAGGTAGTTGGGGGGGGGGAGGAGGAGACACAATTCTGACTGTCCTCTTGGTTTTCTTTGGGCCAGCGATGCACCTGATGCAGATGTTCATTCAACAACGCATCTGCAGAATGGCCAAGAAAATAGTATTTCTGACCTCAAATAAGGGTTAGTCCTTTAAACCAGGGCTTTTCAACCAGTGGTACGGGTACCACCTATGGTACATTGGCACCTGGCAGGTGGTACGCGACCATCCTAGAAAAGTAGCGGGGGAGGGGAATGAGCTGAACCGGTGGCAGCACCGCACAAGCCTGAGCGAGAGACGGCTGGAGCTGCAGGGCTGTCAGGGCTCAGCGGAAGCGCCAGGATCAGCACCAGGCTCCAGCTGGAAAGCAGCACTGATCCTGGTGCTTCTGCTGAGCCCAGAAGAAGCACCAATCAGCTGGAAAGCAGCACTGATCCTGACCCTTCTGCTGAGCCTGGAGATGCTGCAACATTCCAGCTGAGCCCAGAAGAAGCGCCGATCAGCTGGAATGTTGCAGCATCTCCAGGGTCTTGTGATTTACATTCAGATGCTTGGCAACTGATTCATATTTATGACGGTCACAGTGTCCCAGGGTCATGTCAAGTGACCAAAACCTGCTGCAACCACCCAGCAGACGGGGGGAATAAAAACCAAACACCCCTAACCCCACCCCCGCTGCCCATCCTCAACAGAAATGCTCACAACAATGAAAACCTCGGACAGGAGGAAGAGCGCCGCCGGGTGGGCAGGCAGGTGTCTTGCTCGGCTGTGGCTTGGGGGGGCACTTTTTTCAGTGCCATTGTACAGTCACTAAGCGAACTGTTGTAAGTCGAGGACTACTTATACTTTATCACTTTTTTCCTTTTTTGGGGGGGGGTCATCAAGTTTTTGACACCTTGCTAGGCGACTGGTGGTACTCGGATGTTGCCATATCCTAAAAGTGGTACAATGGGTGAAAAGGTTGAAAAGCCCTGCTTTAAACGGTAGTATATGTACCTGTAAAAGTTGTAAACAAAATAAAAATATAAAATAAAAATAAAGGATAAATGTGCCCCAAATTCCCTCAGACCTCTTGTTGAATCATCTTTTACCTCTGGCCTTCTGCCACTACAGAGTTTTAAAGAAAGAGACATGGGGGGGGTCCAGCTGCATGACCCATCTGGTAGATCAGTGTTTCTCAACTTTGGCGACTTTAAGATGTGTGGACAAAACCAGCTTTGCTGGCTGGGGAATTCTGGGAACTGAAGTCCACGCATCTTAAAGTCACCAAGGTTAAGAAATACCGCAGAAGAGGATTTGAGGTACTTGGGTAAGTACATGCAGGGCCAGGTCAGTCGTTGAGGTCAGGCTCCAAGATTGGAAGTGCTGAAAGAGACCACAGCGTTGCTCCTTAAGCCTGGCGAGAATTACCAGAAGCTGAGTGAATCTAATATTTCCAACAGCTCCAACTCTGGCTTCCAGTTCTTACTATTCCTCCATGCAACCAGGCGTGCTGTATACCAGGTGTGACAAACAATGTTCACCACGCAGGCTACAATGGGGGACTTTTCTTGCAGCCCAAGGAGATAAAAAAAACTGTCCTGTTTTCCAAGTGTCAGTTTTCCCGGGAATGAAGCTTTACTAAATAAGAAACTAACACGATTGGTTGTTTGCTATCATTGCATCCAACAGCATTCTTGCTTGTGCAGTTCTTCAACGAATTGTTGGTGCAGCAATGCCAGGGTCAGAACAAAGCCTCTGTGCCCAGAGGGGGGAGATGCCCAGTTTCATTTGCCCAAGGGAGGTGCCAGGAACTGCCACATGACCCGAATTCCAGTCTATTGCCATCACAACGGCTGCCCCGAGAACAATACAGCCAGTCAGCTTCTATTATTGCCTATTGAGCATCCTGATTTTAGAGAATCCCAGGGCCCCTCATTATGAGCTCCCTAACACAAAACAGAAAAGATTTTTTTCTTGCGTTTGAAAACACGATCCCTTTTAAAAATCATTTATAAGAAAGCACTGGGGAAAAAAATAAGAGTAGCAAGAGCAGTAGAGGCATACCAACCTCCGTTATTTATCGGGCTCGGTCCACTGGGTGATTCCAGCTTATTTTAAGCGCTTACCTAGATAACCTTTTTCTCTGCCAAGTTCCTGGTGCAATGGATGGAAGTGGCAGCTAAGCTCCCATGTGATAAACCAAAATTTGTTCAATGGCTGCATGCAAACTGCTCCTTTCTCTGAGGTCCCTGTGGAGTCAGGGTCTGCTTTAAAGGTCCTTAAATTCAAATATGCCAAATGAACTGTGGCACATGGGCTGGGAGAACAGGCACCTCCAGGAAATCTCAAAAAGCATCATTCTCTACTCAATGTGGACCCGACTGCCCCCCCCCCCCCGGGATGGCTTTTGTGGGAAAGGGGCCCAAGAATGTCAAGTATAATAAAAATGTACCCTCAAACAGCAGCAAAAAAACAGGGGCCAAATCTCAGAGCTCTAAAGTGTGTGGAACTGCAAGAGAGCAAGAAAACCTCCCAGCCTCTTAATCGCTTAGTACAGGGGTAGGCAACCTTGGCTCTTTTATGACTCGTGGACTTCAACTCCCAGAATTCCTGAGCCAGCCATGCTGAGGGGAAAGGGAGAGGTTTCCAAGCTGAGCCATGCTGGCTGAGGAATTCTGGGAGTTGAAGTCCACGAGTCATAAAAGAGCCAAGGTTGCCTACCCCTGGCTTAGTACATCATCTCCAGCCAGGCAGGCCGGCTCTCCAGAAGGGAAGGCCGAAGGATCACAACTCCTCGGCAGGTTGTTGATAACAGTCAATGGGCAAAGCTCTAACTTGGGCAGCAACACGGATAGCAAACTCTGAGTCCCTGGAGGCCTCCACCTTGGGCTCAAGCCAGAAGTTCAAAAGATGGATCCCTAACTGGAACACTCTGATAACACTCTTCACAGATCTCTGCATGCAGACGTAACCGGGAGTACTACTACTACTAATAAAGTTGGAAGGGACTTTGGAGGTCATCTAGTCCAACCCCCTGCTCAGGCAGGAAACCCTATACCATTTCAGACAAATGGCTGTCCAGTCTCTTCTTTAAAATTTCCAGTGTTGGTGGATTCACAACTTCTGGAGGCAGGTTGTTCCACTGGTTAATTGTTCTCATTGTCAGGAAGTTTCTCCTTAGTTCTAGGTTGCTTCCATCCGTTGATTCTTGTCCTGCTTTCTGGTGCTTTGGAGAATAGCTTGACTCCCTCTTCTTTGTGGCAGCCCCACAAATACTGGAACACTCCTATCATGATGTCACCTATAGTCCTTCTTTTCTCTAGATTAGCCATACCCAATTCCAGCAACCATTCCTTATATGTTTTAGCCTCCAGTCCCCTGATCATCTTTGTTGCTCTTCTCTGTACTCTTTTTAGAGTCTCAACATCTTTTTTACATCGTGGTGACCAAAACTGGATGCAGAATTCCAAGTGTGGCCTTACCAAGGCATTGTAAAGTGGTATTAACACTTCACATGATCTTCATGTTATCCCTGTTAATGCAGCCAAGCACTGTGTTGGCTTTTTTGGCAGCTGCAGCACACACCTGGCTCATATTTAAGTGATTGTCCACTAGGACTCCGAGATTCCTCTCACAGTTACTACTATTGAGCAAGGTACCCCCTATACTATACCTGTGCATTTGGTTTTTCTTGCCTAAATGTAGAACCTTGCTTTTTTCACCATTGAATTTCATTTTGTTAGATAGTGCCCAGTATTCAAGTCTGTCCAGATCCTCCTGTATCTTAAGCCTGTCTCCTGGAGTGTTGGCTATTCCTGCCAGCTTGGTGTCGTCTGCAAATTTGATGATTTCCCCCTCTATCCCCTCGTCCAAATAGTTGATGAAGATGTTGAAGAGCACTGGGCCTAGAACAGAGCCCTGGGGCACCCCACTACACACTTCCCTCCATGTAGATGCGGTTCCGTTGAGGACCACACGCTGAGTATGGCCGGTCAGCCAGCTACAGATCCATCTGGTAGTGATGCTGTCTAACCTACATTTAGTAGGTTGTGGTCTACTTTATCAAATGCCTTACTGAAGTCCAAGTAAATTATATCCACAGCATTCCTCTGGTCCACTAACTCTTGTAATCGACACATGCACAAGTGTGCCATGAGTTCACACATGAATTACAGCAACTCCAAAACAAGAAGAGACGAACACAGAAAGTGTAATATTTTCCTCAACCTCTTCCCCCTCCCCAATGCCTTCTAAAATGGGTAAGACGACTCAAATGTTGGTGTGAAATTATAAGAAACTTAAAAAGTTTAGAATGTACAAACTGGTATGTGGTATTAGAGTTTGCTAACTGATATATTGTGCATTATTTCTTGGGAGTACTTCGGATTCTTTTTGTTAAAACTTTTGTCCTAATTTCTATTTCACCCTAAGACAGATAGAAAACAAACAAGGAAAGAGCAACAGCTTTGGGAAGTCCGAAACAAAAGCAACAGCCAGCCATCACATCTGCTTTTCATGCAAATTATTTACTTAATACCAATATCTCTACATAATTAAAAGGAACAAACTGAATAGCTGTGACCACAACCTCCTGCAGAAAAAACCTTCAGAAGGATAGTTCCCCACAAGGACGCAGAGCTGCATCCTCTCAAATAATAGCCACGTGTCCAGGGCCACACAAAGAAAGCCCCAAGGGTGCTGGGAAAGGAAGGGGGGCCTCTGGACCCCTTTGCAGGCATGTCCTGCAGCTCCCAAAGCCAAGGCGTTTTACTTCTCCGTGGCGCAATTCTGAGCAGCCTAAAGACAGGCGGCAACCGTCTCTAGCTGCCCAGGACAAGGAACAGAGGCTGGCATGACTTTCTCTCCCACCGTGCCAGGAGTTTCCAGGCAGAGGCACTCCCTGGAGGTCCCTTTTGCAAAGACATAATGGAGTCAGGCAAGGTGCAAGAGGAAAGGAAAAGACAGCCTCCTCGGGCGTCCTCACCCTTCAGCGGCCATCTCTGTCTTTCAGCTCCTCTGGCCTACCAAAAGCCCCCCCTCCCGCCCACAACAACAGGGCACCACAAGCACAAGACAAACTCACAAGCACTTACCCGGCTCACAGGCCTCCATCTCACTCTGGTCAAAGGTTTAAGAGCACCGAAAGGCAGGAGATAATAGAGAATAGTCAGAGGCCAAGAACGGAGTTTCAGAGCAGGCCTAGACATACAGCTCAGCTGGCCCAACCTCCGCCTCAGGGCCAGCTGGGGAAATTGCAACCTGTGGAATTACAGACACACAAGATGGTCAGCCAACCTGGTGTCCGGGGGGGGGGGAGGTTGGTGGGGGGGCCCCTCTCTTTTGCCTCCCGAGGCTTTCCCCCAAAACAGGGCCACTCCCAACAAAGTTGGCCTAACCCCAGCCAAGCAGAGCAGCCCAGTTAGCCATGATTCAGACGGTCTTGGCCTCAAGGAGTCCAGAAGAAGGAAGCAGTAACGGGTGGGAACGATAATAGAAGCCCCTCCAAATATATCCCACAAGGACAGAGAGTTTGAGAGTTTGTCTCTTTTCCCCTGAAGAGCTGAAAACCTCACTAGGATATCCTGCAAGTTGCTAGCACTGTAAAGAATCAGGTTGCAGCAAGACCTGCATTAGGACCAGGTGGGTCCCCTAAAACCCACAAGAAAACCAGCAAGACTCAGGTACCCACTTCCTCTCAGCAGGCAGCAAGTTCCAACAGAAAAAAAGGAACGGAGGTATTAAGTCATCCTGTAGGGACTACTAACAGCACTGCTTTAAATCAGGAAAGTAGTTTAAAGCCCTGATTCACTCAGGGCTCCTGAAACATCTGGTCTCCGGATCCAACTCTTCATAACAAAAAGAGATGAAGCTTAAATTGGCCAAAACAAAGAGCACCACTAGCAAATTCCACCAGTTGTTCATTTTTATTTTATTTGGAAAGACAGAGTTCGCTCTTCTTCTAGCATATGTATTAGTTACCAATTAGAAGCAAAGCTGGCTCTGGACTTGTATTTCAAGCCTCAACGGCCGGCCCAGTTGCCCACCTAGGGCAGACTTGCAAAGAGCACGGTCACCGAGAGAGAAAAACAACTCCTTCGGGAGAAAGAACTTCTGGAAAGTGCAGCAGGGATCTGTCCCAAGAATAAAGCCTGGAGAAGAGCCAATTAGTTTGGATCCCTGAGGACTCACCCAGAGCCCACAGCCCCAGAGGGGGCCACTGTGCTTCAGCCAAAAAAGTGAAGGAAGCTGAAAGGGACCTCCTGCATACTGCTCATTCCTTCCTCTCCCCCCCCCCCGCTGCTTCTCCACCCCCCCCCCACCCCCAAGCTAGCCAGGCAGGAGACAATGGCAGGAGCTGAGAGGCATCACGTTTGCTTTCTGGCTCCATCTTTCCCCCTTTCACTGCAGACAATCACAGCCAATCCCTGCCGAGTGGCGGCTTGAGAGCTGCCTGAAAAAAAGGCCCCGTGCTCTCCAGGCAGGGCCTCGTTTCCCAGAGATCCCCCTCCATCCCCAGGTGAGGCCCAGCCCCTCTTGTTCCACCCCCCAAAGGGCCTGAGAGACCTGCGACGCCCCTCCTTCTTGTGCCAATCAAGTGAATCCAGAGGTTTGTCACCGCAATTAGGCCAAACAAAGGCTCGGTGGGCACCTGCCAGTCTTCCCTCCCTCCCTCCCTCCCTCCTCCTAAAGCCGGAGACGCCAGACAGTACCTGAAACGGACTTTCCTATTTGGGATGCTCCCAGCTGGGCCTGGGCTTTCCAGCTGTGGATGCTGCTCCCCGGCACAGCTGCCGCCGCCACCGCCAGAGTTTCCTGAGCGCAGCCTCCGGACATGAATTTTAACTTTGTGGAGGTTGCAGCAATAGGGAGGAGGGTTAGGTAAATCTTTGCAGCATCTCACCATTTCCCTGAATGCAGCTCTGGTCCCTGCAGGGCGCTTGACTGACACATCCTGGGCTGTCAGGCTGAGACTCAGTTCCTCTCTCTCCTCTCTCTCTCTCTCTCTCTCTTGCTTCTTTCCCCCCCTGGCTCCGGCAGCGGGAAAGGAGGAGGCGCAGTCACGGCTCCCAAGTTCTCCTGCAGGTATGTCCTCCAACTGGCCCTGCCTCTTGCTCTTAGGATGGTCTCAGCTAGTGCAAACAAACAGGCAGCGGGTCACATCCTTCTGCAGAGACAAAGCAAACGCTCCTCTCCCCCACACACACGCGGCGGCCCCACTTCAGCCATGGGAGCTGGGCTGCTTCTCGGAAGACTCTGGGGCAGCGGTGGGAGAGTGAAGCCCCACGCTCAGCAGCTCGGCCGGCCAGCCGCAGGCATCTCTCCCCAAAGCCGGGCTGAAGGCGAGTGAGTGAGGCTGGCCAGGAGGAGGGGAGACGGTTCTCGCCTCAACTCTGCACTGCAGTAATGACAGCCTGGCTGGTTCTGGGCAGGCGTGCAAGACCCGGCAACGCATGCAGCACTCCCAGGGCCAAAGAATCTCTCCTTGTCCAGCCGAGGCCGGCTGGAGGCCAGGGAGGGAGAGGGCATTCTCACGCCAGGCAGGCGGGCAGCAGGAAGGGCACTGTGAAGCCCGCCTGGCCAGGCCCAGAGAATCATCCTCTCTGCAAACATTTTCCAGCAACAGAATGAATGAGAATCTGCAGCATATTGATAACCAAGCAGGGCAGGCAATAGCACAGAAGGTTCATAGGGAGGACCATCGTCTCCCAAAGATTGCCGAAGTCATGGCAGATATCCGAGATGGTGCCAAACCAGGGGCCAAAAACCACACCAGAAGCCTGATGATAAAGGACGTCACTCTCCAGAAAGCCACAGCTGAGTTTCGGTGAAGAAAATAACGGGGTTGCTTTCTGGTCGCCAAATATTGCCAGCAGCATTCAAGGGCACGTATGTTTCGGAAGGAAGGGAGCCCGGAGAGAAGAAGCAGGCCGGAGAACAAAGCCTTCCTCCTTTAACAAAGGGCATATACAGGTAGTCCTCGACTTATGACCACAACCGAGCCCAAAATTACTGTTGCTAAGCGAGACAGTTGTTAAGTGAGTTTTGCCTCATTTTATAACCTTTCTTGCCACAATTGTTAAGGGTTAGTAACTTGGTTGTTAACCGAGTCTGGCTTCCCCACTCACTTCGCTTGTCAGAGGGTCGCAAAGGGGATCATATGATTCCGGGATCTTGCAGCCATCATAAAGGCATGCCAAACATCTGGATTTTCATCACGGGGACGCTGCAACATTCATAAGGATGAAAAATGGTCATAACTCGCTTGTTTCAGTGCTACTGTTATTTCGAACAGTCACTAAATGAATGGTTGTAAGTTGAGGACTACAGGTAATCCCCGAGTTACGAGCGTTCACTTAACGCTCGTTCGAAGTTACGTGATGAGCGCCCCCTAGTGCTCACGAGCAAGTCCCGAAATTACGAATATTGTAGCACCACGGCAGTCGTTCGCCCTTCCGAGCGACCGCAGAGGCTCTGCAACATTCACCCCGGTTATTCCCACCCGTGCCCGGCTCTCCCTCGGCACCAGGCCTTCAATACTCGCCCTGCGAAGATCGAGATCCTTCGCTTTCTTGGCTGCTCCAGGCCTTCGGTGCGTTCGCAGAGAACGGAGGCCTAAAGTAACGCAAGATCATGTGAGATCAGTGGGGCGAGATCTCATGCTACTGATCTCATGGGATCTCATGGTACTTTAGGCCTCTGTTCTCTGCAACAGACAATGGAACCAAAGCCGGGGGACGCTTCCATGTGCCTCCGGAGGCTGGATCGGGGCTCCGGAGGCCTTTTCCAGGCTGCTGCTGCCGCCTGGATCTGAGGCCAGGGGATCCTTACGTAGCCCTCCGGTGGCCCATTTCTGGGCGGCAGCAACCTGGAAAATGCCTCCGGAGCCCGGATTGGGCCTCAGGGGGAGCGTGGAAGTGTTCCCCGGACTGAAATCCAGGCAGCAGCAGGAACCGCGGCAGAGAAGAGATGGATCTTTTCCAGGTGAGTCTGGCATGGCAGGAGGGGAGGGGGAAGCAGGTGGTATCTTAGTGCAGGGGTCTCCACCCCCCGGTCCGTGGACCAGTACCGGGCCACGGCATGCCAGCAACCGGGCCGCACAAACAAGCAAAGCCCCATCCGTGGGATGCAGGCAGCACACAAAACCACGCACTCTCCGGTCCACGGAAAAACCTTTCTCCACAGAACCACTTCCTGGTGCCCAAAGGGTTGGGGACCTCTGTCTTAGTGGGTTGGGGAGGCCTCGGGGGCCTTGCCCACCCTGAGATACCGCCTGTGCACTTAATGAGCCGCATGCATTTTAATGAGCAAGGGATTGATCTTGTTCGAGGTACGCGATTCACTCCCATGAGTTTTCGAGTTACGAGTGGAATGGGCAGGCTCCGTAACTCGAAAACTACCTGTACCTGTATCTATTCTAAAATATTTCTTCCAAATCCAAAAACAAATTTCAGCAAATCTCCTGCTTCTATCAGTATCCTCACACGAAGTGGACGGCAGTTCTATCGAGCCCCACCAAGAAATGGGGGACAGGAGGATCAAACCTGGAAGGGCTTTTTCCTCTGGCCTTCCAGGCACCCTGGAGCTCCTGCCCTGGGGGGCTCTTCAGTCGTCTCCTGCTAACTTTCTCCCTCAGAAGCAGATCTCCGAATTTGTCTCACAAGCAAACCAAGTGCAAAGACACGTACCGAGGACATTTCGGTTTGGAGGTCCCAAAACTCATTTCCTATGTCTTCTCCTGTCGTGGGGCTACATCTAGGTCAGTGTTTCTCAACCATGGCAACTGGAAGATGGGTGGACTTCAACTCCCAGAATTCCCCCGCCATCAAACCCCACTCCCAATTCTGTGCTTAACTGCAAATGTGATTAACATTTGTCCCTCTTCTTACTACTAATTCAAATCTTGAAGAAGGGAGGAGCCAGGAATGGGGAATTTGGGAAGTTGAAGTTCAGATATCTTAACACTGATTGAGAAACATTTGATAGAGATGGACAACCCCTCTCTTCCTCAACCTCACGTATCACTTTAGAAAGGATTTTTTTTTTGAAAAAGGCACATAATCATAGAGTTTTATTTACATATTATTTTGTTATTAATTATGAGGTCCTTGGCTATGTTTTTTTTTTTGTTCTACATTTACAAATTCAGAGCTGGCAAGGGTAAATTTGGGGTTTTGTTGGAACTGGGGATTTGAGCTTCCCCCCCCCTCCAGATGACATTTAAGTATATATGCATTCGGGTCTCTTCATCCCCTGGTTCACATTGTAATCATGTGAGAATTTATTTATATATTTGTATCCTGTCTTTATTATTTTTAAAAATGACTCAGCGGCAAACGTATCCAACACACTTTCCTCCTCCTGTTTTCCCTACAACAACCCTGTGAGGTGGATTGGCCTGGGAGGAGTGACTGACCCAAAGTCACCCAGCGGGCGTTCATGGCTAAGGCGGAACTAGAACTCACGATCTCCTGCTTTCTAGCCCGGTGCCTTAACCACTAGGCCAAACTGGCTCCTGAATTGTCTCTGGATGGGGTAAATGTTATTATCTTGCCTTTCTTCCAGAACAGGAAAGAGTAACTACCATTTTTTTCCTCCTGATAAAAGGCACAATAGCTCAGGAGTTGTCACCCGGAAGACTGGCAGTTTGAGACCCAAGTACCGTGTGACGGAGCGAGCTCCCGTTCCTTGCTCCAGCTCCCGCCCACCTAGCAGTTCGAAAGCATGGAAATGCGAGTAGCTAAACAGGTACCACTTGGTGGGTAGCTAACAGCCTTCTGTGCACCTTGGCATATAGTCATGCTGGCCACCTGACCAGGGAAATGTCTTCGGACAACGCTGGCTCCCTCGGCTAAGAAACGGAGATGAGCACCCTGCCCTCAGGGGGAACCTTCCCATTTACCTTATCCTCCTGAGGCTTCATTGGTTGCGGTTGCACAATGTGCTTACTTGTGGTTAATTAAATACAGTTTATTCAATTTACTTTTGAGTTTTCAGAACAGTCTCAACCTCAAATAAAGCACAGAGTTCATACAACAAAACAATCTCAAATAGGAGTGGTAAGTTTATGGTTCAGGGTGGCAGCGGAGGGGCCCCGATTCTGCTTTTCTCCACCGGACCCTACAGACAGCATCTCAGGATGAGGTCAGTCTGTTCCTTTCCATTCCCAGCTTGAATGATACTCAGATCCTTCACTTGAGCAGCTGCTTTCACCTAGGATTGCCTAGGATCTGAATCAAAGCAGAAGATGATAATCAGCCTCTAAATTGTACCAATAAATAAAACTGCAAAGCCATCTACCTGAGGTGCTTCAGCACTTCCTGCACTAAGAGATTGGACTGAATGACCTCTATCCCTTTCAACTCTATGGTTCTATGACAAGCTATGGTATACTGATCTAATACATTTCGTTTTGTTTTGTTCTCCACAGTTAATGAAAAGTCCACATTTCCACATTCTTCCTGTCATTTAAATTTCTTCTATCAATTTCCTCACTTCATCTTATATTCAGCCTAATAAACTATAATATTACCAGCTGAATGATCCATAGGATACAAGGTCTCAGGGACTTAGCAAGCAGCAGATGCTGCAATATCAGGTTGAACCTCATGAACCTGACAGAGTGATAAGAGTTCACCAGATTTATTTTTGTTTTTCCTTCTGAGAGTAGACGTGATTCCAGAATTGGAGTCTGAGAACAGATATCCCTCTGCTGCTCAGGCTCATTATTATATTCTTATTTTAATGTTTTGTTTTATGTGCAAGAATCCCACTGGCTCGACTAAGTCAGGACTCTGATTCTCTATACCTCTAAAATAAACTGATCACAACTTACTTTAGGCACACAAGAGGATTTTCCAACTTTCTGATCATTAGCACTTGATTACGATGTTGATAAAATCAGGATAATCAATTAGCTAATCAGATTTTAATTATCCAAGTAAGAGACCTGCACTTGAAGAGAAAGGCTAAAGCGTTCTTATAGGTAGATTATAAGAAGAATTATTCCCTAAAGCACTGTGAGCTGCTTTTTGGATTCAGTCTGCAGTCTTGGTTGGTTAGTCCAGGGGTAGGCAACCTTGGCTCTTTTATGACTCGTGGACTTCAACTCCCAGAATTCCTGAGCCAGCCATGCTGAGGGGAAAGGGAGAGGTTTCCAAGCTGAGCCATGCTGGCTCAGGAATTCTGGGAGTTGAAGTCCATGAGTCATAAAGTGGCCTAGGCCTAGGCCAGAGGTAGGCAACCTTGGCTCTTTTATGACTGGTGGACATCAACTCCCAGAATTCCTGAGCCAGCCACGCTGAGGGGAAAGGGAGAGGTTTCCAAACTGAGCCATGCTGGCTCAGGAATTCTGGGAGTTGACGTCCACGAGTCATAAAAGAGCCAAGGTTGCCTACCCCTGGCCTAGTCCATTGTTTCTCCACCTCAGCAACTTTAAGACGTGTGGACTCCAACTCCCAGAATTCCTGAGCCAGCCATGCTGAGGGGAAAGGGAGAGGTTTCCAAGCTGAGCCAGGCTGGCTCAGGAATTCTGGGAGTTGAAGTCCACGAGTCATGAAGGGGCCACAGTTCCCCATGCTGGCTCAGGAATTCTGGGAGTTGAAGTCCACCAGTCATAAAAGAGCCAAGGTTGCCTACCCCTGGGTTAGTCCTAACTCGGGCAAATCTGCACCCACAGCCTGAGGCCGCCCAGGCCTGAGACCCATTACGTCATTCAGGCCCAGAGGGTGGAGGGGAGAAGGCTTCAGAATTAAAAGCTTCCCTTCATACTGAAACAAAGAAACGAGCAAATAAACTTGGCACGTCAGGAAGGCGTTCAGGGCTGCTTTTTTGCAGGCAGGGCATTTCTTGGTGCTGCACAAAAGCTCCCTCCACCACGTGAGGCAACCCCTTGCTTCATGTATCTTTTACCACTTTCTGTCACAACCGGCTACTTCTCTTCAAATCCTCCTCGCTACCTCTTGGGACCGCTCTTCCTTTCCCAGAAACTTTTGCACGCTGCTAACCCTGGCCGAACAATAGAGACGGAAAGGCTGCCTCTGACTGGCTGCCGCTCAGCTCACGCCATTTTCAAGAAACAGCCCTTTCCTTTCAAAGCAGGGACCTCGTGCGCTGAACGAATCAATGGGAGAAGACATTTCTCAGCTAATGTTCTTGGGTACTTTCCAACAGCTCATCAGAATAAAGTAAAATAAAGTAAAATATAATAAAATATAATAAAATAAATAAAATAAAATAATTAAAAATAAAATAATAAAAAATAAAATAAAATAAAATAATAAAAATAAAATAAAATAATAAAAATAAAATAATAAAAATAAAAATAAAATAATAATAAAATTAAATTAAATTAAAATAAAAATAAAAATGTTATTATCCAACATCCAGAAAGCTGCACTGCAAGCAGAACCCCCCAGCCCCTCATCCTGACCAGGGAGCAGGGGGTGGGCAAGGCTCCCCCCCGGGGAAAAAAAAGCATCTTTCTGAGGAGCTGCTCAAGAGGCCGGGCCATTTCAAGTTTCACTGCCATTACAGTAACCCCCTGAAAAGTTACTCCCTTTCAGGGGTGTCGGTATGGTGTGCTCAAAAAAGGCAAGATGGCAGCTAGGATGGTTCAACTGAAGCTATGCCCATTTTTTTATATGCATTGCACACTCTGCTTCCATAATTTAAAAATGGGGAAGAGTTAGGATGCCCGTATTCTCCTTCCGAGCTCTCCCAGAGACACAGAAGACACAGCTCCCTGCGTCTGAATGTAGGAAGCACCTATGTGATGCCTACTAAGCAGTCCTCAACAAGAACGTAAATTTATGAACTTTTTTTTTCTTTATGGAAAGAGAGATCTTTGCCAATCCCAGCCTGCACGGGCATTTCTACTCAGTTATTTTGGCTTGAGATCAACCTCTCCTCACCGATGCCTTTATCAAAGCCAGACAGGTAAGGCTGGTACATATTGAGGAGACACACTGGATCACGGTTAAAAGAACCCTGTTTTATCGTACACTTTTCAAGGCAGATACAACAAACTCTGACCATCCTATAACTGGAACCGTAACATTGCGTAATGTACCTGGAATCACACGCTTCCCTATTCAAACTCTCCTGAGGTAAAGTTTGCATTTACAAGTGAGAGAATAAGTAAGTCAGCAGGAGAGTAATTTTGCCATACCCTTGACTCATCATGAGGACAGTGAGGAGGATGAGGAGGACGACGACAACGATGACAAAGAAGAAGAAAAGCGGTGTGGGAGACGCAAAGAGGCCTCAAAAATAAAGGTCCCTTCTGAGATCCCCGGTTCTTAGGAAGCGCAGCCTCAGCACACCATCACTTTTTCTTTAAGAAAGCAGCTCAGTGGAGTAGAAAAGCTGGCTCAGATTCCAGCGAGTCCCTCTTAAGGACGCCCCACCATCTGAGAGGGAGAGGTGGCTTTTCAGCAAATCACAGAGCCGGGCTTCTTTAAGAGCGGCACAGCAGGCAGTCGAGCAGGAGGAGCGATGGGCCTCATGACAAGGCTTGCTCACTTCCCCCAGGCTTCCTGCCAACTCCAGAGCCCGCCGGCCGCTGCCGGCAGCATCTGCCAAAAGCAGCGGCCTCCGAAGAGGGGGCTGGGGTGGGTCACCAGAGTCACCAGCCAGCGGGAGAAGCTGCACTTTGCAACTGGCTGAGATGCTTCAGGCAGGGGAGCCGCTGAGACTGCAGCAGCCGCTAAGCAGACAAAAGCCTGGCACTGATTTATAAACCAATTAACTCCCACAAAAGGTTGGAACAACAGCAGGCTCTGGATCATCTTCCTGAAGAGAGAAAAATATTAATGGAGGTCGGAAAAACAGCAATAGAAAATGTTAGGCACCGAAAGCCCACTGGAACAGACACTGTCGAATTGCATCCACTCTTTTTGTTTTAATGCTCTAAGTCTCAACTTTTTCTTCACCACAGACCCCCTTTAAATAGCTTTTGTGGCCACGGACCCCCCCAAGATCCAATATTTAAATCATAACATTTCTTCAAGCCTTTGTAGACCCCCCTGTGATGACATCACGCCCGTCCCAGGGGTCCGCAGACCACAGGTTGATGAGAACCACTGCTGTAAGCCGTTCTGGAAAGACCCTGAGCTAAAGGATGGCTAGGAAACGGGTGAAATACAGGGCATCTAAGCAAAACTTTATTCTCAAAGAAAAGCAGGTTCAGCTTAGCCACGACATCCATTGTCTTACTGAGAGACGGGGGGGGGGGGGAGATGAAAACAGCCTACATGCCAATAGATTTAGGTACCCGATCGATCGATCGATCTCCAGAGTATCCAAGCGCTTTCACCAGGCGAGAGGATGGACCCTGAAGGCTGGGACAATCCCATCCAAGACTTCTCCTGCACCCAGACGTGCCATCTTCTGGTGCTTGCTTTCCTACGGGAAAAGGCACCACTTCCCAACTACTTTATTAGTCACGGAAGGGAGGGGAGGGGGAGAAGGGGAGGAGCCCCGCCTTCTTTCCAAGTTATTCTCTCATGTCCTTTGAGACTCCCAAACATTACTGACAGGAACAGACCTCCAGATCTTCCATCCACACCTTCTCCTCAGCAAGACATTTAAGACATAGGAGCACCCACGGACAGTTAATACGAACTTGCATTGGGGCAATGCTGTGCTGCCAAACATTTGTCCTGACTTACGGTGAAAGTCCTTTGAAGGCTGTCTAAAGTGACAAGGAGTTTGTACTGCTTTGTCTGTTCTGTAAGCATTTATTGCGTATACATGAATTCCGTAGTAATAATGTTTTCTTTCGTTTTGTTGTAAGCCTTCTTGCGCCTGCTGTTTTGTAACTAAAAGTGTAAAATAAGCCAAATGTGTAAATTAATGGCTAAAGTAAATAACTGAATGTTTCATATTCCCAATTCAAATGCGCAGAATGATCTACCCCACGGTTTCACACATTGTATTTTTTATCCTCTAGGGCTATGATTACAATTCTACATTTGCTTACTTGAGAGAAAATCCATTTAACTTTAAATGACTTACTGCACACAAGTACACACTCTCTTTCTCTCTCACACACACACACACACACACACACAAATTAAAGACTATTAGACATTTATGTGAACCATGAAGCAGGTTACAATAACAGTAATATAAAAACAATGGATGAAATGAAATTGACCATGGGATCATGATGGACATAGTATGTCTTTTTTTCATAAAAGCATTCAAACAAATCTCCTTTCAGATCCAAGCAACATGTAGGCTGGGTGACACTACTATTAACGGGTTACAGATTTGATTGAACAATTATATCTGGCAATTATATCAGTCATGCCACATTAAGTTGGAAGGTGGGGTTAATACCAGAGATTTCTGATTTAGGCCTTATGCTGTTCAATGTTTTTACAAATGACTTGGTTGAAGGTTTAGAAAATATGAGTGTCAAATTGTGGATGGCATATGAAGATAGGAAAGATAGCAAACAGCTTAAAGGACAGTATCAAAATTCAGGAGGAATCTGATACATTAGAACAATGGGCAAAAACGAGCAAAATTGTTTGGGACAAAAACAAAGTTCCATGTTTGAGTAAGAAAAATTGAGGACATGAGTATGGGATGGTTGAAATCACACTGGGTAGCAGAACATCAAAAAATATTTAGTTGTCTTGATGGACCACGATCTGAACATGATCTAAAAGTGTGATTAAGTTGAAAAAAAGGAAATGCAATTATGGTCACCATCAAATGTCAAGCCCAAGACAAGTCCTCCTTCCTTTCAATTCTGAACTGGTCCAATCACACTTAAAATATTGTGCCAGGTCTGCGCATCACATTTTAGGAAGCTGGTTGACAAAATATAGAGTTCCCAGAACGGAGCAACCTAGGTGATCAAGAGTCTTGAAGGAATACTCGTTAAGGAACAGTTGGAGACATGGATATGTTTAGCTTAGAGAAGACAAGACAGATGAGAGAAATGTTAGGTGTCAAGAGAAGTCAGGACAAGTTATAAGAAAGCTGACTTCAGATGAACAAAAGGAAGAAAAAAACCTACAGTAGCAGATGTTCAGTGTCTTGGGAGATGGTGGACTCTTCTTTGCTGGAGGTGTTTAAACAAAGGCTAGATGCCATCTCTCAAGTACTGTATCTCTGTCAAAACATGCTTGCCTTGGGCAAATCATTCCACAAGACAGATGCCACCACGGGGAAGATCTGCTTCAACAGGGTGCCCACTTGCAAGCCACAAGCCTTAGCATGTTCAGACCTGGCTAGAATAAGAGCTAAAACTGGTGAAGAATGTCAGCTTCGTCTCCTGAGAATTGTACAGCATAAGTTTCAGCTGCTGGAAGCAGACCCTTTATAGATTGGAGCTCAAGCACTAGAGACATGAAACCAGGCCTGGAGCTTGCAAAGCCACACATTCTCCTGTGCACGTTCGAGCAAGGGAGGGGATTGGGAAGAACCGCATGGTAAGAGGGTTTTTTTGTGTTTACCCACTAATTTTTCCTTAATAAGTCTTCTCTGCTTCCCATCATCTCAACAAATCTGTGGGAATATGCCTATTGCCAATACCCCATTTTCTTCAGCAACCCATCTCCTTCTCTATATCTGGTCCCAAAACTCTTCATCACAACAATAAAAAAAAGAGTAAGGATTGTGCGCTCCTAATTTCCCAACAGCATGTAGATTCATTTTTTTTTTTGCAATCCACCAAATTCTTACCAACAGACCTCACGGCCACTTGAGGCTCATGAAGCCATTTCAGTCTTCCCGCATTGGAATTCCCTTGCTTGCACGTTTCGAACCTGTTTACCTGCTCCAGAAACATCTAACAAGTAACAATGATAACCAAGAGTTATACCAACTTAATATCAAGCAGAGCAAATTACAAACAACTCTTTATAATATCTAGTGGCTAGAAAGGCCTAACGTGATTCATATTCATTCATGAAAACTATTATAAATTATAAAAGCTGAATTAAAGGGAAAAGACATAAAGACAACAAAAGCACATTCTTCTTGGGTTTGGCTAGTCTAGAGAAAAGAAGGACTAGGGGGGATATGATAGCAGTATTACAGGATTTGAGAGGTTGCCACAAAGAGGAGGGAGTCAACTTATTTTCCAAAGCACCAGAAGGCAAGACAAGAAACAATGAACGGGAACTAATCAAGAAGAGAAGCAACTTGGAATTAAGGAGAGGACAATAAACCAGTGGAGCAGCTTGCCGTAAGAAGTTGTGGGTGCTTCATCACTGGAGGTTTTTAAGAAGAGACTGGGCAGCCACTTGTCTGAAATGGTATCGGGACTCCTGCTTGAGCAGGGGGTTGGACTAGAAGACCTCCAAGGTCCCTTCCAGCTCTATTCTGATTGATATCCTATTAAGTGATCTGCAGTATTCATCCCACCAGGGTCTTTAACCTACAAGGGAAGGAATTTCATACTTCCAAATTAGTTGGACCCCCAAACGCTCCAGTGAGTAAGGGGTGCCAATTATGCTGGTATAAAGGTAGTTTTCATGGAACGGGAATAGTAAGCATAACATCTTTAATTAATCCAAGAAATACATACACTTTATGGAATTAAATAAAGCATTAAAGCCACCTTCTCTAACTTCCAGAATTTTAAAAAAAGAGAAACCATTTTCATAACACCTGAATGAATATTTTGTAGGACATTACTGACTCCTGGCAACTGCCTGGTCGAGTCTATACGGTTTTCTTGGTGAGATTTTTGGAAATGCTTTGCCATTTCTTCTTCCCAACGTTAAGAGAGCACGAGGGGCCAAAGTCTCCCAGCTGGCTTTGTGTAAAGACCTTTGCGGCTCCCAGTTTCTAGCCTGGAGCCTTCAACTGCCACACCAAACTGACCCTTGAATCTACATTTTAGGGACACATAAGCCAATGCAAATGATGGAGTGTATAGGTCATACCCAAACTCTCATTCTCTAAAGTACTGATTTACCATGATATACAACATTCAGAACTATTTATTCACCCGAGAGAGATCTTTATGTATTCTCAGCCCAGCACAAGCTCTTGTCTCTGGACAGAGCTAGCAAGAAAAAAAGCTGATTTGCGGGAAACGGCAGCCCCTAACGGCCTTCAGATTTAGTCCAAGTTATAGTATATACAAAAAGCTTATCATTCCCACAGAAATGTTGATTCACGGGAGACCTTCGGATTGCAACCCATTCCCCTATTTAATAGTAGTACTGGACGTTCCAGTGTTCCCAAGGGATCAAATTCCGTAGACTTTGTAACAGCCCTGTGTGTCAGGCGACTACTACGGCCTGTCCTCCTCCGGACAGAGGGTCAGGGATTACATTCCCCCCCCCAAACCCTCTCCCCCCTGGGCAGCTGGCCCGGAGGAAGGCTCCCCTGTGCACAGCAGGTTCACGCTCTGGCCTTTTCCACCGATCGATCTTCGGAGCCAGGATCTCCCATGGGGCGAAGGCTCTCGCCCTCTGCAAACCCAGCGCTCTTTGGGCCCTGCCTGCAAGGGGCTGTTCGTCAACACCAGCCCCGCCCCTCTGCTGAGCCTGGCTGGCCAATCCAGGGCCCGGAGGAAGGCTGGGGGTCTCCGGGTTCCTCCTGAGACGGACAGGTGTTGAGCTCAGCTGGAATGCCACGCTGCACCAGCCTCCCCGGGATAAGATGTCACCATGAACCGGGGCCAAAGGACGCTGGGTTCAGGGGACGTGTGCTGCTCCTCCGCCAGACTTTAGACAGCTCTCCTGCCAGCTACTCTGTCTCTTTTGACAAGGTAATCTGCAGTCTATATTTAAAGGAAAACAAACAACAGAGTAGAAGGCGGAAAAAGCACAAGTGACTCACCCTGGCCTTTGTACTCTGATTATGTCCAGGACATGGGAGAAAAATCTACTGGCCTTCATTCAAGGGAGGCACTCTTAAAGAAACTCATCTGGCAACAGCTGTGATAGTTTTTCAATTCATTATTATTTATTAAGACATTTTAAATGGCCCAGCAACTGACTCACGGCGACTCTGGGCAAATTACAGAAATAAAACCCCAGATACAACACCGAATAACCCCCTCATTCCCTTCGTGACAAATTACGCGATGGGCTCCATATCACCCTGGGGTCCGTGGGGCAAGACCAGCTCTTCAGGGTTTTTCAAAAGAATATCAAGGCCAATCTTTCCTATGCAGAGGTGATATTCCCCAGGGAGGGAGCCACCACAGAAAAAGCCCTTTTTCGTGGTCCCACTAGATTGAGAGAGGGGACATTCTCTGTTTCCCTGCTCTGGTGACTGGGGGGAAAAATAAGTCATTTTCAAAGCTACATGTTTCAAGAGATTTGGAAATGGTATGAAGGGGGGGGGGAGGATGCTCAGCACTGCACTAGTAGCTCCAACATCCCCCCTGGAATGGGCAGGGGTGAATATTTCAGATGCTCCTTCAGTGTGTTTTAATTGTTTATTGATCGTGTTTATTTATTATTTATTCCATCTTGCTGTTTGGGGTTACTCTAGTCTAGGCAGTTTGAAGATGTGAATGGCTGCCGCATACTTTGCAGAGCCCCTCTTGACAAATTAAGCACATTTTCCCATTTTAACGGGGTTTAAGGTTTAAGGTATCCATTTTGCTGCTTAACAAGCACCCCCCCCCCCAAATGTGCAACACCCCTCCTTGTATCCCACAGATGTCCCAGCATCCGCAGCTCTGCCGCTTGCCAGCCCCAGGCAGAACACAAAGGCATCCCAGGCCAGGAGACAGCAGCAACATTCAGTACAAGGTTTAAGCTACCCCATGAAATAAAATGGGAGACTGCTTTTACAAGTATTAAAATGCACACTTAAATGCAAAAATGGAACGCCTCGTTTGTATTACAACACTTTAAAAGAAAGGTTTCAACTCGATGCCAAAATAATAAAATGCAAGGGGGCATTCCAAAAATAGGGCCCCACCAGAGATTAGTCCTCTTCCTTCTGGGTATCAAAAAGTTTTTCAAAAGAAAAACGGAAATTACCTGCATAGGTAGATCTTTTGGCCCAGGGAAAGGAAGCTCCTTCAGAAATTTAGGGATAGATGAAGGGCAGGCCATGAGACCCAAGAGGGAGCACATCATCTCAAAACAAACAGCAGATATTCTGAAACTCTACACAGCTCAGGAGTGAGTAATCTCAGGGCTAAACCCACTTTTTTGAATCCCTCCCAAAATGTATTACCCCCCAGCTGACAAAGCCTCTCACTACAGCAAGGGGAAATTGAATGTGGAATCTTAGACAAGCCATACCAGACACCTGGTACACCCCAACAAAGGCAGCAATGAAAGTAAAAGTCTTGCCCCCCCCCCTCCTTCTAATGCAGGGGTCTCCAAACTTGGCAACTTTTAAGACTTGTGGACTTTAACTCTCAGAATTCCCCTGCCAACGGAGGAATTCTGAGAGTTAAAGTCCACAAGTCTTGCCAAGTTTGAAGACCCCTTTTCTAGTAGTATCAAGATGCCACAGCTGCCCACCTGAAAAATCAGAAAGGAATTCCCAGAATGAGCTTCCACTTTTCTTCAAGGCAGTTAATTAACACATGGTGTAATGCAAGCGGGGTTGTGGGGAAGGTCACTGAAGCATGTATGGCTGTGGCTCCTCTTCTGACCTTTGGCAAACCAAGGGAAGATGGGAAAAAGGCCTGAGCCAGGCCAGTCATTAGAGCAGGATTGTCCACCACAGGTCCAACAACATTCAACTCCCGGGCGTGCTTATTCAGACAGACCTCTTTGGGGACATAAATTATGTCTTTTTATCTTTATCTTTATTGCTTTAAAACTTCCTTATCATAACAGGCATAATGGATATCAAAACTCTTAAATTAAGAACAGAATTTGTATCCTGCCCTTGCACAGGACAGACTGAAACACAGTAAAATATACACAGTATTTGTATCAAAACCATCCTCTCCTAATCTTAAACCCCTGGACTCAGCCAGGGTAGCAGAAGCGCTCCGGGATGCCTCAGATCCTGCCTGCTGCCCAAGAGGTCAATGAGGCAATCCAGCCACTCGCTCACCTCTAATGAATTAATGGACACGATTCCCCACAGCGCACTACGAGATCCGGTTACTGGAAATTCACCCTCAGCACAAAAGTACAGAAATAGCGCCATGCTACGTATGGCAATCAAAACAAACCTTTCCCTTTTCAGAAATGAATTAACGCATTTAGCCGACATTGCACAGGGACTGTTTGCCAACAGGATGAGACCTGCAAGCATTAACTTTCACCACTACAAGATTTGTTAAAGGAGCAGTGATTTAAAACAAAAAAGAAAAACCTTCTACTACGGATCATGCTCATTGGCTCTTATATTTAGCAAAGCTCAAGAATTTTGTTCAATCCGCATTTTTAACCACCTTACATGATTCCCATTCTAACATGTGAATCAAAATGCAATTAGTCTCTAGATTTCACATTTCTCTGAATTAAAATATTAAAATCAACTTTGATGTTAAAATGTATACATTGCATGTTTTAGGTTCAAAAAGTTTAAAGTGAATTGTTTAAAGTAAACACACATGGTTCATGAATTTTTTGATCCAGTTTTGATCCAGATCAGCAGTGGAAGCATGGCTTTAATTGGCTGAGTTGAAGAAATACTAGTAGATAAGCCAAATCCAGCTTTTTAAACAACACACTACAGTACTTGTTTGGTCTTATGTTTCTTTGGAAGGATTTGGAATTTAAGAACAAGTTACACAATGCTTAATTATTATTATTTTTGATTTGGCTTTAAGAACAAATTACAGAATGCTTAATAACTTACCTCCCATTCACTTGCAATTTGGGGGGCCACCTCCACACCCAACTTTTCAAGGTTCTTCTCCTGGTGCTTCTCATATTGCTTGTATCCCACATATCCTGTGCCTGTCGCCACAAAAAGATGCAATGGACGGATGCGCAGCACCACATTCAGAGGTCCGGTGTGCAGGGGTCTCTGCCCTGGAACAAAAGGGATCCACTTTAGAAATCAAAGCAGGCAAGATGGAGAAGCCCAGCGGGTGGTTCAGGGCTTCACAAAGGCAAAATTTGTATCCAGGAGGATAAAAAGACTAGCTTGCTGCCATACAGGTTTGTGACTTGTAGCTAGATTGGCTTGCAACTCAAAATTGTCAGACGTGAGGCACTTCAGAA
Source organism: Azemiops feae (assembly GCA_023970755.1). Classification (NCBI taxonomy): domain Eukaryota; kingdom Metazoa; phylum Chordata; class Lepidosauria; order Squamata; family Viperidae; genus Azemiops; species Azemiops feae. The sequence goes on along the minus strand of JALGBA010001345.1, from coordinate 234,823 downwards.
AAACCACAACCCTAAACTATTAGCAAACCAGAACACTGAGTAAGAATTAACCGTAATAAGGCATCTTCTTTGCCTCTTCCAAATGAAATTAGATTTAGTAGTATACCCTTTTTTCATATCTGAGAACTATCATAGTCTAACTATGATAGTCCATGGTCTGTGGGACATCAAAATATATTTAAAGTTTATCAAATGCCAAGAGGTTGCCAGATCTAGCAAGATTTAAGGTGGGAACCCCAAAATCTGAATTTGGTGGCTTTTTATTTAAAAATAACGAATGATGAAGTTACCTAGTTTGGACCATGAAACGTCTGCAAGAAAACCACCAAACTCAGGGAGCACCAAGCACCCCTCATGTCAACCCTGAGTTACAAACATTCTCCTTTATCGGTAATGAACGAGACGGATGTCAACGCTGTTAATATGGGATATTATTGCATTGACAAGATATGCAGAACTGTCTGGTATTTTTGGAATTAAATCAAGATGACAGATGAAGGGAGGAGAATTATGAAAAAAGCGGGAGACTGGGAAGGGAAGGGAATCTTTGGCCTCCAGCCTAATTGGAAGACGTAAATCATGACAGTAAAGTAAGGGAGGAGTTTAGCAAGAGGCAAGCCAGAGAAATCCAGATTTTGGCATCCGCTTTGTAATGTACCGAAGGGTTATAACAAAACTCCTGGCAAGGAATGCAAAATAAAGAAACTAAAACAGAGAATAATGTCTCCGTTTTCAAGGATTGTTTCCTCCTTCGGACCACAACATCATGCCAGAATCTAAAAAAATAAAAAAAAACCTAGAGGCACAACAACTGAACTTAAAATCAATTCACCAGTTATAAAACAGTACGTGCAAGCGCTTTGGTCCGCTTTAAAGAGGAATGTGTTTGTCTTTAAGGATATCCTTAAATCTCAGCCCTTTAAATCTTTTGTGCAGTTTGGCTACCATGGAAATTGCCAACCGGGCAGATATCTAACATGAGAACCCAGCCCACCTTCTTTGCAAAGGGGAGGAATTGCCATGCCATCCCTCATTGAGGCTTCAGCATAACCTTCTTTGGCTCTGCTGCCTCCTGCTGGACAGTTCCTGCTATGGAACTGTTCGCCAACAGCATTTCAGAACTTGGAACATGCAACTAACTAAATGTGAATTTCCTTCAGCCTCACGATCGCACTTGAGATGCACTGACTGAGCCCAAGAGAAAGACAGCCTGACTGATTGGCCAATGGCAACAGAGCACAGTGGAGCTGGGCCTGGGCCATGGAAGCTCCCTGCGTGATTCTGAGCCATCCGCTGTCTCTCGGTCCAGCTCCATCACAGGGAGATTCCCGTGAGCTGCCTTAGACCCACAGAGCAGGCGAGACACAAATCTAACAAACGTCCCATCACTTCTTCACCGAGACGGTGTAGGAGGAGAGCCATGTCAGTCCACGATGGCAAAAAATAAATAAATGGGAGTCCAGCAGCCCCTTTTCTGAGTAACAATTTTTATTAAAAAGGCATCGGTTTTCTTGAGCTGCAACTTAAGTTATCAGATGCGCGGAATGATTAATCTGGTGTAGGATTTAAACTGGGGGAAGGTGGGAGGAAGGACAGGGAAAATTGGCTGGTTGTGCAGAAGCAGGTTTTGTGTGAGGCTGATTGTAAGCAGCCGAACGATTAAAAACTGTAACATGTTAAAATCGCCTTCTTTGTTGAGGTCTTTTAAGACGGCCTGAATCCTTTTGATCTGTTTTTAACAGATCCTCCCTGAGAATTCATTGGGCTCCATGGATTTGTTTATAGATTTCACTGGAGGGGTAATTTAGTTTCCTGAACAGCTGCTTCCATCTCTGTCAAGCAGACCAGAACAAACGAGCCTGGTTACAGATGAGAGACTTGGTGGTGCCTGCTGGGTGAAAGCTGGGAGCATGCAGTACACACGGCATTCTGCAGTTCTCCTGCGTAAGATGGAGTTGATGTGTCACGATGTCATTGCACAGGGGCATCAAGGATGTTCGGTTTAGGCTAAAGGTGATGGTGGGTGATGGTGAGGTGGAAGTTTTCGAAGTCCTTATGGAATTGGATTATTAGTACAGATGATGAAAATGTCATCAATTAATCTCAAGTAAAAAAAGAGCTTCAATATGAACCGCATCTCACATACTGTATGTATACCACAGAAGTTAAGAACCACTGAAACTAGAAACGAACAGAGGTGAGAGATCCAAGGTAACATCATGGAAATTGCTGGAAAGTATGTTTCATGCCAGAAACCAAAGAGAACAAACAACTGGGGGTAAGGGAGTTAGACTTCAACCTGTATGCTGAAGTGATCATGTGGAAATTAGATCTGGAACTGCCTGATGTTGGAGTGAAGATTGGGGGAAGAACCATAAATAATGTGATGTATGCAGATGATACAACACTATTGGCTGAAAATAAGCAAGACCTGGGGGAAATGATCTGGAAAATCAAGGATGAAAGTAGAAAGGTAGGATTCGTTCTTAACTTCAGGAAAACAAAGATAATGACAGCAGCTGCAAATGGACACGAGATGTTTAAAATCAACAAGGAGGAAATGGAATTAGTTCGAGAATTTATCTTCCTTGGATCAAAAATTGTTCACGATGGCAGTTCTACATCTGAAAGGAAACACAGGATAACCTTAGGCTGCACTGCAATAGTTAACACGAACAAGATCTGGAGAAGCAGAGATATTGATACAGATAGAAAAAGCAGGCTACTTAGAGCAATCATCTTCCCTATAATGATGTACAGGTGTGAGAGCTGGACACTAAGAAGGGCTGATCAAAGAAGAATTGAGGCCTTTGAACCGTGGTGCTGGCGTAAATCATTATGTATACCATGGACAGCTAGAACAGCCAACAGAGAGCTGCTGAATCATATAAAACATCACCAGAAGCCAAAATCACAAGACTACATCCGATTTACTTTGGCCACGTCATGGTGCAAATTCATGGGAAAAGTCAATGATGCTAGGACTGGTTAGTGGATCAAGAAGTAGGGTCAAGCAAAGAGCTGGCTGGCTCGACACCATCAAAGCTGATACAAAGATGAACATCCAACAACTGGAAGAAGCTGTCCTTGACAGGGTAGCATGGAGAGCACTTGCCTATCAAGTCCAAAGAGTCAGATACAACTGAATGGTTAAAACTACTATTAAAGGAGGCGCTTCAGAGGGGAAAAACCACTCCAAATCAGCCATGAATATGTTGCCATACAGGTAGTCCTCAGATTACAGCCACTAATTGAGCCTGGAATTATGGTCGTAAATTCTGGCAGTCATTAAGAGAGTCAACACGTGACCATGCCCGATTTTATATCTTCTTTTGTAGCGATTATAAAGTGAATACTGTGGTCATTAAGAAAACCAGTTTTCTTCAATAGAAGTAAATGCCAGAAACTGACATGAAACGCCAAAAATTGCAGTCACAAGAATGCAGGATGCTGCAAAAGGCAGTTGCCAAATACCCAAAACGCGATCACATGACTGGAGGGAAAGAAATGTGGCCGTCCAACTGCAGAACCAGGTCGTAAGTAGCTCTGGGGAGCCTGTCCCAATTTTTGCCAATGGCTCTGCCACATAGTTGTGTGTACATGTAAATGCCGAAGGTGAAATAGTATGGGTAAATTACAGTCTCGTGGCAAGATGTGCTGTTTTGGCAACAATGATTATGCTTTTTTCTTCTCTTTAAATTTATTGGCCTGTCACCTCCAGTGGATGATGCCTTGAAGTCCACGTTTGAGGAAAATGTTCATATATATATATATATATAGTGCCTCAAAATCCATGGTGACCAAAATAGTAAAATTAGGAAGATTGCTTATGGAGATATTTCTTACGATGTCTTCTCTAGCTGGGGATGTCACTGGCATAAGGTCCGAGAAGTCCATGAAATTTGATTTTGCAGTTGTGATAGTGCTTAATGCTTGAGACAACGAGACAGCCCAGATTCGGTATTGCCTGACTGATGTGCCTGGGATGTTTCCATATAAATATGGACTTGCAGAACTGGGAGCCAGCAGTGAAGGAAACAGGTGACCCACGGACTCCCAGGTTCAGTGATGTTAGATTGTGCACCCTAAGAACACACAGCAACTAGTGCAGCCCCTGAAATAGGAATGGCAATACATTTTGCAGCAGCTAAAAATTGCCCTGTAATATCTAAGGGCAGCTTCATATAATGTTGTTTTGTATGTTCAGTCGCTAAGTTGTGTCTGACTCTTTATAGCATGCCAGGCCCCCCTGTCCTCCGCTGTCTCCCAGAGTTTGCCCAAACCCATGTTCACTGTGTTGACGACGCTACCTAACCGTCTCGCCCTCTGCTGTCCCCTTCTGCTCTGGCCTTCCTTCCATTTTCCCCAAAAACATCAGGGTCTTTTCCAAGGAATCCTCTTTTCTCATTGGGTGGCCAAAGTATTTGAGCTTCAGCTTCAGTATCTGCCCTTCTAAAGGACAGTCAGGGTTGATTTCCTTTAGGATTGACTGATTTGATCTCCTTGTGCGCCAAGGGACTCTCCAGAGTCTTCCAACACCACAATTAGAATTGCCACACGTAACGAATCACAGTAATTCACATGAGGGATGACAGGGTGGAGTCACTGCAGAGCACTGTCTCTTGACCTCCACCCCTTCCAAGTGGCCCAACAAGATGCACAGTCAACGGTACTGAAGGCTGTTGAGAGGACCAGCAGGACAAGTCAACCAGGATGTCCCAAAGGTGCTTTTTTCACGAGGCAACTGGACTTTCTTGTTTTTCTTTGAAGACGTTTCGCTTCACATCCCTTCTTGGATGATTCTCATTCCTATTTCAGGGCCTGCACTAGTTGCTGTGTGTTTTTGGGCGCACAATCTAACGTCACTGAACCTGGGAATCCGCGGGACACCTGTTTCCTCCACGGCTGGCTCCCAGCTCCAGGGCACTGGCTCTCCACCTACAGCCACACACCTCAGGCTGCTTTCCAGACTGCTCAGTCTTGGGAAACAGGTCCTGTATTCTTGCTGAAAATCAAAACAGGAACCTGCCTTCTTGCCCAAGATCAAATGATCATAAACCTGATGTTTTAAGCAAGGGTGGGGGGGAATTATTGACTGATGAACTAAGTCTGGCCATGACACATTCTCACGTGGTCTGTGGCATCTCCTCTTCAGATCCAGCCTCACTTCAGACTCCTCCCCCCAACCATCCCCCCAGCCCCAAACAGGGACCAGGAATTAGGTCTACAGCTTCTTCTGCTATATGATACTGACATATAGTGCTAAGGCCTCATGTGATGTTTTTGATTTTAGGTTAGCCTGTTGGATAAACCTAACCACTATGACTTGAAAGTGACTTAGAACTGTTCCTTATTCAACAAACCACAATTAAACAAAGCATGGCGTTACACAATATGAATCCAAAAGCCTATAGTACCAGAGCTTTCCAACATTAACAGCACTGTCCCTGAAACCACTATGTTCAAGTCCCCTCATCTCCAATTGTGCAAGGCTGACAGGTAACAATTTATTCCATAACTATTCTAATTTTGGGGAAATAATTCAAATTAAGTATATGAAAGATGGACTGCTTCTTTTCAGATAAAATTTAGTTATGGTTTAAATATCTAATACAAAAGAAGTCTGATATGACTAATAATAAAAGCAAGAAGTGTGGAAAGGAAGTAATTTAAATGTGTATTTTCAGAGAAATTGGAAGTTGACACATATAAATGAATAAGAATGTAAAGGAAAATGTTTCCTTGTTTCTATTTTTCTTAAAACGTGCCTGACTGCTATATGCATCGCACACATGTGTGTGCACATGCAAGTATAAATAATGAGTTAAGTCCTAATGTGAATTGTCTGGTTATGTTTACTGTGTTGGGTGAATCCAGTTATTCTGGTTTATTGGATAAACCTTGGATAAACAAACCATAGCTTAGCATAATGGGAGCACTCAAGTCAGTATATGGGGAAAAGGGCTGAACTTTGCGATGGGCATGTTCTTCCAACCACCGTTGGTTCTCTGCAAGAATTCCGTCAAGGACTCTGCCATGTTGAGGTTTGGCTTTCCGCTTCTTTTTCATTTCATAGGGGGTCTCTGAATCCTCCATGTCTTCCAAATACAGATCCAAACAAAAGCTTCAAGGAGTCTTACCTGCCAGGAAGACTGGGGAAACTGTCTGCTTCCAAAATAATGTCTTCTTCACGGGTAGGGTCCCATGCCACAAGACAATTCTGTTGAACAGAAAAACGTCAAATACACGTCAAATTACATGTAATATTGATACAATATTGACTGTACTGATATTCCCTAGATCAGGGGTAGGCAACCTTGGCTCTTTTATGACTCGTGGACTTCAACTCCCAGAATTCCTCAGCCAGCATGAGGGAACTATGGCCCCCTCATGACTTGTGGACTTCAACTCCCAGAATTCCTGACCCAACATGGCTCAGCTTGGAAACCTCTCCCTTTTCCCTCAGCATGGCTGGCTCAGGAATTCTGGGAGTTGAAGTCCACGAGTCATAAAAGAGCCATGGTTGCCTACCCCTGCTCTAGGCCTAGGTCAGGGGTAGGCAACTTTGGCCCCTTCATGACTCGTGGACTTCAACTCCCAGAATTCCTGAGCCAGCATGGCTCAGCTTGGAAACCTCTCCCTTTCCCCTCAGCACGGCTGGCTCAGGAATTCTGGGAGTTGAAGTCCACGAGTCATAAAAGAGCTAAGGTGGCCTACCTCAGGCCTAGGCCGCTTTATGACTCGTGGGCTTCAACTCCCAGAATCCTGAGCCAGCATGGCTCAGCTTGGAAACCTCTCCCTTTCCCTCAGCACGGCTGGCTCAGGAATTCTGGGAGTTGAAGTCCACGAGTCATAAAAGAGCCATGGTGCCTACCCCTGCTCTAGGCCTAGGTCAGGGGTAGGCAACTTTGGCCCCTTCATGACTCGTGGACTTCAACTCCCAGAATTCCTGAGCCAGCATGGCTCAGCTTGGAAACCTCTCCCTTTCCCCTCACGGCTGGCTCAGGAATTCTGGGAGTTGAAGTCCACGAGTCATAAAAGAGCTAAGGTGGCCTACCTCAGGCCTAGGCCGCTTTATGACTCGTGGACTTCAACTCCCAGAATTCCTGAGCCAGCATGGCTCAGCTTGGAAACCTCTCCCTTTTCCCTCAGCACGGCTGGCTCAGGAATTCTGGGAGTTGAAGTCCACGAGTCATAAAAGAGCCAAGGTTGCCTACCCCTGCCCTAGATCAACCAAATATATAATATTAAACTCAAAGAGTTTGAGGTTTATCTAAAGTTATAATCATCCATGTAACTCCACCCTTCAATGTAATGTAACTGAAAGCAGTTGATTATATTAAGATTTATTCTATCATATTAGATAAATTGTTGCCTGCAATGAGATGCTTGTGAAAAGATAAAAGAGCCACATGGAAGTAAAATATTTCAAGGATATATAAACACCAAAGTGAATTTAAAACCTTGGCCTAAATCTAATTACATCTGAAACCTGATTTACACAATATAATTTTGCCCTAAATTGTTTCCATTCCTTAACAACTCTAATTTGTGGGAAGGTAATTCAAACAAACTATTCAGAAAATAGTATCTGAAATTACAATTTATTTTTAGGGGTGAAACACTCAGATGTAATCATATTTTTAAGATATATTGCATTAAATTGAACTTCCATTTGCACACTTGGACTAGATTCAAGTTTCAAAGATATTTCTGAATGATGGAACCATATATATTAATTTATTAGAATTATATCACAATTTTCATTCAAGAGCTCAAGGCAGCAAGCATCGTATTCCCTTCTCCTATGTATTTATAACAACTACCCTGTAAGGCGGGCTGGGCTGAAACACTGTGACTGGCCCAAACTCACCCAGGGAGCCTCTGTGGCTGAGGGGGGCCTTGAACCTTGTAACCCACCCCCCAGTCACTGGGAGCCCGGCAGCCTATGCATTTAATCAACAACAACAGCAGGGATCTCCTTGTTCTTGACCACCTTACTTAGCCAACCCTGGTGTGCGGCCCAACGTCGGGCCTCAGCCCATTCGTAACCAGGCCGTGGAAGTGGTGGGCAAGCACCAGCACGAAGCTGTATTTGTGAAAGTGGTGCACAAAACCAACCCCTCCCCACCCCACCCCGCCAACCACCACCTCCGTCTCCAACGCTCCTCCGAGCTGGAATGGCTGGCGATTACTGCACCACCCCATCCTGGTTACCATGAAAGCTGCAGTCTTTTTTTCAAACAGCAGATCATCTTCTTTCTAACCCCAAACACAAGAGACTATTTGCTCTATATCTAAGAACATCAGCCCACCTGTCACTCCGGTCTATATAAACAAGTTGCCATCTTTTCTCCATTTAATCACATACAGATAGTCCTCGACTTACAACAATGCATTTAGTGACCGTTCAAAGTCACAACGGCACTGAAAAAAGTGGCTTATGGCCATTTTTCACAGTTACGACCATTGCAGCATTCCCATGGTCACATGATCCAAATTCAGATGCTTGGCAAGTGGTTTTCATATTTATGACAGCTGCAATGTCCTGGGATCATGTGATCAGTTTTTGAGACCATCTGACAAGCAAAGTCAATGGGGAATCCAGATTCATTTAACAACCGGGTTACTAATTTGACAAATGCAATGATTCACTTAACAGAGGTGGCAAGAAAAGTCGTACAATGGGGCAAACTCACCACAAATGTTTTACTTAGCAACATACATTTTGAGCTGAATTGTGGCCGTAACTCAAGGATTATCTGTACTTCAACAGCCTCCAGCTGCTCTGTATGGTACTATATATTTAGCTAGGAAACCAAATTTTGTCAGATTAAAATGTTTCTCATGAAACAGGTCCAACCCATTGTTCCGAGGACTGGATGAAGGGCAGGTAGTAGTTGAAGAATTGATTCTAACCCTAATGCATATACCAGTGATGGCAAACCTTTTAGAGACCGAGTGCCCAAACTTCAACCCAAAACCCACTTATGTATCGCCAGGTGCTGGGTGGGCGTGGCCTGCCGGGTGGGTGTGGCCAGCTCGATGTTGCTCCTGGGCAGGGACACCTGTGGGGACCGGGCAGGGTTGGGGGAGATCCAGGGGGTCTCTGGCGGGTGGGGCAGTGGGCAGGAGGTTGGTCCTGCGGGGTGAGGCGAGGCAGGGCGGGGGTACCATTGTCGCAGGGCGAGGCAGGGGCCTGGCACCATCGGCCCCCGCACACAGAGGCCAGCAAGCGCATGGGTGCTGGGATGCATCCGACCACGTGGGACCTCGGCAAGTTAGCGGGCGGCTGGTTGAAGAGGACGGTTGCCATCTCCGGGGCATGGCACGGGTGCCCACAGAGAGGGCTCTGAGTGCCGCCTCTGGCACGCGTGCCATAGGTTTGCCACCACTGGCATATACTGTAGAGCAGTGCTTCCCAGCCGTGGCAACTTGAAAATGTGTGGACTTCAACTCCCAGAATTCCCCAGCCAGCCAAGAAACACTGCTGTAGGGGCTTCCCCCTCACCCTCATTCTTATACTTGGTCTCTACAATCTCCTAAACCATAATCCAATCCAGAAGGAGCAACTGAGTCTGCTCAGTGGACCCCCAACAGATAGGAATGTTTCAGTTGACCTGTCACGTATTCACACAGATGATTTCCCTTGCAAGGATGGCCAGAGGTGTGTGTCACTTTCCCTTTTCGTATCTCCCCACACCAACTGGCAGCACCGGATGTTCAGAATGTCAAGAGAGACAATCCTCCTGTCCTGGTGAAGGACCCTCCCCTCCATGCAGCCCTGCTCACCTGGGAGGAGATGGGGCAATAGAGGACAGCTTGGGCACCCAGATAAAAAACCCACATTAGGTCCACAGATAATATATACAGTATATGATAATACATATATATATATGTACATTTTAAAGGACGATCTGAATGTTCCTTTTACGCTCTGAAGCACCTATACTACCTTATTATGCCCATTCCCTACAGAAAAGAAAATATGTAGCCTCCCTCCAAAAAATAAGCAAGGTAATGTTAAAACAGAAGTATAACATGCTGGAATAAAATAGCCTTCAATGGCCTTAGTAGTCCAGCTGGGGAGGCACAAAGGAGCTACAAATATTCTCCTTTATTGCTACTTCAGCCCTTTCTCTCACACTCAAAACAACAAAGGCAGGTGTGGCACAGGTGTCCCTTCAACCAGTCTTGGGCTGTCCATGTCTTCCAAACCTAAAGTTTACAAAAAGCCTATAAATCTTGTTCATATTCCAGAAGCCTAAGATTTGGGCTGAAGAGATATGAGCGATTGTGGCAGGGGCTTTCTCAGGCTGCATTCGCTCATTTGTGGCAGGTATTTTGACTTAGCCACATGAATGCATCAAAAGGAAGGCGTTTAAAGAGGCACAAGGTTTCCAGGTACCGTAGCTCTGTACAAGAGACTGTTCTACCAGTACAATCACAACTCAGGGCATTGCAGTTCAAAGCTGATTCACACACCCTCCTCTAATTCAGACTATTCCCACCTTGTACACGGTATTGTTTTCCTGCCAGTCCAAATTTCTCTCAAAATATCTTCAGAATTACTATTATGTCACTGGATGTAGCCTGGGGTATGATACGGTGATAACATCTTGACGTCTGGCCTGTATCAGACTCTGGATCAGGGATGAAAAGTCCAACTTCGTTCTCCTGGACCTTTTGGTGATTTTTTTATACCCATCTGGCATGCTGTACAGCTGCCCCGTGCTATTTAGCAAACCAGGTGAAACTAGTACTGGATATAATTTGGAGATCTGCCATGACATTCCAACAGTACCCAAATTGCAGTCGGATTCCTGAGTATCTGACTACTCAAGTAGTCAGTATCCTTAAAGACACCTAGGTTTGGAAATGGGTGAATAAAGGAATACAAACTGCAATTAGGTTTAATTGCATTTAAACTGAATTGAATCACTTGACTGAGGTTTTTCTGGTGAGCCAAAAACTGGCCTCTGAGGTAGTAGTTCATTAACTTTATTTAAGGTGCGTTCTAACCAAACAATACAGCTTTCCACGGGGACATGCCCCCTGGGCTTTCAGCTTTCCCCGACTTGCACAATTACATCTCCTGTGTCAGCTGTGACCATGGCTGAACTACTTGGATTTGGCAACAGACGTTCACAATCCAATGTGCTTGCTCTACATGGGACCGTCTTGAAAGAGAGTCCAGAAATGGTGGTTGATGCCAATGAAGCAGATAGATTACTAACATATGCTAGATATGGGGCTTGTATGAGACCCATCCAGAAAGATCTGCCCCACTTGCCAATTACTTTCCAGGTACCCCTTAAAGTGTTGACATTGATTTTTAAAGCCCTCCCTGATGAGGAGCCTGATGATCTGAGGACATAGCCGGCATCTCTCCTGCTACGAATCTGTCTAGCCAGGAAGACCTGCAGGAGATGCTGCTTTGAAGATCCCACTCTCCCAGCAGTAGATCTTTCTTGGGGAACGAATCTTTTCTGCTGCTTTGCTGTCTGGCAAGTTCTGTTTGCCTCGATCCCAACTTCGATGTTTAGAACACTACAAAAACTTATCTCTTTTGAGGTCTTTTGGTTTTAGTATTGATGTTAAAGGGTCTTTTTACATTTTAGAATATCAGCTGCCATCTTTTAAACAAGAAAACCTACAGAGTAAAATAAAAAAATCAGAAATTGGTCTAAGAGCCAGTTTAAGGCACCGATCTGGTAACAGGGAGATCATCCGTTCTAGTCCATCCTTAGGCATGATAGCCAGCTGGGTGACTTTGGGCAGTCCCTCACTCTCAGCGCTAGGAAGGAGGCAATGGCAAACCACTACTGAAAACTCGCCCAGAAAACCAGTAGCTCAGGCAGTGGCCAGGAATCAACACTGACTTGAAGGCACCGAAAATCTAGCAAAACAGAATTTGACCTCATTCAGAGAAACTGAGTCACATTTGGCAACTAACCAGCAACTATATGTAGAACGGGGTCAAGTAGGCCAGATCGTTTAATTAAAAGGGTGGTTGTAAGATGTGTGCCGTTGGCACAGCAAAATACCAGCCTTGTTTTCAATCCTTGCCACAAGCCAGAAAAGCAGGTGGTGTAAAGAGTAAAGAAACAGATAAAACCAGAGGCCATTTGCCAAGTCTCAAGGTAACCTCACCAGCAGGCAAGACCCGCTGGTAAGTTTCATTTGCATAAAGTGGCACCTTGGCCAGGTGTATCCGCGGAAAAGGGGGCAGCCCCACTACACAGTCCTGGCCCTGGCTACAAGAATAGAATAGAGCTGGAAGGGACCTTGGAGGTCTTCTAGTCCAGCCCCCTACTCAAGCAGCAGAATCTATACCATCTCAGACAAGCGACAAAGAATAACCGAGCTGTGTTCAGTTTTCGTTCTTTTAATGCCTAGGCTAGGGCTACTAACTGGGCGGATTTGTTGAAAAACTTTGGCTACTTTCAGGCTGGTGGACTTCAACTCCCAGAATTCTTCATCAGGCTACAGTGGCAAGAGAATTCTGGGAGTTGAAGTCCACTCGAATGGAAGCAGCCAAGGTTGAAGAAGAAGGAGGCTTTCCAGTATCCCGCGGGCGCCCCCCGAGCCGGGAAGGGAGCGAGGCCAACGCTCCTCTCCGGCAGGCGGTCCTTACGGAGAGCCTGAAAGGCAGGGCCCGCCCGGAGTCGGAGGGTCGGCTCTAGGGATCCGCCACCGGACCCGCCGTCTTCCCGGGGCCAGGGAGCCCGAGACCCCGGTGCTGTTTTCCCCAGCCCAAGGCCGGCTTCCCACGACCTGCGCCCGGGGAGCTGGGCTTCCTCACGCCGCCGAGCCCTCCGCCCCGAGCAGCCCCCGGTACCTGCTGCCGGCCGCCCGCGCCGCCGCCGCCGCCGCCATCTTGCCACCGCTGAGGAGCCCGCGACCTCCCGCGCCGCCGCCGCCGCCAGTGTGAACCAGAGGGCGGCCGCGCTCCGGCCGCCGCCTCCTCACGCCCGCCCCGTGAGGTAGGCCGCGCCGAAGAGGGCCGCCGCGGCTGGAGCCACGCCCCTCCCCGCCGGATCACAACGCCCATCTTCCTCAGCCTGAGGGGCTGCGGTGTGGAAGGGCCTGTCGCTCTAAACACAGAGAGCGAGAGAGAGAGTTATATGGTTATGGCTACACACACACAGACATATATATATATATATATATATATGAGATACGGTTATTTATGACATAGTTATAAATATGTCATAAATAACTTATATATATAAGTTGTTGCCCCAAAGAAGAGGGAGTCAAGCTATTCTCCAAGGCGCCTGAGGGCAGGACAAGAAGTAATGGAGGGAAACTAGTCAAGGAGAGAAGCAACCTAGAACTAAGGAGAAATTTCCTGACAGCGAGAACAATTAAGCAGTGGAACAACCTGCCTCCAGAAGCTGGAAGTTTTTAAGAAGAGACTGGACAGCCATTTGTCCGAAATGGTGTAGGGTTTCCTGCCTGAGCAGGGGGTTGGACTTGATGACCTCCAAGGTCCCTTCCAACTTTATTATTATTATTATTATTATATGTGAGGGCCTCTTTGAAGTAACGCTGATAGATAACCATGTCATCAATTAGGGTTTTTTTTTTAAAAAAAATTAAAATACAGTTTCACACACAGATCCACCTGCAAATGGGATGCTGGTGGGACCCTATTTATTTATGTATTTATTACTTATTATTTTATTCATGTATATCCCATCTTTATTATTTTTATAAATGACTCAAGCCTTCAGGGCTTGCTGCTGTTGGAAAGAAGAAGAGGCAGGTCTCTCCGTTGGCCGGAGAAGCACCGGAGAAGATGCCCACATTGAGTGCCTCTGCGGTTCCTGTGTGGCCAAAATCTGGGTGGCAGCCCGTTGGGGCAAAACACCCATGTCTGCGGTGGGATGGTTAACTTTGGAGCTGTCCAGGGAGATCTTGAAGTGGTGGAGAACTTCTGCCTTTTAGGGCCCACCCTCAGCAGATAATGAACCACCGGTCCAAAAATACCATAAAGCAGCCATGAAGGCCTTTGAAAAGATGTTCAAATGTTGGGATGCCTCTACTTACAGAATCACAGATGCTGTGGTATTCCCTGTGACGCTGTGTAAAAGTGACAGTTGGACTTTGACTAAGCAGGAAGAAAAGAATATTGAAGCTTTTCATGTTGGAGACGACTCCTGAGAATACTGTGGACAGATGAAGAAAACAAATGGATGGATCGTCAAACAAATGGACCCTGCGTTTTCCCTCAAACCACACTTGACCAGACATCTTGTGCAAGGACCCATCTCTCTGGAAAAGGTCTGATGCTGGGAAAGGTGAAAAGAAAGAAAAGAGGGCAACCAGTAGCAAGGAGGATGGGCTTGGTTCCAGTGGCCATGAGGTCACCTTGGAAGAGAAAAACATTAGGTCCTCCTGGTGAAAATCTAACTCTGTGGTTGCTAAAGAGTTGATAACAATTTAATGATACATAATCAATGTTAATAAGTACGAGGGCAATTCGTAAATAAACCCCCCTTGGGTTATCAATGACAGACACTCTCAGATACAGAACTTTTATTATACACATTAGAAAACTACAACATTACATTACTTTTTGACATAATCACCATTCAAATTGAGGCACTTGTCATAAGGTCTTACAAGGTTTGAAATTCCTTAGTCGTAGTCGCTCGGCACCAAATCTGGGCTATTGGGGGGGGGAGGCATGATCAAAAACATCCCAACGGAACTGCTTCAAAAGTTCTTGGGTGTGTCTAGCGGTGTGCGGACAAGCATTGTCATGAACCAACACCACACTGGAAGTGATGCCATAGAAAATCCCACCAAATGTGAAGATGCCAAAGGAATACTGCCAGTGAGGTTCATGGAGTGTGGTTCAATCATCAATTCAGACGTCTACTGTGAAACGTTACGAAAACTCAGACGAGCCCTCCATAACAAGCGTCGGGGCCTGCTGACTTCCGGTGTGGTGTTGGTTCACGATAATGTTCACCCGAACACGGCTAGACGCACCCAAGAACTTTTGAAGCAGTTCCGTTGGGATGTTTTTGATCACCCCCTCCATAGCCCAGATTTGGCGCCAAGCGACTAGTACTAAGACATTTCAAACTTTGTAAGACGTTATGACAAGTGCCTCAATTTGAATGGCGATTATGTCAAAAAGTAATGTAATGTTGTAGTTTTTTAATGTGTATAATAAAAGTTCTGTATCTGCGAGTGTCTGTCATTGATAACCCAAGGGGAGGGGTTATTTCCGAATTGCCCTTGTATAAGATACAGATCTACACATCCTACTAAGTCAGCCTTGTTATGATTAGATGCAAAATGTGAACAGAGGACAACAGAGATGAAGAGGATGCAGGTTAGTTTCACCTGTATTTTTTAAAAATCAGAAAAGAGTGGTTTTATGTCTTTATAATAAAATGAGTTAATCGAAAAAGATGCTACTGGGCTCCTGATTTTTCACTACCATAAATGTCTTCTATAGTGTCTTCATTTGTCAAAATGCTGATGTGTGGGATGCCTCACTAGGCTAGTCTAAATCTAACCCTGGCCACTGTCGTCTTTTAAATGTAGCACATGCTTTTTAACCACCCCAGAGGAGTTGGAAGAGAAAAGCAAAAGATCTGCAATCCTTTATTTTGCCTGGCTGAGGTTTTGCTTTGTAAAATTTCCCATCGGCACACAAGGATTGGCCTTCTTTCCATCCCATCCCATCACTTTCACTTCCAACCCACACAGCTGCTGCATCATGCATTTTCGGTCTCTCCCCCCCCCCAATTCCTGTCACTGCTTTGGAATCTTTGGAATGAGGAAAGGGGAAGACGATGATTTGTGCCTCTGCTGTCATGAAGTTGTTTCCTGTGGCTGTTCTCCTTGTCTTGCCTGTTGTTGCTCATCTGGCCTCAGGTAAGGGTGACAAAAAGGGAGGGTATCCAGTTCGAACATCTGTTTTGCTTCTGCTCTCCCTAGAGGTTAGAGGTTCCCCAGCTCAAAGTGGACAGAGCTAAGAAAGTGTAGCACACTAAGTGGACGTGACCCTGGGGCTTTCATTTGTGGTCATTTGGAGATGACCTGGGTGGGTGGCGCTCTTGCTATCAGCTATTTAGCTTGAAAGGACTGTGCTGTTTAACCTCCTATGTCAGTGATGGTGAACCTTTTAGAGACGAGTGCCCAAAAACTGCCCCCGCCCCTGCTCCACTCCCTGCTCCGCCCCACCCTGTCCCCCGCCCTGCCTGGCCGCAGGGCCGCTCACCGCCTCCAGGGCCCGCCGCAGATCGCCCAGGCAGCCCAGCAGCGCCATGGCGGCCACGACCTGCCCGCACCCCGCAGCATCAACTGTGCGCGATGGGGTGTGAGGGCAGAGTCTTGTCCACGCTGCCTGGCTGCCATGTCCTTGGCTGCGCTGCTCTGTGTGGGCCACGCTCAGGGGCGACTCTCCAGGGGGGCTGCTGATGAGGGGGTCACGGGGGAGGCGAGGCTGGGGCAACGGCACGTGTGCCCACGGAGAGGGCTCCGAGTGCCGCCTCTGGCACGCGTGCCATAGGTTCGCCACCACTGTCCTATGTGCTTGCAGGGAAGAAGCTCCGCTGGTGTACGCTTTCCCCCCTGGAGCAGAAGAAATGTGCTGAGCTCTCCAAAGCACTTCTGTCTACTTTGCCGCCTGTCTCCAGCAGTACTTTGAAGAGGGTTTCTTGCATCCTGGCCCACAACACTTACGACTGTATCAATAAGATTCGGGTGAGTCTCTCAAAATTCCAGGAGACACCCACGTCACCAATTCAGCTTTTGGTGCCCAGTGGACAGGGCAGAGCTCCATACTGTAATTGGAGCCCATATTCCTGGACTAAACTTCCTGGGGAACCTGGACTCATGAACCTGGAATGCCTCTGTTCAGGCATGGAAGCCAAACTTGGTGTAGGCCTTCTTGGGCACTGAGACTATCTATACATCTCAAGACATTCTGATTATCCCAAAGATGCTTTTTCACGAGGCAACTGGACTTTCTTGTTTTTCTTTGAAGACGTTTCGCTTCTCGTCCAAGAAGCTTTTTCAGCTCTTCTTGCATGAGAAGCAAAACATCTTCAGATCCATTTGCCTCGTGAAAAAGCATCTTTGGGATAACTATGACCTGGATGATTGAGAATCTCCATAGACAAGACATTCTGATTAGTTTTTAATTTTGAAACTTATATTACATTTATACCTCACCTTTCTATTTGTATAAGTGCTCAAGTTAGCTTAAAATGGTTAACTATTTAATCCTCAAATGGCTAGGAGAATTAAAGGGGATACAAAATTGGTGTGAAAACCATTCTAGGAGAGTTTCTCATCACATTACAAAGACTATTTCTACAAGGAGGAGACCAGGTCCTTTACTCTTCACAATTCTCATTGAACACTTGGATGAAGAGGCAGAGGGAGTGCTCTACCGATGTATTGATCACACAGATTGCTTTGGGGTGGGGAGGGTTACAGGCAGAATAATTTCAAAATCAAACTTTTGAAAAGCAGAAGAGCTCCCAAGAGCAGCCAGGAGAAGAGCAGCACAAATTAGTATTTACTTCTTTGGAGAAATAAACAACTTTATCAGATCATTGCTGAACAGATGACACAGATACTCCGAGGAGTAACTCATTTAGTTGGGGACTCCACCCTTTTGAACATGGTACTAATCAGTGACTCGGCACCTGTCATTACACTGGGATGGCAAGGTGGATGTCTTGTAATTTGTGACCCCAGGATGCGGTGAATGATGACGGTCTTTTCCCCAGGGCTTTTCCTCATGGCTCTTAGGGTCAGGAATCCAGGAAAGAAGCACAAGCACTTCATTTTTTTAAGGTGCTCAATACTGATTTTTTGTTATCTGAGCATAACATAACAAGACCCTCAGCCAAATAACCTAGGTCAGTGATGGCGAACCTTTTAGAGACTGAGTGCCCAAACTGCAACCCAAAACCCACATATGCATCGTCGAGTGCCGGGTGGGTGTGGCCCATTGGCTGGGTGTGGCCCATTGGCTGGGCGTGGCCCATTGGCTGGGCATGGCCCATTGGGTGGGCGTGGCTGCGGTGGTAATGGCAGACTGGGTGGGACTAAAAAGTTCAATCAATCAATTCCAATTTTGCAAGATCTTTTTTTTTCCCACGAGAAGTTGAAATTGACTGATTGAACCTTTTTTTTTTTTTTTGCACAAGGCGGCAGAGGCCTAAAGCGAAAAGGTTTTATAAAACCCAGCTGAAGGCCTAGGACTGGGGCGATGCCGCGTGTGCCCACAGAGAGGGCTCTGAGTGCCACCTCTGGCACCCGTGCCATAGGTTCGCCACTACTGACCTAGGTGTTTGTAAAAAGGTTAAATTGTGGCAACTGGACCAAAGTTTATTAAACTGAGACGGTTTATTACCCATCCAAGTAACTTCTTCAGTCACAAAAATTTAAGTTAGGCAAAGAGTCAGAGAGTTGTTGGAATGTATCAACTCTTGCCATAACAATTGCAGGGGTTTCTCCCCAAAAATGTATTGCAAATGTAAAAATGTAAAAACATTTGTAATACATTTTTGAGGAGAAACCCCTGCAGTTGTTATGGCAAGGGTTGGTGCATTCCAACAACTCTGACTCTTTGCCTAATTTAAATTTTTCATCGTGACTGAAGAAGTTACTTGGATGAATAATGAAACGTCTCAGTTTAATAAACTTTGGTCCAGTTGCCACAATTTAACCATTTTAGATGCTTTTGGCCTGGAGGATTGAGTCTTCGTTTACATAACCCAGGAGCTCAAGGTAGTCAGAAGTGGAAGAAATAGGCCTTCCCTGAGTAGCTGAATAAACTCAGCATTCCATAATGGTGAAGTGGCCTGATCACTCGGAAAACATGTAACCTGTTATTATATAAGTGTTCGTGCTTCATTTGCAAAGGATTAATGTCCGTATATTGTTGGGTGCTGATTAACCACTGCAAAACATTGTTATCTGAACTGTTATGCTCAGATAACAAAAAAAAATCAGCATTGAGCACCTTAAAAAACTGAAATGCTTGTGTTTTTTTCTGGCTTCCTGTTGCTAACAGTTCTGAGGAAAAGACAGCCAACATTCACTGCATCCTCTGCTCACAAGGCACGAGACATCCACCCTGGAAGGTTGGGGAATTCTGGGAATTGAAATCCACACTGCCAAGGCTGAAAAACACTGAACTATTGCATCCTGCAAATGACGTTCTTCTGTAATTAGATGCAAGGTGCCAGATGGACCAGCAGGGTGGTAGAGAAGAAACTAAAAACGTTTTAAATCTCTCCCAGGAGAACAAAGCTGATGCAGTTTCCTTGGATGCCGGCGATGTATATTCTGCTGTAAAGCTTTATGGCTTGACTGTGGTGGCCAAAGAGATCTATTTGGAAGGTCAGTTACCTTGTTCCCAGAGCCAATCTCCTTTATTCATGTCAGAAGCATCATTACTAAGATTTCATGTATGGGCATGTACACACATAAGAACATAACATTTAAAATATACAAAAGACTAATTTAGGCAGTGCTTGCCCAGAAACGTGCGACATTGATTGCATTCTGTTGCGTGATCGTAAGTTCCTCAAGAGTTCATTGGGCAGGGCACGGGGGCAAGTGTACGTAGGTGTGGTAGTCTGCAAATCACCACATTCACAGTAGGCAGAAGTCATCCAGTATCCTCATTTATTCAAGGTATCTTGAATGAATCTCCCAGTCCAAGGCGGTTGACAGAGGAGGGATTTCTAGGGCAAAAGGCTACTGTGAATGGGATGTTCTGGCCAGGCCTGGTGCTGGAGGAAAAGATCAGGCTGCAGAGTTTCTTCAGAAAAGAAGCCCTGTTTGTGGCTGCACAAAGATCTCTCTGACAAACTGAAAGACAAAAAGGACAAATACAAAAAATGGAAAGAGGGGCACGTAACTAAGGCCGATTATCGGCAGACAGCCAGAACATGCAAAGATGAAGTCAGGAAAGCAAAGGCTCAGAACGAACAAAGACTTGCAACAGAAATCATGGATAATAAAAAGTTTCTTCCAACATATTAACAAGAAAAAAGTCAAGGAAACTGTAGGCCCACTAAAGAGAAAAGATGGCAAGGAAATAACAGGCAACAGAGAGAAAACTGCTTAACTCATACTTTGCATCAATCTTCACACAAAAAGAAACATACAAATAAAAACACTGCAAAAGACATACTAGAAACAAAAATTAAAATAAGCAGGAAAATGATAAGAGAACACCTATCTGACCTAGACGAATATAAATCACCAGGACCTGACAGATTACATCCCAGGGTTCTGAAAGAGCTGGCAGTTGTTATCTCAGAACCGTTGCACCACATCTTTCATAAATCCTGGAGCACCAGGGAAATACCAGAGGATTGGAAAAGGGCTGATGTGGTTCCCATCTTCAAGAAAGGGAAAAAAACAGACCCAGGAAACTACAGACCAATCAGTCTAACATCAATACCTGGGAAGATCCTAGAAAAGATAATCAATGTAGTGTATATTGGAAGTGGTGACCCTTTGAGAGCTGTATGCAACGAAATTTCATTTTAATGTATGCCGATTAGTGTACATTCAAAGTGACAATAAAGTTATTATTCTATTCTATTCTATCATATTTCAAATATTAAATCAAATATTTCAAATTTATTTGGTCCCTTGGTTTGCTTCAAACTTTCTTGGATTAAATTCTTATCTAGATTTTTGCCATTTACTTAAATTATTAAATTATTTTTTCCCTGCTTTCTGGAACAAAGGATCACTCACCACATAGTTTTTCAGACTCGTGGCTGGGAAGACCTCTTTTAACTTTAAAATAGTTATATTCCAAAAGTGCTTAGAAAATGAGGCTTGATGAACCTCTTGCCCACATATGCTCTGCTGCAGTTGAGAGCCTAATGGCTTCCCTCATCATCTGCCACTCAAATCCATGAGCTGACTGCTGTCATGTGATCTCCTCATGAGGAGCAGCCATCTGGAGCACAAGTGGGCAATCACTTGTCCTCTCCTTGTCCAGAGAGGTTCCGTTGGACTGGCCTTGAAGGTCGGCTTTGAGTCTCTGTAAATGCAAAGAAAAGCAATTGAGCAGAGTGCTACCAGTGCTTTATTTTCAAGAACTGGGAAAGAGAGATTCTTGTATAAGGAAAGAGTGTTAAAAGCGTTTGGCCTCTGAAGCTAACAGGAGGAGCAGTATATTTAGATCCTTCCATCCATTGTAGGTAAAGAACTATTTCAGTAAGGCCAAGATTTATTGTTTTATTTACACTTTCGCCAAAAAAATTCATTGGACAAAAGCCATGGCATTAGTCATTCTGCTGGAGATGCACCTCCGGTACCACATAACTTGAAATAACTTCTTTCGGATTGAATTTAAGCTAAGAAAATAAAATACTGCAGAACACAATGTTTCAAAATGCTTCTGGGTTAGGCTCCTTGTCAATCAGGAGTACCATGTTTGATGCAAAAGATTCAGTTTTGTTCTCCAGAGGGGAATGTTTTTTCCACTCTTAACTTTCTCTGTCTTAGGTAGCTGTGTGTTTGCAGTGGCTGTGGCCAAGCGTGGGACGCTGGATCTCCAAAGGCTCAAAGGAGTCCGAAGTTGCCATAATGGAGCTAGGTGGACTTCAGGCTGGAGCATTCCCATGGGCTTCCTCTTAGCTAGGAGTGATCTGATGTGGGTCTCAGGCCGGCCCCTCAGCCAAGGTGAGTGGACAAGAGTTGCCACTCTGTCTGAATCTAGGATTATATCTCCATAGGTACTTGATTCTAATAGATGAATGGTGAGCTATAAGATGGGAACAAATATATTTGAACTTGATATTATACCATACTGGACTCCTGACAATGGCTGAATCATATATCATATATCATATTGTAATTGTGTCTGACCATTGTGAATGACCTGTAAGGACCCACCTCAATTTACATCTTAAGAAGACAGAACTCTTGGAACGGTTCTTCCAACAGGAATCTTTATTAAGAAAAACTGACTGAAGGCATGCTGGACAGGATCTGAAGAACCCCATTGACCATTCAATGTTTTAAAGTGTTCCCAGGCAGCCCCACTCCACATTCCTTCCGGTCAATTCAAATTGGCAGATGGTTGGGTGTTAAATCCATCGGATCCCAAATGTTGCAATCTCCCCCCCCCCTTTTTCCTTGCTGCCGGTAAAAGGAGGCTTCATAGGGAGTGAGATCAAAGGCTGATGGCCGCATTGTTATGGTTAGTACTCCACAGAGGGAATCCACAGAGGATGTTTCTTTGTAGTTGATAGTAGGAATGCCAGTCATAAACACCCGTGTTTATTCCCCCTCCCTTTGTAGTATGACAGAATCCAGAAGAGAGTAAGAATTGGGTTTTCTCAGAGTAGATAGCTAGAAATAAGATATAATTGGATTCTGACATGACCATTGCCTGAACATATTGGGTCATTCCATAATGCCATAAGAAGGCCTCACAGTTCATGACAGTCACACTATGGCTGGGTTCACACAATACACTATACTTTAAACCAGTCGTTCCCTAACAGTATGAGAGTATTTGGTGGCGATGCCAAAATAAAATAAAGAAATAAAATACTCAAAATCTCACAGTTGGCTAAATGTGAGATTTTGGACAAAAATATTAACATTTTTTAGAATAAGTAGTTGGAGGGACTTGAGCTATATTGTTCAGCTGTAATATTTTATAAACAGTTGGGTGCCGTGTCAGCAGCTCTTGGTTGATACATTTCAGTGATGGTTTCAGTGACGACACGATAGTCTGCGTAAAGAACATTGTGTGCCACTGCCAGAAATGATAGTCTGCAACCGCAGTGATTGGGTTCAGATTTCAGAAACAAATCATGTTGCATTAGTTGCCAAAGTGAATTATCTAGATCCCTGCTAGTAAGATTTCCGGCCTTAGCATAGGGCTGAGACACCCCTGGGTCTTTCTGGGGCTTATCTCAGAACCTGCAGGGATGTCCCCCTCCTGGCCCTGCTAGACCTCTTGGTGATGTTTGACTCTGTTCTCTTGCTAGACACCTGCGAGGGTTAGAAGGAAGGGAAATATAGAGTGGTTCTACTTTCTCCTAGGTGGGTAGTTCTAGTTGATACTCATGGGGGAGGAACGTTTTGAGTACATGTCTTCTCCAGTGTGGGGTGCTACACTTACGACCACAATTGAGCCCCAAATCTATGTTGCTAAGCAAAACAGTTGTTAAGTATTTTTTGCCCCATTTTATGAACTTTCTTGCCACAGTTGTTAAGTGAATCACTGTAGTTGTTAAGTTAGTAACAGGGTTGTTAAGTGAATCTGGCTTCCCCATTGAATTTGCTTGTCAGAAGGTCGCAAAAGGAGGATCACGTGACACCATCATAAATATGAACCGGTTGCCAAGTGTCCGAATTTTGATCACATGACCATGGAGATGCTGCAACGGTTGTAAGTGTGAAAAACAGTCATAGGTCACCTTTTCTAGTCGTGTTGTAACTTCAAAAGGTCACTAAATGAACTGTTGTAAGTCAAGGATTCCCTGTATTGACTTAGCTCTACATTTACAGGAAACACTTGTCAATCTGAGGTGAGAAAGCCATATATGATGTGTGCTGCTGTCCCAGGCAGAGAGGCTGTGGAGGTCCTTGTTAGGCATCTGGAAAGCTGAGATTGGATAAAACAGCCTCACACTGAATCCCAGAAAAATGG
This sequence comes from Azemiops feae, assembly GCA_023970755.1. Classification (NCBI taxonomy): domain Eukaryota; kingdom Metazoa; phylum Chordata; class Lepidosauria; order Squamata; family Viperidae; genus Azemiops; species Azemiops feae. The sequence continues at coordinate 211,143 of JALGBA010001345.1, read as the reverse complement.
AGATGCTGTTCTAGATAACCAATCTGGTTCAACTTCAGTACTGACTTCAGGTCTAGATAAGATTGCACTCCCCAAAGCAGCAAGTCTGTGATTTGGGGGTTCTCCTGGACTCCTGCCTTTACCTTTCTTTGGCTGGTACATTAGATCAGGGGTCCCCAACCCCCGGTCTGTGGACCGTGGCAGGCCAGCAATTGGTCCGCACAAACAAGCAAAGCCCCATCCGCGAGATGCAGGCAATACACCAAACCAGGCCCCCTCCGGTCCGCAGAAAAACCTCTCTCCACAGAACCGGTCCCTGGTGCCCAAAAGGTTGGGGACCTCTGCATTAGATATCGGCCTGTTTGGACTGGAAGGCCCTTACAAAATGAACACTCTATCTTAGGGCTCAGATAAATTTTTCATTTATTCATAATTTCAGTTTCTACAGCAGAGTCATACATACTGTAATTCTGGATGGCTAACAAAGATGAGAGACTATGCAACAATTAAAACAAATAAAATCTTTTAATTTAGCAAAATTTCTGTCTGTAGGTGAAGAACAATAAAGGAAATGGCTTTGAAGTAACTCAGAATGGGTTCTACAAGCCTGACAGATGGGCTATTTAGAGAACATAGCATCAGGAGGATGGATTGCACCACAGTGTGTTGTGTGCCTCATGAGTAAGCCAGACAACTCTGGATAAATTGCTTATGTAGACTGGTCCTTAAGATGCAGCCTCAGGCACACTGTTGAAATAAGTCCACAAATCCCGGTCGTTCGGGCTGCCCTCCGTGAAAACATACACTCCCTGTACTAGACGCGCCCGTCATGCGTATCTGCTTTTCATTCCGCTCTTCTTCTGTTGCCAGCAATCAGTGGTTATTTCAATGCCAGCTGCATCCCTGGCATCGGAGCTACCTATCCTAAGCTCTGCGCTCTCTGCCAAGGGCCGAAGTCGTACATCTGGGACAAGAACCACTTCTGCGAGGCTAGCCGTCGCGAACCCTTCTATGGCTCCGAGGGTGCCTTCAGGTGGTCTCGTGTTCCTCCTGGTGCTTCACCCTAATGGAATTAGAAGCGAGGCAGAGGAGCTCGTCCGCTGACCTCCCTCTCACCTGTGCAGGTGCCTGACGTTGGGGCTGGCGGATGTGGCGTTTGTGGATCACCTCACAGTCATGAGTGCTACAGGTAAACATTTGGCCCAGGACATTGTCTGACTTTTGCAGTTGATTAAAAGGGACCCTCCACTGTTGAGATCAAACTTTATCCTCTTCTGTTGCATTACTTATTTATTTATAAAATTTATTTATACCAAAGGGTAACTCTGGATGGCTTACAGTTACATATGCAGTTAAAACATAAAAAGATGTTAAAACCAAGGACACCTGGGGAGGGAGGTGGGATCTGTTGTTACTCAATCAACCACCTCCATTGCGCTGATCCCCCACTGGGGCTCCAAGCCACGTCTTTAGGTCCTTATGACATGATAGGAGGATTGGGGGCAACCTCACATGTTCCTGAGGGCAGGAGCCACAACAGAGAAGACCCTCCTAATCGGGCTGACAGGACCCGCAGCATTAGTGACAAGAGGTTGTGGCAACCTATCCTGATTTGATTTTCTTTGCAAGATATAGCACATTTTGGTTTGTGTATAGTCTGAGCATAATCCATTGAGAAAAAAAGAAAGATATGCCTTGATCAACTGCCTCTCTACTCCTTGTGAGTCCTTTGCTAATCCTTCCTTCCAAGAGCTGTGCCCAGTCTCTTCTTCATGGCAATACGTTGATCTTTCATCTTCAACCTAAATCTCCCTTCTTATCACTCTTGATAAGAAGGCTGGTCAGGAAACCATGCCAAGGACCCCAGAACTCATTGTCTGTTGAGAAGGCCAGGCATTTTCTCCTCCCTGCACCCAGGACCAGGCCAGTTTTTTTGCCCTCTTAATAGCTGAGTAAGCTGTGGTCCTTTTGTCCTGTGGCGAGGCGGAGATGGGGAGGGGGGTCTTCTGCTCTGTGGGCTCTGCTTTCAGCTTGTGAAGCTCTCTTTTTCCTCTTCCAAAGAGTTGGAACGGGAAGAGTACGAGCTGCTTTGTCCTGATGGATCCGCTGCGCCTTTGACGGCCTACTCTACCTGCAACCTGGGCAACGGACCAGGCCGCGCTATTGTCACACGCCGCAACTTGCAGACGATAGTTAAGAAATTTCTCAAGGTCATTCAGGTATTTCCTGGCGAATAGGCGCAGATTCTGCTTCTCAGGTAGGGGGCTGATTTGGGGCTGGTGCCTGAAGTCCATTCACACACCAGCTGGGAATTCTGGACATTGAAGTCCAGGTATCTTCAGGTTGCCAAAGTTGAAAGACTGGTTTACATCATTCCCCCCTCCAAGCGTTTGATGCAAATTTATTTCCTGTTGCTTAGTGGATGGAAGTGACTCTTTGACACCAGTGGCCCTGGCTCCCAAAATAATCATTTTCCCCATTGTGAGGTTTTACAGGAAACCTCAGGGCAGGCTGAGTCCTTCTTCCTCAATCACACCCACTGGCAAACTTTGTAGGTGTTTCTCCTCTTGCAATCTCAGATGTCTCCGAGCAGCCTCACTGCCCCCTGGGGAAAGGCCGCTTCCTTCGGGAGCTGCACGTCAGCTGAAAGGCATTTGGGAGGATGTGACTGTTAAGGAGGAAAAAATAAGGCTCCAAGGAAGGCCAAATGTGCCATGATTGATATAGGATGTTAAGCCATGATTCAGAATTAAGAACGGGGGGGTGGGGTGGCTACTAGATCGATAGCAAACTCCACTCCCCTCCCCACATTCCCTGCTTCCCCCCTCCACTCATCTTTTAATCTCATTACTGCATTTTCATTGTTTATTTCATTGTTTATTTTGCTGTTTCAATATTTTGCTACTGTTTAGTTTACACTTCTTGTCATTTCTTTATTTTTACTGTCGCCAAAAGTAGCCCCACGGCGAGATACGACAGCAAATAAATTTAACAAATAATAAATAACTGAGGAGAAAGGAGCCTGCAGAGAGCACGAGGACTCAAGGATTCTTCCTCACTACCTCATAGCTGGGAAGAAGGAGAAATATGTTACAACTTAGTTTTATTTTAGAAGATTCTTAGCCAGAAATGTTGGCTTAAAATAAATTAAGCTAAACAAGGCATGTGTCCTTCCATTTTTAGCAAACAGGACATAAATGTAGACACTTGTTTGCCTTGGCCTAATTTAGCTAGCCTGTTATTATAACTGGAAACGAGGTCATCTCTGGAGCTTCTTATGCAAGTGATGTGTTGTGATGGTGCTCTGCGGCAGTTCCCCAAGAATGTCACACAAAATTTGCTGTGTACTCTCCTACTGGCAGCAAAAGAGAAGGTGTACATGTTGGAGACTGGTAGCCTGGCAGTGGCAGGCTCCAGTTGCTGTGGGGATGTTTTCAAGTCTTTCTTGCCTGCCCACACGCAGATCACCATTCCATCGTTCCTGAGCATCCCCAGAGCCAGCCTCCTGGGGGAAGATTTTTGAAGTGCTGAGGAGCACACAGAAATCCCAGTTGCCCAGAACCAGGTGGCAATGTAGCCAGAAAAGAAAACATAGTTTTGAGGGCATCAGGAGGGTGGTTGGGCATATGTCCTATCTGAGGATGATTCTGCCCCAGAAACCTGTTCCAGTTAAATTAAACCCCCTTTTCGTCTTCCTGCGGCTAGTTTTGGCGATCAGGTGAGCGCCTCCATTTGCACTGAGTGGAGGTTCTGGGAGCTTGCGGGTGGAGTGGCTCTTGGCAGATGCATCCCCATCCCCTGGCCTGGGTAGGGCCCGCTTGCTGCCTGGGTACAAGGACTTGTGATCCCTGGCTTTGGTTCCCAGCACCTGTTTGGAAAGAGCGGAAAAGAAAAGGGCAGGTTTGAGCTCTTTGCATCTGCACCGTTCAGAGGGAGGGACCTGCTGTTCCACGATGCCACTCAGCACCTGCGGCTGCTGGCAGAAGAGACCGAGATCACCCGGGTTCTTGGCCTCGACTATGTCACCCTCCTGCAGGGTTTGGGACACGAAGGTGAGGGAACGCGCATTCTCCACAGCACCCAGCAACTGGGCCAGGCAGCTTCTCCTCTCACCTCTGACTGTCATTTTCCTGCTGCCCCAGGGAGCTCTCTGTCCAACAGCCTGGTGCGCTGGTGCTGTATCAGTGACCTGGAGCTCCGTAAATGTGAGGAGTGGGCTCTGAGTGCCGGGTCTGACCCCCTGGTCTGTGTCCAGGCAGACTCCATGATCAGCTGCATTGAGCTCATCAAGGTGAGTGGTTTCTTCAAGAGACACCATTTCCTGTGAAAAAAATGGGTTAAAACGGAGGTGGGAAGGGGAGAGCCAAGCCTTTCCCCAACAGAGCTATGGCCTAATTTGGCTTTTTCCCCATTTTTTTTTTTTGGTATATTTATTTAAGAAAATGTATATGGCGGCCCAACCCACTCTCAGTGACTCTGGGCAGCTTACAAAGAATAAAACCCCAATACAAAAAGCAATAACCCCACCACTCCCCTGGTGACCATAATCAGATGAACCACTTGATGGTCTCCGTATCATCCTGGGGTCTCCAGGCCCATTGTCAGTAGCACACCTTCGGGGCCTTGCAAAAGAGTGTCAAATCGGGGCCCAATCCTGTCTGCAGGGATGATGTTCAACAGGAAGGGCCTTCTTTTTGGTCCTCCTAAATGGAAAGGGGAAGGGAGATGGGACCCCCAACATTCCCTGCCTCCCCGCTCCAGAGGGTTGGGCAGATATGACTGGGAAAATAACCTGGTCCCATGCCATGTAGGGCTTTTATCAAAATTGCGTGGAGGAGGGGTGTGAGGGATACCTCTGGACTCAGACTAGGTGCCTATACATAGGATTGGAACTCTGAGCCCACCTCTCTGCCTGAGAGACTGGCTCACGGGATCCTGCTAGGATTAGTTGATCCGGGCGTGCAATGAATTGTGGGATGGGAGGAAAGATAAGCACCCGCTCACCTTACTACCTAGCTTTCAGTCCTGGGCATTTTAGAAACAGAAACCTGGTCTCAGTAGCCAAGCAGCCCCTTGTGCAGAGGCAGGCAGAGACTTTGGAGCAGCAGGAAGGAGCTGAAACTTTTGACTCATGCACGGCACTAAGTCAGCAGGGAACCTACTGAGCGGAACTGCATCAGCCATAAGTGCAGAGCTGGTTTGGGAAGAGTGAAGTTGGAGGTCCTCTTCGTTTTTCACTGGATACACTTATTTTATGGCTCGCAGAATAATTGACTTGAACCTTCCACATCAAAATGGCGGAAAACGGCTTATTTATTCAATGATCATATTTGGGGAGCTCAGCGAGCCAAAAAAAAAAAGAGTGGTCCTTGGGGAACATGGCCAGCGGTGGGATTCAAATAGGTGAACAACCGGTTCTCTGCATGGATGCCGCTTCCGGAAGTCCATTCTGGGCCTGGGCCACAAAAAATTAGCTACCGGTTCTGCCGAAGTGGTGCGAACTGGCTGAATCCCACCACTGAACATGGCCCTCTGCGCTAAGCTGTTGGGTGATTTGCTTGAGGCATAGCATAATATTAGTCCAACGATTATGGCTTGTGAACCCAGCCAGTTCTGGTTTATTTAAATAAACCATGCTTAAATAAACCATGACTTAAAATATACAAATCCTGCCCAAGAAATGACATGACATTCTAAGATTCTGCAAGCAAGTTTGGGTTCCCATTTTACCTTCTGAGATCCGTTATTTTCTTACTCCAACCTGGCTGGAAAAGCCCGTGGTCCCAGCCAGACCATCACACCTGGCAAGGGCAGTTTTTCCTCTGAAAAGAGCAGGCCTCTCGCAGCTGACCGAGTGGTTCTTCCCCTGACAGAAAAACGAGGCAGATGCTGTCACGCTGGACGCCACCCATGCATACTTTGCGGACACCTGCACGCTCGCCCCTGTTGCGGCAGAGTGTTATGGTAAGATTTGATTTTCATTAAAATCATAAACAGAAAAATGGGACACCAGGCACGCCCTTAGAAATGTTATGGTCCAGGAGAATGGGGGAAAGCCCATTGGAGCATCTGGGGAGGTGCTGGTTTTCTGACCAAAATGCTCTTGAGGAGCAACAATCTGGATGACATGCAAAATGTTTAGTTTTTCAAAGCATCAGTTAGAAAGATGATGTCAGTTTAAAGTTTGTATGCTTACAAACTAAAAAGACGAGGCCTGCAAGGGAAGACTGGCTGGAGAGGATGCGAATTGTAATACAAAGCAACTACGCAGCACTGTTCTGTCACAGGCTACTTCAGTTGCCTTGTGCTTCTAAAGGAGAGCGAGGCCAGATTGCTCAAATCCTGGGCCAGAAGATCCCAGTCCAGTCATTGTGCGGCTCTCGTATGTGAGGGAGAAGGCCATTTCCTGCCTGAGAGCAAACCTGTGGCGTTGTCAGTTGTTTTGCCCACTGCTTTTGTCTGGTGAGCCCTGGAGAGCAGCTCTTCAGCCTTCTGTCTCTTCTGCACAGGAGAAGGATGTGCTCCCACAAGGGTGGAACCGGAGACGTTGGCCCATGTTGGGGGTAAGTGGGAGTGAGCACCAACAGAGGAAGTGCTGTGGGTGCTGTACTGTTCCTCGAGCATTGCTTTGGCACATGGTTTGTCCTGCTCTAATGCTCTCTTGCTGTAGGCTGATTAACATATTTCAGAATTAAGGAAAATGACACTTAATGGCCAGCAGCAGAAAGACTGCTCTCTGCTCAATAGTTGTTTATTTAAGCCACCATGAAAGCCTGACATGAGGCCACCTTGGAGGAGAGGGCAGACTCGTATGTAAGACCCAGTTCCTGGGACTCTGTTCCCACAAAGACTCTTCATCCTGAGATGGTGGCATCAAGGTCCATTTGCCCCTTGTAGAGTTTTAAAAGACTTTCTAGTCTAGTTTTTTAATGATTGCTTTTAACTGCTTGTTACTGATTTCAAAGGTATGTTTTCTTTATGCTTTTTTCATTTGTGCTGAAAATTAATGTTCCTTGAATGACATAAAATAAACAGAGTAAATGTGATATACGGAAAAGTATTTCTCTGTCCTCTTCTGCCACTAGCAAAGCTGCCCTGTGCAACATTGGCGGTCATGGCAACTGAAAGCCCTGTTCTAGAGTTACAAAACTATGGCTGTTCTAAAGTAATATGTGAATAGCCTCTCTATCCCTTCAGTAAAAGCAGGTAAGTGCTGGGGAGGTGTAAAATAGCCGCACCAGGCAGACCAAACAGAGAATCAACTCCTCAAGAAGACTAAGGCTATTTTTACTGAGAGTGGCCCTAATAATAGAACCTTGCAAGGGTGATTGTACCATGCCTCGTCCTCCTTTAATACTCTGCTACTGAATATGGTCAGAAATATGGAACATGGGGCAAAAAGATCCCGAAGCTTGGAATGTCTGGTAGATAGGAAGAGAGTAAGGACGGATCCTTCCGAGCAATTAAGCAGATAATTGGTTTAGTTTGGCACGATTCTGTCTGTAGGCAAACAATAATAAAACTAAATTACTCAGAAGTAACGCCACATATCAATCTTGGTTCTCTGAGCCTGATGGGTAAATTAGGGAGGAGGTCTGTCCTAGCTTTTCTCAATGTTTTTCTGTCTGCTGTTGACTTCGTATGTTTCACCCCTCTTTGCTTCGGTAACAGATCTTTCGTATCTCCCCTCCTCACTCTCTCCAGACATGGACTGTGCCTCCTTAAAAACCAATCTAGTTTCCTCCAGATATAGGGGACTTCAGCTTCTAGCACTTTGCCTGGGAATTTTGGGAGTTGAATCCAAGGAATGTGGGAAGTTGAATAAAGCTCTCTCTTGCCATGGCAAAGTTTCCGTGTTCTCCAGTGTCTAGTGTTAGTACTGCTTTATACTGCCTTGGTCAGACCACACTTGGAATCCTGCATCCAGTTTTGGTGGTCACAATATGAAAAAGATGTTGACAGAGTGCAGAGAAGAGCAACAAAGATGATTAGGGGGCTGGAGGCTAAACCGTTTGATGAATGGGTAAGGGAACTAGATATGAGTAGCCTAACAAAGAAAAGGATTAGAGGTGACATGATAGCATTTTCTAATATTGAAGGGGCTGCCACCAAGACGAGGGGGGTCAACCTCTTCTCCAAAGCACCAGAAGGCAGAACAAGAAGTAACAGATGAAACTGAAGAAAAAGACATCTGACCTAGAACTAAGGAGAAATTTCCTGATGGTTAGAACAATAATCAGTGGAATGGCTTGTCTCCAGAAGTTGTGGGTGTTCCATCACTAGAGTTTTTCAAAAAGAGATTGGACAACCATTTGTCTGAAATAGTATAGTCCCCTGCTTGAGCAGGAGGTTGGACTTGAAGACCTCCAAGGTCCCTTCCAACTTGTTATTCTATTCTGTTCTGTTCTGTCCTGTGCTGTGCTGTGCTGTTTTGTTAATTCTATTCTATTCTATTCTATTCTATTCTATTCTATTCTATTCTATTCTATTCTATTCTATTCTATTCTATTCTATTCCATTCCATTCCATTCCATTCCATTCCATTCCATTCCATTCCATTCCATTCCATTCCATTCCATTCTATTCTATTCTATTCTATTCTATTCTATTCTATTCTATTCTATTCTATTCTATTCTATTCTATTCTATTCTATTCTATTCCCTCATGGGTAATGGTGTGTTCTCGCAATGCAGGTCTTCCTCCACTCTACATCATCGGCCTGGTGAGAAAGGCTAACCAGCAAATAACCCGATACACCCTGAGGGGAAAGCGCTCCTGCCACAGCCACGTGTACAGCCCAGGAGGATGGCTGCTGCTTTCACAGTACACCGTCGGGGCCCTGGAGAATGGCAGCTCCAGCTGCAACCTCACCTCTGGTAAGCGTTCCCGTCTGCCTAGTGAAGAGCTTGGTTCACGAAGACACCTGGGCTGCTCTTCATTTTGGGTAGGAATAAGATATCCTGAAGGTGTCAGGATGGGGGTAGAAGGGTTCACGAACCACAATAGGCACAATAGGAGCTCAAGGAGGCAGCATCTCTTCCTTCACTCTTGTTCTCCAGCTGCTGCTCGGCAGAGGTTATGCTGCCTGCAAACCGAGGGGCATTGAGTACTTACCCAAATGGTAGCAATGATGCTTTTCTGTACATTGCCTCCCACCCCTCCCTGAGTTTGCACTGCAACCAGAACACTGGAGAAAGCCCCCTCTGCTAATACTCTAAGAAACCAAAGTTCATTTTTTTTACTTTGCAGTGCTACTGTCAGAATCCAATTATATCTTATTTCTAGCTATCTACTCTGAGAAAACCCAATTCTTACTCTCTTTTGGATTCTGTCATACTACAAAGGGGGGGGGAGTAAACACGGGTGTTTATGACTGGCATTCCTACTATCAACTACAAAGAAACATCCTCTGTGGATTTCCTCTGTGGAGTACTAACAATAACAATGTGGCCATCAGCCTTTGATCTCACTCCCTATGAAGCCTCCTTTTACCAGCAGCAAGGAAAAGGGGGGGAAGATTGCAAAGCTTGGGATCTGCTGGATTTAACACCCAACCATCTGCCAATTTGAATCGACCGGAAGGAATGTGGAGTGGGGCTGCCTGGGAACAGTTTAAAACATTGAATGGTCAATGGGGTCCCTCAGATCCTGTCTAGCATGCCTTCAGTCAGTTTTTCTTAATAAAGATTCCTGCTGGAAGAAACGTTCCAAGAGTTCTGTCTTCTTAAGATGTAAATTGAGGTGGGTCCTTACAGCTACCCACATTGGCTGGCTGGTTTGCCTATGTGCAGTGTGCAGTGAATGAAAAACCAGCACCGCATAATTCCGCTGAGTAACCGCTGCCCTTTTTCCTTCTCAAAGCATACCAGAATTTTTTTTGGAAAGGCTGCATGCCAGGAGCCAGTGGAAATCTGTGCAAAGTGTGCATTGGACAAGAGGGGAGAGGCAAGGGGTCCTCCAGGTGTGCAGCTAATCACCATGAACGGTACTATGGCAATCTGGGGGCCCTCAGGTGAGTCACCCTAGAGAAAAAGTTTCACTTCTTAGTAAAATATTACTACGAGGCCATGCCTTAAGGGCTAGGAGGTCTCCTGACTTTGGGACTTGTGATTTTGTCTGGGGTTTTCAAAATTCCTTTGTATATAAGCACAAGGAGAGGAACTTTGGCACAGTGATTTAAAGTACCAGCCTAGGAACCAGGAGACTGTGAATTCTAGTCCTGCTTTAGTACAAAGCCTGTTGGATGACCTTGGGCCAGCCCCTGTCTCTCAGTCCTGGGATGGCAAGGGAAAACCACTTCCAAAAATCTTGCTGAGAAATTTGCAGGGATTCGTCCAGGAAATTGCCAAGCAGAATGGGACAACCCGCGATGGCCAAATCACTGCAGGACAATTTAACAAAGAAAAAAGTTAAATTAATTTAAATGGAACCGTGGCCAATAATAATAAAATAAATAAAGTCAATTCAGAAATACAAGAGTTACAATAATTTTGATGAAAACGTGGTCATCAGTAATAAAAGTAACTGAATGAAGCAATTAATACAATGTTGAATTGTCCCACGGCAAATTGTCCTACATTTTGTTTTACATTTAGGCAAGAAAAACCAAATGCACAGTGACTTATGATCATCTTTCACACTTATGATGGTTGCAGCATCCCTGTGGTCACGTGATCAAAATTCAGATGCTTGGCAACTGACTCACATTTATGACGGTCGCAGCATCCGGGGGGGGGTGTCATGTGATCTACCTTTACGATCTTCTGACAAGCAAAGCCAATGGCGAAGCCAGATTCACTTAACAACCATGTTACTAACTTAAAAACTGTAGGAAGAAAGGTCGTAAAATGGGGCAAAATTCACTTAATAAATATCTTGCTTAACAACAAAAATTTTGGGCTCAATTGTGGTCCTACGTTGAGGACTACCTGCAGTGGTGTATCCTGTTATTTCTTTATTTCAGGCCTTTGGTTTCTTTTGGCTAATATTTTTTATTTTTCCTAACTCTTATCACCCACTCCTCTCCTTGTCTTTTCCATTCCATTAAAGCCTCTTTAACTCTTAAACATACGAAAAGCGAAGCCGCAGCCTCCGGGGTGCAGGGCTCCAGCAGCTTCAAAGGACTTAAGTCAAATCTCGCTCACAAGAATCTCGATATAAGGCTGGACTGGAAGGCAGGAGTTTCAGGCTAAATTCTTTTTAACTGGCTAAACGCTATAATAAAATTCATTCAGTCCCTTTTGCTGCTCGGGTTCACGCTTCCTTTATCTTCCAGGTGCCTCTTGGGTGTTCCCGCTGGGAGGAGCTTCGGTGATGTGTCTCTCTTGGAACATCATAACCTACTTCAGAACATGGACTGTAAGATGTTTTGTGTTACCTTTTCAGATTTTGGTAAATTGCCACACGATCATTTTCAGGTTAAATTTCCTCCAGATGTTATTGTCAAACCTTGGCAACTTTAGGACTTGTGAACTTCAACTCCCAGAATTCCCCAACCAGCTCTACCAACATTGTTCATTATAGATGCCCAACTGGAAGAATTGAGGCAGGGGAGAAGCTACAGCCTGTCTTCTCCCATCTCACCTTTCCCAATGAGCTAATTATAACCCAGTAGGGGAGAACCCTACTAAGAGATCAGGGGCTGGGCTTTCACTGTGGGGCCCCTGGACATATAGCCAGTAACAACACCAGGGATGGTCCCAGCAAGAAGATGCAGCACTTGTAAGTCAACAAGCACAAAGCCAGCAAATATCCAGCTAGATGGGGAGACGTCAGCTTAGAATGAATCCTGCCAAGGGTAGCTGCCGACTCAGAAACCAACGGAGTCCAGAGAGAATCTGCCTTTAACTCTGGATGGCATTTCCCTCCATGGAGCAGTTTGAGGGTCCTCCTGGATTCACCATTTCTGCTTTTTTTTCCACACCTGCTTTTCACACCTCCATTGGTTTTGGGCTAGGACCCCTTTCTGTCCTCGGCACTTCAAGTTCAGCGCTCAGAAAATCAGCAATGATCTTGTCCTTATTTGGTGAGATTTGCAGAAAACGTTGTAATGCTAAATAGTTCAAGTCGGTTACTTTGTTCCTTGCAGACCTGAATAGCTCAGGATGGGCCACCGGCTACACTCCCAGGGATTTTGAACTCCTTTGCCCAGATGGGGGCCGAGCAGCCATAACGGCTTGGAGGACCTGCAACCTGGGCTGTGTTCCTCCCAGCGTTGTGGTGACCCGGCCAGTTACTGTCACTAAGGTCCATGACTTCCTGGCAAAGTCCCAGGTAAGCGTGACAGCTGACTGAAGGCATGTCAGGATTATTATTTGTCAGAACAGGAAGCTAGGCATAGGGGACAATGTCTGCAGGCAGGTCCATTCGTCTTCCTGCACTTTTATTTCCATCAAGTGGGCGTCACACTATTCTCCAGAGCACCAGAGGGCAGGACGAGAAACAATGGTTGGAAACTAACTAAAGAGAGAAGCAACCTGGAATTAAGGAGAAACTTCCTGACAGTGAGGACAATTAACCAGTGGAACAGCTTGCCACTAGAAATCGTGGGCGCTCCATCGCTGGAAGTTTTTAAGAGGAGACTGGGCAGTCACTTGTCTGGAATGGCGTAGGTTCTCCTGCTTGAGCAGGAGGTTGGACTAGAAGACCTCCAAGGTCCCTTCCAGCTCCGTTCTATTCTATTCTAAAGTGCATCATCTCAAGGGGGCAGAAGCAGCCAGTCTTTGGGGCCCCTTCTTGGCTGCAGCGACGGACTGGAGGGGGCCCAGAAAGTCCGCTTCCAATGAGGTGGAGGTTTTGATGTGGGCTGAGCTGGTGCCTGCAGGGGTCCCAGGCTTTCTCATCTCAGCCCTTCTCTCCCGACCAGGGTAGACTTGCCCCTCTCCAGAGGCTCTTTTCCAGGGACGGCACCTGGAGAGAGGCAGGAGGTAGCACTACTTGGCACTCCAGTTATGTTAGCCAGAGTTAGCCAGAGGCTTCTTTTCATTCTCCCCACATGCATTTCCAAGCAGAGCGAATGTTTGGTCTTATGGATGTCACTGTTATAATAAACATTTTGAAGGACTCTAACTGGGCACCTCAACTGCAAACAAAGAAAAGGAAAGTAGTCGGGTCTTACAGATAAGTCCTCAACTTATGACCACAGTTGGGACTGGAATTTCAGATACTAGGCGTTGTGGTTGTTAAGCGAGTCACCACATGACAGGACCTGATTTTTACCTCGGTCATTAAGTGAATCACCCTTAAGCAAATCATGTTGCCGTTAAGTGAGTACATGGTCACTGAGTGTCTCTGGCTTCCCCTGTTGCTTGTTGGAAGCTGGCTGGGAAGGTCACAGATTGCAGGTGTGCGACTGCAGGGGCTGCAACCACAAATGCAAGTTGGCGACCAGGGGCCCAAATTGCAATCGTGGGACTGTGGGATGCTGCTGCCCTCGTAGCCTTGAAGACAGATCACAATTCACTTTGTGAATGCAATGAACATCCCCTTGTTCCCTGGCCATCTCCCCCTGCTATCGGTCAAGGTCCAATTAAAAGTTCTCGGGTTGTTTTGGAAACGGACCCTGCGTTCCCGCCTTTCCCATCTCCACATTCCTTTTGCTGACCTTGTGCTCGATTGAGGTTATCACAGTCGGGGCCGGCTCTGCTTCAAACCCAACCACCCTTCCAATCTCTCCCCCTCCCGTCATTGCCGATGTCAGGCTGGCAAAAGAGGCAATGCTAAGCAAGCAGCAGAATGACAGCTGTGACAGCCCTCACCTGCAGTCCACCTGTTCGCCTCCTCTCCTCCCCCCATCAACAGGCTTTGCTGGCAGCTCTCCAGTTTGGCCTCTTCCCTTTCAGGAATCAATCAAGAACAGCCATTTTCAGCTCTTTGAGTCACTGAGATATGGAGGAAGCGACCTGCTCTTTAAGGACGCTACTCAAGGCCTCGTCTTCACGGGCCAGTTGGACTTCAAGTCGATTCTTGGGCAGTCTTTCTTTCAGCTTGCCCAATCCGCCTTCAGCTGCACCTCTGCAGGTAAGCTGTCCTGGTGAAGGAGACGGATGCCAGGCCGGGCCCTCAGCTCAAATTTCCCTTTTCTTTCTTGCCTGTGTATTGTTGATGCATTGAAAGACACCAAAGATTTCTAGAATCAAATCATTCATCTATTCCAGGGTCTCCAAACTCGGCAACTTTTAAGATTTGTACACTTCAGCTCCCAGAATTCCTCAGCCAGCTCTTGATTTACTCCATCCAGAGAAGAAACTAAAGTCATTCACCCCAAAACAAAATTCTAATGTTTATGTACTTAGGCTATTTAAGGAAGCTATATAAGAATAGAAACAAAAAACATTTACTTTATACTTTAAGTCCTAAAGTGGCTTATTTTTTAAAAAACAACAACAGCTTGAGGGGTCCTACTATGGTAGTACTGATGTGTTTACTTAGTTTGGGTAACAAAGCATCTGCAAGAAAACAACCAAGCTCAGAGAGCACCAAGGAACCCACAGCTCAGCCCTCAACTACAAGTATTTTCCTTTATCAGTAAAAAAACAGGTTGACAGGATCTTTGAATTCCTACATTAAATGGAATTGGAGCCAGTGATGAAGGTGAAACGTCCGAGGACAGGAAGAAAAATTGGAAATCAACAGTTCTGTCCCTAACAGCTCCTAGTTAATACCTGGCAAGGTTGAATAATTTTTTTAAAGGACACTATTGTGGGAGGCAGTAGGAAAAAGAACCTTTTTCCTGACCCACTTTTTGAGGCTGCAGCTCCTACCACACATGACTCAGCAAGAGCCCCTGTGCCCCACAGCCTCGGCAGGACCAGAGAGCCATCCTGCCATCTCCCATCCCATGCCGGAGAAGGTGAGGCTCATCCTCCAAGATCATCTGAGGTCCTGAATTAAAGTGTTGAGATTGCATTGAAATTAGATGCGAGGTGGAAACACGGAGAATTGAATTCTGCCCTCTGATAAAATGCTTTTTCAAGTAGCTGAGATTTTGAGATAAATTTAAATGATGCACAGATGTATTTGTCTGCTTAATCTAGTGTGTACTTAATCATTGTTGTGGGGGACCTGAATTCTGCCCTTGTGTAAGTTTAGGGGCACTCTTGGATGCCATGGTGGGCACATTTCCCTTGGAGACATTTAATACTGCCATTCTTGGTTTTCAGGTACCCTCGACTTTTGCAAACTGGATACTTGTACCTCTTCCACACAGCCTTGAGCTTATCCAGAGATGCTCCCTCCAACTCTGTCTGCTAAAGAAAGAGGGAGACAGTTATTCAAGCTTTTACTATCACCAAAGTCCCCCCCCCCCATGATGATTCTGGTCTATGACAATTTTCCCATTTTCTCATCCACCATCCAAATATCCTTCAGCAGCTTTTGGAAAATCCATTTTTGAATGTATCCTACTAGTATGTTAGCCAATGGAAGGCATCTGTGCAATGGATTCATTTTCACTGCCCCCTCCCTCCCTCCCATCTCCAGGATACGCAGGCAAGTCCCAGCCAGGTTTGGGCTGCACCCGCCACCTTTTCAGCTCTACCCTGTCTGTTACTCTGCCTTCCATCAAGACAGAGAGAAGCTGGTTTGGGAACTCTCCTCTTGTACCTGCATCGCCCTCTGGTTGCTTCCCATCACTTCTGCATTCAGAATTGATCGGTCCATTTTCACTGAGTCAATGTCACAGCTCCAATTTCCCCAGTCCCGGACAAGAAGCAGCCATCTTGGAACCAAAGGAATTTTGTTTCTCTGGCTTTAGCAGGATGTAAGAGCCGGGAGCCTCCCCCTAATTCTTCTCTTGACCAAAGCAACTTCCAAAGTTTACTCCAAGGACTCTAAAGCTGTTTGTTGCCCAGCTGCTCTAAACACAGTGATGAGCGTCCCCAGGTTACTAGCAGCTTTATGGCTGCGTCATCTGCTCAGCAACCAAGTGGGCACCATGTGGGATTTCTTGGAGGTTTCCCTTCCTGAGATCAGTTAAGATCATGTAACCTTGCCAGTAATTGCACAGGGTATTTTATGGCTCTGTCCCCCTTCACCTGAAAAAAGAACTCTACGAAGACCCAGATCTGCTCCCAGCCCTTTCTAGTCTCTGCACCTGGTGATAGTTCAGCTAAATAAGCAAGGCTATCTCCAGATCACTGCACAGCCAAGGATTTGGCCGAGAGGTCCCTGGAACATCAGAGGGATGAGATTTCTGTGGTAACGTACAAGAGCTAAAGGGTTCCGTAATAAAGTTTGCAGAAATGGTACCTGTACTTTACAAGGAGAGAGAACTATCAAAGTGGTAGCAGTGCTCATGAAGATGGTCTTGCTGCTAAGCGACATGGCCACCATTATCCCTGTAACATTCAGAGGTGGAATTAAGGCTGTGAGCCACAAATCCCCAAAAGAAACATCTTTCCAAACGAAGAGGGGGACAGAAACTGCAATTGATACAATACACAGAGATGAGGAAAGTATTCACTCACTAAGCAGGATCTATTCCCAGAAAGTCAGGAATGTCGGCAGCAGCCATGAATATCCTCTACTGCAGAGGCCCCCAACCTTTTGGGCACCAGGGACCGGTTCCGTGGCGAGAGGTTTTTCCGTGGACCGGAGTGGGCCTGGTTTTGTGTGCTGCCTGCATCTTGCGGATGGGGCTTTGCTTGTTTGTGCGGCCCGGTTGCTGGCATGCCGCGGCCCGGTACTGGTCAACGGACCAGGGGTTGGGGACCCCTGCTCTACAAGGGACATTTCCACTTATGCAGTATCAACAGAAACATGGTTTGCATGTCAACTAAAGTTAATTTGGGGCTTCAGACTTGTACAGGATTGCACTCCCAGTTTAGCGTACTTAACAGTTTTGCTTATATTAAAACAATTGGAACAAAGACATAGTTTATCTTTTTTTTTTTTTTACATTTGTCCTTTTCGCTTTGTATATTTTTGAAATGTTTAATAAAGGTAACTTGTAAAAAAAACCCATCAGCACTTCTTTATTTAAATTTTTTTATTTCCATAATTTAAACACTAGAAAAAGTGAATTTGAAACTCAAAAAAAGATTACAGGAATAAACAAAAACCATGTGATAATGGCACAGAACAGCCACCAGTACAGAAGTGTGCAAATTCCCATTTGGTTTGGATTACGAGAAGGCTGACCAGCTCCCAATGACGGCCCCCAAGAGGCTCAGGTCTGGGGGGGGGGAAGGGGGGAGGGGAGTCTGACCGGGGTTCAAAAACCATCTGTTGGAGCTCAGAGCTGATCTTGGCCCCAGGATGACACCTACACCAAGACTGGACCCCCACACCCTGATTTCTCCGATAGGCACAGCCCTCCCCAAATTAGATTTTAGCAAGTATCAGTCTACTCCCCCCGCCCCCCCCAAAAAAACTTAAATCACATCCTTGGTTGCCTCCGCATTTTCCTGAGAAGAGATTTCTTTCAAGTGCTCTGAGTAGAATCTTTTCCATGATTGTACTGAAAGTCAGGTAAGCATTTGGTCCCTGCCCGGGGACAGGGCTGCTCGGAGGCGGCGGCCTCTGGCAGGCCTGCCCCGAGGGCCCTTCAGCAGCAGCCCCACTGCGGCCCCTCCGAGGTGCAGCTTCCTTTGAGGCAGCCTTGGTGGACCACAGAGCCCACTTTGTCACTTCAGTGGCTCTATTTTCTTCTGCTAGGGTCTCCAACCTTGGTGACTTTTAAGACTTCAACTCCCAGAATTCCTCAGCCAGCTATGCTGGGAGTTGAAGTCCACAAGCTTAAAGTCGCCACAGTTGGGAGACCCCTGTTCTTCTGGACAGCTGCAGCAAAAGCACGCTGAGAATCCTTGCGTTCACACCAATGTAACTTCAGACATAAAGCACCGAGGAAACGGACGAAGCACGCCAACTGCCATTTTAAGGTTGCCAGAAGAGGAAGGCCACGTAGTCGCCTGCCCGCCTGCAGAGTCAGAGCAGCGGTCCCACCTCAGAACCAGAATTTCCACATCGGCATCTGTACTGGCGCGTCATGTCGTCAAATCCCACGATGGGGAAAAAAGGATACTTCTAGTAAATGATTCGACTCAGCCCACCCAAAACGTGGAGATTATAGACAATCAGGGACCTTCTACAATGATCCAAAGTACGAAGGGAGAAATCTCCGGTGTCAACAATTTGCATGCAGCAGCAAACACATAATGTCACAGTCACAAGGGAAACCAGCTCTGTATCTCAACCATTAAAAAGTATTCCCATTCTCTTTTTCCCAGTGAGAAAACAATGTGGAGCAGAAACGCTAAGTTTCTACTGCCAGGCACACGTGTGGCTGGGCCCCTCTACTACTCCAGTTTTAAGGCCCTCTGTCTTCTACAAGGCCGATTCCAACCTCTTGCCTGTTCAGGTATGGAATGCGAGGTCAAGGAACAGGCCACCATTTTCGTCCCTGTCTGGCATACCATCATTTGCCCCCCGAGTCCACTCCAGAGGTAATAGGAAGTGTCCACATGAGCCTTAAGGTACCAAAAGTGCAAATTTTAGATGAGAGGAAGCAAAAGGCAAACCCTTTGAATGATTCAGCCATTAAATCTGGCCCAAATTACAGGCACTATAGACAGCGAACAGCTGTTGATCATCATGTAAAGTTTTCATTTAAGATAAATATTTAAGTTTCCCAAGCACCCCTAAGGAAAAGTACAAGTCTAAAATTTCCTCTGTGGGGCTTTGCACAGCTGCTACTACTTCTACCAGGATCCAGTAACACACTGCTACTCGTGCTCCCAACCAGCTTCTTGTTGCATTTGTACAGACCATGCGGGCCCCAAGCAAGTCACAATCAGGAAACGGGAATTAACGAGAGGTGCTGAGCAATAGTCCAGGTAGTAGAAGGAAAACACACAAAAAATGAAGGACTGTTGAGGTCTCATTGGCATCCTGGCATCCCTTCACAATTAAAACCCCCTACAACAAATTCGCTGGCCCCAATTCCAAGAAATCGCCCAGAGAGGAAGCCTGCAGAACAGATGGCGATGGAGGCGGAAGAGAGTAAAGCCACTTCCTGGGGATCCTGCGTCTCCTAGTGCAGGAACTGGAGGTGAACCTCCGCGCTGGGTCCTCATACAGTGAAACAAAGAAAGTGCCACAACTAGCTATGTCTGCCACAGAACACAATTTGGATGCCACACAGTTTCTCTTCTTTGAGCAAAACATGCTTGCTGATGGACACCGTGGGTCCTGCTGCCCAACGATGCAAACTAAGGAGACTTGCTAGAAACAAACAAAACAAAACAACCCCCCCCCTAAAAATCCTTCGTCCCAGCTGCCACATCACTAGGGCTCAAGAACAAGAAGAGCAGCAGAGGCAAATCCATGGCTAACTTTGGGAAGTCTTTACAATCCTAACGTCTCTGAAGGTGCTGTAGCCTTTGTTCTGCTCTACACTTTTAGCCAGATCTTTTTTCAAAACAAAAAAACACCAGAGTTGTTAATTCTTAGTGATAATGGAGGCTAAAGACAGGGCTGTTTCATAAGGTTAACAGAAATTAATTATCCTCCTCCAACATGTAGGAAAATATCACTATATGGTTCAGTCAGGTAGGTTGGTCCAACCTTGGGAAAACAAGATTCCCTTTCCAGGCGCACCAGATCACTGAAACGCCACAAGCTCTTCCGGCAGATCAACCCAAACTCAACTACACAATGAAGCTTGTTCCTTTGTCTCCTCCTTGGCAAAGAACGTCTCAAGGTCGGTCAGTTTCTGAAGGAGGAGGAGGTCAAGTTCTCTTCCTTCCATGGCCGCCTTCTGCGCCCGAGTGTAGCCCCCCGTCACTCGGATTCTGCTGCGAGCCCTCCTCTTCCGGGGAACGGTGAAGTCCTGGAACTCCAAAATCCGCTTTCTCTTCTGCTGGCTGATAGAGATTAAAGACCCGTTTTTCTCTTTTGGCTCTTCAAAAATGGTTTCCAGGCACCTGAAAAAAAACAAAACAAAAGGAATCATTATAATCTGAGAAGGGACCCAAAGTCCTTCCACACAATCAGCAACTGGACTCAAAGCCAGATTATGTTTTTCAAGCCACGAAACAAACTGATGTAAACCCTTTGCAACCATGGAGCAGATGTAGAAAGCAGATCCATTTAAGGTGGTTTCCCACAACTTTTTCCCCCTGCAAATCACAAAATCCTCCATTCCAATGCTATGTTGTCTGTAACCAACCTGGTTGCCGGGGGAGATTTGTAATTCTGATTGGTATATATTTCCTCCAAGCTGAATTCAGTCTTCTTTAACCTGGAAGGCAAAAGGAGGCAGCAACTCACTATCAACACATCTTCTTAATTAATAACATCGCATTCCAATAGCCGTTACCATTCTTTAGTCAGAGAAGAGAAGACTTATTAACTGTGTACCAAAGTTACTTTATCATGATTGGGTGAAGCAAGACCCCTCAGGCTGGGACTCTTCGTTCCACCAGCGAAGGCTTCAAATCGCTGCAGATGTTAGCAGCGTCATCAACTCAGCTGCAGAGCTCCTTGTGGGGATCCAGAGCTGTTTTTTAAAGTATTTAAATAAGCAAATACACCTAAAAAGCACCAAACCCTTCCAATAGGAGGGCTGCCCCACCTATCGCTCCCAAGCATCATGCCGAAGATACCGGCCTACAATCGCAGGATCCCTTGGACCAACAACTCCTGTTAATAGAAGGGGACAGCTGTGGCAAGGCGGTCTTCAGCCAGCTCTGGGGAAATCACCAGGAGGCACCGAGGATGGTCATTCATGCCCTTGTCATCTCCTGGACACACCACTACCACTTGCTGTTTGAGTGTCCTCCAGCTACAGCTGGTATGGAAGATGGTGCCCATTCGCGGACGGGGGCACCTTGGTTCAGCTAAATGACACCTGGGTGTTGCAGGGGTCCAGATCCAGTTCGAGATGCAGCCGGTTACTCATACAGCTTGGCCCCTTGTTACTTCTGGGGCTCTTTCCCAAAGATAGCCTGCCCTATCTCATCACCAGGGAGTCAGCGCCTGGACTCAGGGGAGCCCAGAACAGCTGCCTGCCCCAAGGCGCCCTCTGCCCTTTGGCCAAGTGAGCCAGCCGTTTACATTCAGAGATCTCTTGGGAAAGATCTTCCTGGGGGTACCAATACATCTTATGAGCAATATTAAATACGGCTATTTCTTAATTCTTTTAGAGCATTTTTACGTACATTGCTTTTGGAGTTGCGAGAAACAGTGGCATGTTACTTTTATTATTTTGTCGCTTCACTGTTTTATTTTTGTTTTACTTATTGGTTTCAGTCTTACTAGCGGGAGCCATCCAGAGTTGCTTCAGATTGGCAGCCATATAAATAATAACTGCAAACGGGGCCAAGCAAATCAATGCCTCCTCTCAAAAGAGTTCTGCCTCCTCAGCTTCCAAGTCCGAGGGAGCCCCTCCCTGAAGCGCTGCAGGCTGACGAGAGGGGTGGCTGCTCAGGGTGCTGGGGGCCACATTGCAAGGCTGGCGTTCTCTCTGCCGCAGAGCTCCTCCTGACTGGCTCCATCCGCAGACCGCACGGCCTTCTGTCGGGATACATCCCATGTGGGTGGGGGGAGTTATCTACACTGAAGCTCAAGAAGAGAAGACGGACGTCTACCGCGGACCCTCTCCCTCCACTCTCCTGCTTCTTATCCAGTATTGTAGCTGGCTGTGGGAATGACCTTGGGAACGAGTCTCAGACTGGACCTTCCTCATTCTCACTAGGATAAAGGCAAGGGACGGGGTGACGAGTGCTTTCAGATGTGTAAGAGGCTGTTCCTGCAACCCTATAATAAGCTTCAGTATTCATAACTTTGGCATTCACATCTGGTCTACCTTGAAGGGCTGACTGTATGTTGATTCCCCCAACCCAGAGAATGATCTGGGGTTTTTTTTCAACCTGTGGGCTGCTTTCAAAGAAGTAGCACCACCGACCACCTGTCTTTGCTTCCCCCCCCTGCAAGGCTCTCCAGTTAGATACTCCGATCCTTCCCAAACCTGGGCAGCTCCCAGGACTTCACAGGTGCCAAGTGAGTTGGCAGATGAAGGCAACGGTCCTACCTCTTTGGTTTGGGAAGCCCCATGGGGGTGAGGTTGGGGTCTGGCTTAGGAATCGTCTTGCGAATGCGGATCTGAGAGACTTTCTTTGGCCTGTTCTCCGACTCGTCCTTGGGGAACAAGAGAGACGCACATTTCCAGCATTAGTCCGGAGGTTACACCAGCCTCTCCCCGTTTGTCCCTCTGGTCCATGGCAAGGATGATCTCAGCTTCTCCTCACTCAAGTCCTTGAATGACTGAGCTGACAGAACACCAGGACCAGATGCTGACAGGAGAGTTCCCTCCACAGTGGCTTTCCCAACACTTACACCGAACCCCACGCCAGCTCTCCGGTGGCCCTCAGAGGCAGCTGAGAGATGAGATACTGATGCTACATTCCCTTCAGCTCCAGCAGGATTTCCTTATCACACACTTACTCTACTTCCACCCCCGGTAACGTACTCTACCAAGACAAACGTGGTCCCTGTGCAGCAACGAGAAGGCCTCGCTTCCACTGCACCGCTTACTTTTTCAGGCTGAGCTCCAGTCTTAGGCAATGCCAGGACAGAAGCTTCGTGTCCATCTCTGGATCCAAGAGCTGGGAACCCTAAAGGGGGGCGAGACGGTTCTGGAGCTTGGCAAGACGTTGGCAACAGCACAGACAAGATGGGTTCCAACCTGGCAAAGGAGAGGAAAGGTGGGTGAGCCCAGGGATCTCTGGAGTTGGGACAGTGACAGTAAAGTCAACCATGGCAAGGAAGGTCAGATGGCAGGAAATGAAGAGGGTCAAGCCAGGAGATCAGGAAATCCAGGCGGTTCAAATAAATGTAAAGATTTATTCCAAGCTTAAGCTCTCTGCAAGAATCTGAACTGCTAACAGTCAAAGCAAATTGGTGGAAGATGAGAGTCAACAGAATTCAAGGCGGGCTGGGCCGAGGTCTCTTGTGGGTGCAAACGGACCCCAGACTGAGAACGCCCAGCCTGGTCCTCTCCTACATTGGAGCTGGTGGGGCCCTGAGCAACCTAAAGCAGAGGCCCCCAACCCTTTGGGCACCAGGGACTGGTTCCGTGGAGAGAGGTTTTTCCCCGGACCGGAGGGTGCGTGGTTTTGTGTGCTGCCTGCATCTCACGGATGGGGCTTTGCTTGTTTGTGCAGACTAGTTGCTTGTATGCCGTGGCCTGGTACTGGTCTACGGACCGGGGGTTGGAGACCCCTGACCTAAAGGACAAAGTCGGTCGCAAAACCAACCTTGCCCACCCCGGCTGACCTGAATGAAGAGAGGCAGATACTGTGGGAACCTCTGCAGACTCGCTTCATTAACCAGAAGAGAAGCCACTTTCCAGTGGAACATTTAAAGCAGGCAGTTCTCCACTCAGGACCTCCCGTTTGGGAAGGACGCTCTACAAAGCAACCATGAGCGGAGAGACCCCCCCTCCATCAAAGCACTACAGCCTGTGTGTCTTCCTGACGTCTCAGCACAGCTGTATTATGTGAACGGCCCAGAGACACTTAGGTAAGACGGGCGGCGCTCTAGAGGGAGAGCTCGAGGCGAGTAGAACATAACCATTTCCTTTGGTATCTAAGTAGGGTTGGGGGGGTAGAGGAGGAGGGCACTGACCTCACATCATTCTTCACAGCCCTGGAAGGGTCACATGGCAGGCCGGGCACCAGGGGCGGCATGCATAAGCTGGTTTAAAGAGGGGGGAGGGGAAATCACAGAAAACAAACAGAAAATTAGAACATAACACGGAATGAGACGACATTCATTGAATCTGTATCCCAAGGAAGACTGAGCAGGCCTACAGGGCTTTCCAAATTTGACAACTTTAAGACTTGTGGACTTCAACTCCCAGAATTCCCCAGCCAGCATGAATTTAAGTCCACAAGTCTTGAAAGTTGCCCAATTTGGAGAGGGCTGGCCTAGGAAGCAGAAGTTGTGCTGAAGGCAAAAACAAACACCCGAACTGGGTGGGAGGAAGCCCCCTCTAGCAGCAGCTCATCTCCAAGACAAGGGAAAGCTCATCCCCGCCACCACCCAGCCATCCGTTGGACCAATGCAAATTCATTTATTGAGCACAACGGGCCAGGAATTCTGCCAGGACGCACTGGAGAGCTTGATCGAGTTCTGAGCTTCCACTCCCAACAGGCCTTCAGATGGACACAGAACAAGTCCACTTGCAGGCGACAACATTTGGCCTGGGGGGAGGGGGGGGGCTGATGAGCAATGGGGGGGGGCATCGCTTCCTGCCTCCCAGCTCTGAGCCTTAGGGGCCAAGGGCGCCTCCCTGGGCGGCCTTTCATCAAAGCTTCGGCTGGAAACAGCGCAGGACTTTGTGGAGAAGCCATTCAGAAGCCATCGTTGCTTCTGCAAAGCAGCAGGTCGATTCTACGTGAGAGAGGATTAAAAGGCGGAAACCCCACCTTGACAGGAGATTGAAGCCTCCCGAGGGGGCTGGAGGCTAAAACATACGAAGAACGGTTGCAGGAATTGGATTTGTCTAGTTTAGTGAAAAGAAGGACTGGGGGGGGGGGAGTGACAGGATAGCAGCCTTCCAGTATCTCAGGGGCTGCCCCAAAGAAGAGGGAGTCAAGCTATTCTCCAAAGCGCCTGAAGGCAGGACAAGAAGCAACGGATGGAAACTGATCAAGGAGAGAAGCAACCTGGAAATAAGAAGAAACTTCCTGACAGTGAGAACAATTAACCAGTGGAACAACCTGCCTCCAGAAGCGGTGAATGCTCCAACACTGGAAGTTTTTAAGAAGAGACTGGACAGCCATTTGTCTGAAATGGTACAGGGTCTCCTGCTTGAGCAGGAGGTTGGACTAGAAGACCTCCAAGGTCCCTTCCAACTCTGTGATTCTGTAAAGCACTTGGCGCTAGCCCAGAAATAAAGAAAGCTTGCAGACTTACAGGAAATCCACTGGGACAGCCCTGGGAGTTCAGATGCCTGCTTGCACCTGCCTCCTTCCTAACTCCACTTGTTCAAACATCAGTTAGTTCTCAAGTTACGACCATAGAGGAGCCTACATAACGGTAGTAATGCAATGGTCGTAAATTGGGTCACCCACGGGACCGACCACATATGGGGAGGCTCACCTTCTTACGTTTCAGCCACCCAGCGAAGAGCGGGGGATCCCTTTTTCTTTGTCCCATCTTTTAGGGAGGTTTGGAATTTTTCACTCCAAAGCAGCTATTTATAAATAATAAGCAAACCTCCTTTGGTTTGGAGCTTCACTTAAGTTTTGTTCAGCCAAGAAAAGGGATTTTGCCTCTACGGAAGCTCAGTCCTCAGCGTCTACCGATGCTGCTCTAGGACACTTTTAAAAAGCCCAGCAGCCTTACTGACTTAGGCCAGTGATGGCGAACCTTTTAGAGACCGAGTGCCCAAACTGCAACCCAAAACCCATTTATGTATCGCCGGGTGCCAGGTGGGCGTGGCTGTGGGCATGGCAGATTGGGTGGGTGTGGCCAAGGTGGGCGTGGTCACCTCGATGTTGCTCATGGGGTTGGGGGAGATCCAGGGGGTCTCTGGCAGATGGGGTGGTGGGCAGGAGGCTCGTCCTGCGGGGTGAGGCGAGGTAAGACGAGGCAGGGCAGGGGTGCCATTGTCGCAGGGCAAGGCGAGGCAGAGGCCAGTGAGCGCATGGGGGCCGACCGTGTCCGTCAGCAGCCACAGCCTGCCAGGCCCTCGACCGGCGCACTCTGGGGCTCCGCCGCCAGCAGTTCAGAGAAGCCGCCTCTGAGCTGGACAGCCGGCCGACAGCTGAGGAGGCGATGCAGTGGGTCGTGCCCGGGAAAAGGAGAGCATGCGAGGCCAGGAGGGATGGGATGGGGGGGAGGGAAACCAGCCACGCTCGGATGCATCCGGCCACGTGGGACCTTGGCGAGTTAGCGGGCGGCTGGTTGAAGAGGGACGGTTGCCATCTCCGGGGCATGGTGCGCGTGCCCACAGAGAGGGCTCTGAGTGCCGCCTCTGGCACGCGTGCCATAGGTTCGCCACCACTGACTTAGGCAAAATGTTTTGCCACAGGTTGCCTAGCAATTACCTTTGCAAATTTTCCTGACTTTGCCATAAAGATGGCAAATTAGTGAAGGTGAGCAGCTGGGCATGAAGTCACAGCAGGGCTGCCTGCTGGACACTGGATGAAGGAGTTGGCATTGGATGTGGATGGAAGGAGAGGACTCTTTTTGCGCCCCAGAAGGATGCCCAAAGCTTGACCCTCAGCATTTGTGAGGAGACTCACCGCTCAATGGTCCAGACCAAACTGCCCCTCGCCTTGTTTAAGTCAAGATGGAGAGGGGATCTTAGGCAGCTCCTGCACCCAACAGTACAATGGGGGTAAAATGGCTCTACATTAGGGATGTCCAACCGTGGCAACCTGTGGATTTCAACTTCCAGAATTCCCCAGCCAGCTGTGCTATGCTGGCTGGGAATTCTGAGAATTGAAGTCCACAGATCTTAAAGTCACCAAGTCTGGACACCCCTGCTCTAGTCTAGATAAAACAGCACAACTCATTTATACACCTACGGAAGCAAAGCAAGAATTTCATGTGGGGAGAAGCAGGAATTAGGTAATTTCTAAATAATTTTCCCAATTAAGCTTCGTTAACACTTAACCTGTTTTAGAATTTTTATTGCTTTTTTTTCCTTCTTGTTATCACCTGTCCAGCATAAACAGGGCATGTTTTGTTAACTAGCAGTTACACCTCGCAAAGGGAGAAAAGAAACTGAATGTTTACAGGATGCAAGTCCGGCTTAGAAATCAAAGCTCTCAACTGCCCTACGTAAATCATTCTCCCCACCTTGCCAAGTTGAGCCTGGGGAAGAAGGGAGGGCCTGGGTGAACTTTCCTCCCAGCAGCCAGCCTTCTCCGCTGCCCCTCTACCGCCTGCCTAAAGCCGCTCTTAAGCCAAGGAGCGCCCAAAGGCTGACCCAGGTCACCAAACCTCTCCTCCCCCGGGATCCAGGGCTCTGCACCAGCTTCCAGGCAGGAGCGAGGGAGCTCACTTTTCTGCAGTCTCTCTCCTGGCCCCGGTGTGGTGTGTGTGTGTGGCTGTGAAGCTGAGGTTACTGTCTGCCCTTGTAAAAAGCAGCTGCACCTCCCAAGGCTAAGCTCAGCTCAGCCCTTTCCCCAAAGGGCAGTAAAATCTGCCACCACAGAAATCGGAGGAGCTCATTAACACACACACACACACAAATCTCCATCTGCTAAGAGCAATGGTGCGGCATCTATGCCAGCCTCCCAACTATCTGATGCCTGATGCCCTGATGCTTTCAGGAACGTGCCCACATCCATAGGCAGCCTCACCCCACCCAGGGAAAGCTAGCAGTGTGTGTGTGTGGCTCCTAGGAGACCAGAAGTCAGTAAGCGAGGAGGAAGCAGGAGGTAACACCTGGGCATTTATAACCATTACAGGCAAGCAGGAGTGCCGTCATTCAACTGCTAGGGCCAGGTGTTCCAGGAAGCCATTGTGGTACGATTCTGACCGGGCTTAGCGCTCAGCCTGGCCTGGAGTTCGCCAGGAATCACAAAGGGAGCCACCACACTGAGACAGCACCTAATCCCAACAAGAATTTTTAGAGGGAGTTGGAGGCTCTATGCCCCTTTACGAAGTATAAGACGCTGACCAGTTGTTAAGGACTAAGCATCAAAGACTGACTTATGTGGCTACATCTACTTGTAAATCCCAGCACTGTGGAGTTAATCCAGAGCAACAGCTTACGGCTGGGAAAGGTGTGTGCTACAATAAAGCATTGGGTCCAGTTATGTTCTCTATTGTGGAGCGTCCTTGGACAAAAAACAACCCTCGTAGTGGCTGGGAGGGAGAGAAGCAGTCAGTGGTCTGGGTGGGGTCCCCCTGAACAAGCAGATTTACACACCACACCTAAGAAAGGAGCTGGAAGATCTCCCACCCCAAGAGAAAGAGAGAGCCCAAGACACACAGCTGCGCAGGCTGATTCCCCAAAGGAGGACAGGTTTTACCTGGTTCTGTGGCTCAGGGCTGCCGCTGCAGGGTGGGCTGGTTGTCCCTTGCTGGGACCAGAATGGAGAGGAGGGGATTCGGAGAGATGGCTGGACGGTCCACGCTGGCTCCATATGGACAGAGCCCTGCCCAGCAAACAGGGCAAGGGAGAGAAGAGGTCAGCCGACACAGAAGGGCGACCCTTGAACCCCCGAGCAAACTGCAGCAGGGTCAGCCGCTGGACCGCAGGGATTCGGCTACCGAGATGCCTTCTTCTCGTCCAAACACGATAGCAGCCGGGGGAAAACAAAGCTAAGGCTGTAGGGAGGCCGTGGGTCAGGCAGCCCGTACTCCGAGCAACAGCCTCTCTCTCCTTGGGGGCCGAGGCGGAACCGGGCTCAGCGCCTTTCTGGACTGGCATGATACCTGGACAGCTCTGAGGCGGAAGCAAAGAGAGGCTCCACCTGGAGGGATGCTGAGGCTGTGGACTCCCCGGAGCAAATCTGGAGGCGAGGCTCGGGGACCCGGTCTTGGGGAGCTTCCTGATGGGGCCAACGTCCATTTGGTTACGGAGAGACTCTGGGAAGACCGGAGTGCTGCACACACAGGGACTGCCGCTACTCAGCTCAAAGAAGCACAGGATCGTCGACTCAACGGAATAAACGGGCAGAGCCTGGGAGCCCGCCATCTTGAAGCAGCAGCCGCTGCTGTTGAGCCACTGAGGAGAGTTTAACTTTAAACTGACAAAGGAGAAGATTTCCAGCAGCCGCCTCCTGCGAAGCGGGCCCCACGCAGCAGATGAAGGAAGCAGCGCCCCGCAAGGCTTTGGGGAGGGCCAACCTGTGGGGGCCAGCAATTTCTCAGCTAACGAGGAGAGCCTCATCAACAAGATGGCGTCTTTGGGCTGCCCGGTGAGCCAGGAGGAGGCCAGCGAACTGCTCTGGCAGCCTTGCTGCTTCGCTGGGGGGTCCCAAAGGATGGCCTCTGGAGCGTGGGGGGCTACTGGTTTGGTGGCTAACTGTGCAGAATAAACAAGCTCCCCGTTTTCCCCAGGGACCATCTCAGGGGGACCCTTCGATGCCAGAGGTTTTGGTGCCCTGAGCCGGCGTGGCATGCCAACTTTTAGGCAGGCTGTTCTGGACAGTTTCCTGAATGCTGGAAAAGGTCTTTGCAGGCGCAAATATCCAAAGACGCCGGAGCTTCTGCTCTGATCACAGCCAACAGCTTGAGGCAAACTGCCGGAAGCTCCGGTGGACTTAGGCCAGCTGCTGGCCTGCTGGCTACGATTCTGGAAGGGAAGATGCAGGCTTGCGGTCTCTCCACAGCTCTGGCCTCTCTTTTGCCTTTTTGATTCGCTTCGCACGCGGAAAGGGGGTTCCTGCTGCCTCTTCTGCACGGCCCTTCCTAGAGAAGCCAAAGTGCACCATGCCAGATCGCCCGGACACTCCACCTTCGCACCAGAAAGGTGGCCTGGGGGCTGTCCAACAGCAAGCCTCCTTCCCACTTTGGGCTTCTCCTTCGGGGGTGGCGGCTGAGCCCCTGCTTCGGAGACTCCCCTCCCGATACTCTTGTCCACCAAGTGCCTTTCCAGTCCTTTCTCTGGGCCTCCTGCCAGCTCCTGGCTGCTCTCTAACCTCAGCAAATGTCCTTCTTTAGTACTGGGCCGCCTGGGGAAGCTTGCTAACCTCCCATCTTTTAGGCGAGACGCTGACACTGACCTGCCCAGGGTTTCTGCTGGTTTTCTTGAGGAAGATAAAGGTTTAGTCTGCAGCACACAACTCGGACTCGCTACGCGCCACCACGTAACTGATGGCTCTGGGGAATCTTTGGCTTTTCCGGAATCAGACTCTAAAATGTCTTCAGGTAAGCAAAGAGGAAGTCCTGTGTGTATCGCACGCTTGGATGAAAATGTGACCTTCCCGCCCCTGAAAGCAAGCATTAAATCTTCCAGCAGGGCTTCTGGAGACTCCTCAGTGTCTGAAAGGATGCAAACTGGAAATCCTTCCGTCATCCCAGCTGGCCAGCCGGCCTCTCTCTGTGTTGCCTCCAGGGACTGCTCTAAAGGATACAGGGATGCAACTGCTTCTGCTTTGGAATCCCTGACGCGCTGGGACGTCCTCTTGCTAGCCAGAGGGCAAGCTGCAGCCACCTCTCCTCTGCAGGAGCTGGTCACCACCAAAGCGAAGGGCCTGCTGCGGCCGCCGGCTTCTCTTTCAGGCACGAGGGTCCCTCGGCAGGGCTGCTTGGCAAGGGCAGAGCCGGGAGCTTTCAAAGAAGGGAACGCTAATGCTTCGTCTTTTTGAAATAAGCACGTTTTTTTACTCTGAGGAAGCTGCGAGCCTAAGCCTGTAGATATCAAACTAGAGAGTTTTCTTTTTCTGTACGATTTTAAAAGCAGTCCTTTCATTCTTCCTTGACCTTTAATCTTAGCAGAAATTGTGGGGCCTGTTTGAAAAGGTGTTCGACTAGGAGATGAAGCCAATAATCCATTTTTAAAATTGAACTTCTCCGACGGACATTTGTGGACTGATTCAGAGGCAGAACCAAAACCATCGGCCTTTGACCGAGAACCCCGATTCTTCACAAAATCATTCCAGTTCAGTAACTCAAAAGTAGACTCTGAGCATATGAGTAGCATCCTGGGACTTTGTGATTCTAAAGAGTCTTCATTCAGTAGATTGCCAGTAAATTCTGACTCCTCATTATTATTGGATGATTCAATGATGACTTCTTGATGATATTCTGTTAAAAGTGCAGTGGCTGATGGAGCTACCTTGAGCTCCATCTTTGAATGCAATGATTCATTTTTATTACACGGGACGTATTTTATAGCCAAACTGATCACAGTTTGCAAATCGCGATCATTTAGTGCCTTGTGGAAGATTAAGGAAGGCTGCTGGCATTCTAGAAACTCTGTCTTTGGTGAATCGTTTTCCTGTTTGAAAAAGGTGCAACTATCAAGGAAATAATAATATGGATAAAGAAATATCTTCATCTGGTAAGTGGGTTCCCTCTGCCACACAGAAAGTTTAGTAAATAAAGAAGAGTCTTTTTTGTTTAAATCAGAGAGATTACAAGGCGAGAAAGAGGGGTGAATCTGGTATTCTTCTTCTTCTAGGCACTGAGCTTTTGTAAAAGTGGCTCTGCAAAGTCTTAAGTCTCCATCAAATGCTAGCTGAAGGAACAGTCTAGTATTGTTACGTATTATTGCATTTTCCATGGTTTTCATTCCACCAGCATCAGCTCCACACGAAGCTTTGCTGACGTTTACTCTTTCATAGGGAGGAAAAACATTACTCTTCCCCTCCAGAATACCTTCCGAACCATCAAAAGCATCCCCATCATCAACACTCCGGTTTTCAGCTTCTGCCTTTGACAGATTAGAGCCGGAAACCTCCAGAGGGTAAACTGAGTCCAAGAAGGGGCTTCCTGCCCTATCCAGGTTCGCAGAGTTATTTCTGTAGGGAGAGAAATGTTTTTGTAGAGAAATGAATCTCCCACTGGATCCCGAAAGGGCTGGGCTTATTCCCAAGCTGAAAGATATTTTGGTGGCTGTTCTTCTTCTGCCTTTTAGTAGATTTCTGCAATCTAAGAAGAGATTTCTTGCCAGGGCATAGATCTCCTCTGAAGCAGAAGAAAGATCATCCACGGTCCGGTCACGACGACGGAATGCTTTTCTCCAGAAGGGTTCCATAGCAGCCTCCCCATTTTCTGCCCCTCTCGGCACCCAGCTGACCATCTCCCTGGCCCCTTCATCCATTACAGCCCGGAGTCTGCCACTGGCCTTCTTGCGGTGAAGCCAGGCACCAGGGCTTCGCATCACAATGACTCCCTCTGGGGACAGGCTGTCCACGGGCCCTCCCTGACCTAAGCTTGGCTTAGCCTCCTGGGCGAATGGAGAGGGGCCACAGAGTTGAGGGCCTTTAAGGCTTTTCTCATCAGCAAACGCGCTGATCTCTGTGACAGGGAAAGAACTGGTAGCACACAGAGGCAGAGCTAAATCGCGGAGCAGGAGGGCCGTCCCCAGATTATCCGTGGGCTCCACTCGTGGCAAGCCGTTTCCCCCAAAGGGCAGCTGATGAGCCAGACAGCTGAGAAGCGCAGAAATATGCTTTGTACTGCAATTGTTCTGAAAGAACCCAAAGTGATTTCTTTTCAACAGAAGAGCTCCTTTTTCTTTTCCCAAAGTGATAAATTTTTCACGGCGGAGAAAAGAACCTTTGCTGGCCTCTGAAGAGCTCACTCTTAGGTCGTCTTCAGATGCTGCTTGGACAACATCACAAAGGGTGGGGAAGCCAATTTCGGAACGCCGGTCTTTTGACACTGTTGGCTGTTCAGCTGGACTTAGAAATCTGCCATGCTCTGAAGGAAAACATTCTCCATCTTCTTTCCAGCTGTTGTGCACAGCAGATCCTTTCTGGATTTCAATCGTTCCCTTATGCACGCGGCTAGAAGAAAGATCCATCCTATCATCCCCTTTGTGCTCCTTGCTGGACAAGTCTCCTTCAGGCCTGCCTGTCTGCAACAGAGCCATTTTCAGCTCAGAGGCTTCTCCCAGATCCTCCATCCTTCCACAGCTCTGATTGCTCTTTAAGCTTTCCTCCTGCACTTCACAAGCAACCTCAGAGAGATCCATGCGCTCACCCCAAGGTGTTCTTCCAAATGAGCTGCCTGGAAATGTCTGGCCTATGGTTTCAAGCCTCGGACCTGGTAGGCAAGTATCCAAAGCCAGAGCAAGGCTGTGGTGACTGGGTGTGCCAAACGTTGCTTGCTGAACTGATGGACTGTTAAAAACGGCAATAATTTCTTGGCCTGGTTTCTGCAACGTCTCTTCCCCAGCCTGCCTGGCACAGGCTGGGAGTCCTTTACGTTCTTCTTCTTCTTCAGAGGAGGCAGGACTCAAAGGCTCCTGAGAGACTAAGCTGTCATTTCCTGAAACGGCAACTGCACCTGAGCACTGACTGGTCTCAAGCAGCACACCTGTCCTCGCTTGGGCCCCGGGGGGCTCTCCTGGGTTACCATACAGCCCAGTCCCATCAGCCTTCATACCTGGCACTTCTTTCAGGTGGTTTGATTGCTTTTCAGATGCCACTTGCACTTTTGCTGGGCTTTCTTCTAGAAACACAAAAACAAAAGAAAAACACGACTAAGATGGGGCCATCCTCTTTTCCTTAGCACATTAAAATAACCCATATTGCAGTCGGGACTCCTGTGCCTAACGCTCCGTCTCTCTGCAGGGCCCGTGTTCACACCCCTCAAATGAAGTAAGTCCACAACCGCCCCCCACTGGCTTTTCAGAAAGGTCCCCTTTGCAAATCCTTCCTAAACATCCACAAAAAGCCGTTTAAGGACTCGGTGTCGTCATCCACTCAACAGGTGACCTGGAGGGGCGAAAACCGGATACGCCGGAGAAACGAAGTTATAATTTTTTATCACTACCTGCCTGGTTTTCACAAAGAGGACGATGTAAATAAGCAGCAGAGGGTTCGTGACAGACAAGTCTTAACTTGACAACCTGAGTTTTGCCCAGCAAGGTTCCCACATGCAAGACCTGTGATCAGCAGGACACCCTCTGCTCTGTGGGCATACTAGAACTCGAATAAGGTTCTAGAATTTGGCATGCGCTACTGAGATGTTTATGATGAAAGCCGGAGGAACCGCTTCAGCTGTCACTGATTCAGGGCAGGAGGTTCCAAGGAATAAATGGCAGAAATCACAACTCATCCTGGCCAAACTCGAGCATCTTTTCCAATCAAAAGAGCTCAAAGCAGGCTGTTCACGGAGGGACACTCCGCACTTCTGCACTCGCCATCTTTTAACTTTTCCTTTTGTTTTATTGTCACTGTTTTGATCGTTTTGAGTTGCCTAGTTGAGAGTTGGGCGGAGTACAAGTTAATAAATTAGTAGTATTGATTTCTCATTTATAGATGATAACACATTTTAAAAAGAAAAAAAAATCCTAGAAGAAAGGGAAATAGATCTCTGCTGCTGAACTGGAGAAATTCATTAACACCTGACCACCTTTTCCCCTGGGGGAGGGGCAACGGAAGGTTTAGGGGAGGGCAGCCGTTATGCTAGGCCCATGGTGGCGAACCTATGGCCTGTGTGCCACAGGTGGCACGCAGAGCCCTCTCTGTGGGCACACGCGCCGTCGCCCCAGTCCTTCAGCTGGGTTTTATAACCTTTTCGCTTTAGGCCTCCGCTGTCATGTGCAAAAAAAAAAAAAGGTTCAATCAATCAATCAATTTCAACTTCTCGCGGGAAAAAAAAAAATCTCGCAAAGTTGGAATTGATTGAACTTTTTAGTCCCACCCAGTCTGCCGTTACCACTGAAGCCACGCCCACCCAATGGGCCACGCCCACCCAATTGGCCATAGCCACCCGGCACCCGACGATACATAAGTGGGTTTTGGATTGCAGTTTGGGCACTCAGTCTCTAAAAGGTTCGCCATCACTGGGCTAGGCGAAGGGGGAAAATGGCCAGATCAGAAGGGGAAAACTTTGCTAGCAACTTGACATGCCCAATATATTTGACAGACTATCTTTATCCTTTTCAATAAAAAGAGGTCATCCACATTTTTAGGTAAGGATCTGAGGGTAGCATCTTGCCAGATGTTGGCTGGGGAATTCTGGGCGTTGAGGTCCACACATTTTAAAGCTGCTGTGGTTGAGAAATGCTGGATTAGATCACTTTGATGGTTCTCTTTCATTAGCCCAACTGCAATATCCCTGCTTAGGTACGCTAACGATGTAGCCCAAGAGCTTAACCCACTGGAAATAAATCTTTTGCATTTATATGCAAAGCAGGGAACGACAGGCACTGCTAAGCAAAATGCTTGCAAAACCAACCCTCAAAACAGAGTGAAGACAGGTACACAGAACAGACACACACACAGAGCTATAGAGCCAATTTGGTGTAGGGGTGCAGGCAACAGTCCAGAAACTACACTGTACTTCTCCTCCTGCCTGAGACACTGGGTGACCTTGGGTCAATCCCTTTTGCTAGTGGAATGCATGGATAACCTTAAGGAAAGGGGAGATGAGAGGCGGTTAACCTCAAACTTAGGAAGGAGCCATCCTAATCGGTCTGGCAGTTAAAAAAGAGGTGGAGGAAAGGTTACATTTTCAGACTTGCAAGCATCTGTTAATGTAGCCTTACAATCAAGTAGACTTAGCTCATCCAGTCACATTTTCTATCAGGCTCACGCAGGAAAGCCAACATTAATCCTGCAAGTCTTCTACTTTCTTCCAAAGAGAGGAATTTCAAGAAATGAGCCTAGGAAGGACCTGCCCTAATTCATCAGACAGTTAAAAACGGCAGGCGGAAAGTTTCTACTTTCAGATTTTCAAGAATCTGTTAATGTCCCCACACTATAAAGTAGATTTAGGTTGTCTAATCATGTTTCCTGTCTGGTTTTACCCAGGGAGGCTCAACCGAAGGAAGCAACAGTCGACCACTCTTGAAAAATCTTGCCAACAAAACTGAAGGCACTATGGATGCATGCATGCCTGCATAATGTATGTATATATGTACATGCACATGTATACATTCATATACATATGTATATAGTTATGCAAGCTGCCCAGATTCGAATCCCAGAGGGGTATGACTAGCTGATGAGAGCTAAAGAGCTTGAAATAGCTATACTAGTCTCCCACTGTCAGCCACAAAATTTTGAATTTATACTATTTCACAGTATGTGACGTCTGCCTGCAAAATATGCTCCTAGATTGGAGCGAAACGCAGAACAGACTGATTTATCCTATACTTGGTAGACTGGGTGCTCCAGCCAACACATAGATATATATCCTCCCTGGTTTCTGCTGACAGGAGTGTGGGGAACCTGTGGCTCAAAAGGTTAATACAGCTGCCTAACATGCAAGCTGCCCAGGTTCGAATCCCAGAGGGGTATGACTGGCTGATGAGAGCTAGAGAGCTTGAAATAGCTATACTAGTCTCCCACTAACTCTTTGTCAGCCACAAAATTTTGAATTTATATGTATATAGTGTATATGTGTGTATATATAATGTGTATATAGTATATATATATACATGTGTATATATATATGTGTGTGTGTGTGTGTATATATGTATAAGTATACGTATATATGTATATGTATACATATGTATATGTGTATATATATATGTATATATATATGTGTACACACACACACACACGGAATGTACACACACAGACACAGACAGTGCCTCTCAGTCACAGTGAAGTGGGGAGCAGAATTTCCCCACCGCAAATGGCCCTCACCAGAGAGCAGCAACATTTGCGTTAGCAAAGTAAAACCGTGGCAGAGCCCTGAAAACAAGGCATGACCATACCTAGATTCTGCAGCAAGCCTTTTATTTCAAGACAGGAAGGACTTGAAATAGGTTCTCTTCCCTTCTGGATTAGCTGAAACTCCTGAAATGAAAGCATGGATGTCATCAACGAAGATCAGAACTTCCTAAATACCTTTCCAGGCAGCGCAACAGCATCCCAGCCCATCCACGCTTGGAGGCCTATTTGCCAGAGCAGGGGTCCCCAGCCTTTCCGGCTTTGTCGATCAGCAGGGGTGGGAGGGAGAGGGGATGGCTCCGTTCACACAGCTCCATTTGTGCAAGCGGCGTGCCTGCGTGCCTGCCACTTGCATAAATGGAGCTCCGTGTGCAAGCGTGCGCTCGCCCACTGCTTGTGCAAGTGGAGCTGTGCACGTGCTGGCCCGCTGCTTCCACGGCCTGGTTCCGAACGGGCTGCGGACTCCTGGGTTAGAGAGTCAGAAGCTGCCTTCTAAAAACAACTGACCTCCAACTTCCAACAGCAAGAGGGTCTGAGTTACCACCCACCAACAGTTGGGAGAGCCACAGTCTTCTCACAAAAGTGCATCTCTCAAGGAGCTTTCAGCTTTCTAATATCGAGAGAACCATTTTTTGCTGGTTTCCAGGAGTGCTGCCCATGTTACTTTCTTGCAGCAACGAAGAGCAAAAAGCTCCTTAAATTCCAACAGGTTTATGAGTATAGCACAGCAGCTTTGTTGGGTGAGAGCCCCACTCAAATGCACGAGATGGCACCTAATTGGCAAATATAGGACTGCAGAGAACAAAAACACATTGAACAATGGGATTAAGAGACTGGCTGTCCTGCAGAATGGAGCAGAGAAATGCTGGGACATGCGTCTCAGGGGCCCTTGAAAAGTAAGTGTGATACATAAATTCTGTGTATTAAAAGAGACCTTTTAAGTCATTTAACACTCGCGGGGCCTCTCTGCATGCCAGGCTGACAACTTTTAACGGGAGAGCAGAATCAGCAGTATTACAACTTCTAACTGCGCATTTCTCTGAGTTTGGGGGACCAAGCTGCTTTTCAGTGGGGGTGCTCTGGCCCCTTCCTTGTGGGTGTTTCGGGAACTTTTAAAAACAGGATCGTTTTGGAAAGGGCCTTTCCCCAGTCTGCACTTGGTGCCCTCTTGGCTTTTCTGCTTTAGCCTCCATTTTTCTTCGTTTTTGTGCTCTCCAGTTTCTGTCCGGATGTGTTGTTTTAATCCTGATCATTCCATGGATGTTTTATCTTTTGTGTCTGCACGGTAAGCCACGGAAAGTCACTGGACTGAGGTGGCCTAAAAGTATTATAAATAAATGCATCAATAGAAGGACAAGGTTTTTATTTCTAAAACGCGCCACCGGGAGAGGTTAACGACGCTCAGGGACTGCGGGCAGCCTTTCCTCGAGGGCTGGCGGCTTCTGGGAATGGCGGCAAGAGCGACCCGGCGGCCCCTCCGCTTCTTACCTCTTCCGGCCGCCTGCAGGTCGCGGGTCCCGGCCGGGCACCTT
This sequence comes from Azemiops feae, assembly GCA_023970755.1. Classification (NCBI taxonomy): domain Eukaryota; kingdom Metazoa; phylum Chordata; class Lepidosauria; order Squamata; family Viperidae; genus Azemiops; species Azemiops feae. Next base: position 173,368 of record JALGBA010001345.1, on the reverse strand, counting down.
CCCTCGGGCCTTCCTCGCACCGGCCCGGCCTTTCTACGCCGCCGCCCCGCATCTCCCGCTGCTGCTGCTCCGGGCGCCGCCGCGCTTCGCCCGCCCAGGGCTGCCCCCGGGGCTCCTCGCGGGCGCCCAGGGCCCGGCCGTGCGGCTCCCGGGGCAGCGCCCAGGCCGGCCTCTCGCCCGCCGGGCCGGCGGCGTGGAGCTCCCGCCCCGCGGAGGACATGCGGCGTCAGTCCGCCCTCGCTCGGGCGGAGGCGTGGCCGCCCCTGGAAGCAGAGGCGCCTGTTAGGCGGGGACGCGGCGGCCCGGCCTCCCTCGGGACCCACCCGAGGCCTCCGGAGCCCTCCTGGGCCTCGGAGCCGCCCCGCCCCGAGAAAGGCCCCGCGGCGGCTACCTCGGCGGGCGGCAGGCCGCGGCCCAGTGCGCCGGCTCCGGCATCGCGCCGCTCTGCCGCTCCGCTCCGCTGGGGCTGCTGCTCTATGGTCGCGTCCTTCCTCATCCGGGCACTGCGCGGGACCATAGAGACTCGAGGGGCGCTTTCCGGGCCCGGACTTCCGGAGGAGCCCCAGGCCAAGGCCGCGCTGGGTGAGTTGCTGAGGGAGCGGCCCGTCCCGCTCCGCACCCAGGCGGGGTTTGAGGCGGCGGCGGCAGCAACCGCGACCGCCCCGGTCTCGGAGGCCGGAACCGGCGACCCTGCAAGTAGGAGGCGAGCACGGCTGGGAGGAGGCTTCCCCGCTTGCAGGGAGAGGCCCCTTCTGGGGAGGGCGAGGCTCGCTGCGCTGCCCTCCGCTGCCCGCAGTAGGAGCGGGGCTGCCTCCCGGCTTCGGTGCCTCGCGCGACGATCCAGGGCAGGGAGCGAGGACGAGGCGGGCGGCCCCTCTGGGCCCGGGTTCCAAGGCCGGCTCCGGGGCCGCGTTTTGCACCCCGTGGGACACTCCGGGGGCTCAGTTTCAGGCCCCCCAAAGAGAAAGCCTCAGCTCCCGCGTCGTTGCGCCACAGGCAGCTGGTGGGCTTTTTCCAGGGGAGCATATAATAATTAATAATAATAATAATAATAATTAATAATAATTAATAATAATTAATAATAATAATGTTGGAAGGGACCGTGGAGGTCATCTAGTCCAACCCCTATACCATTTCAAATGGCTGTCCACTCTCTTCTTAAAAACTTCCAGTGTTGGAGAAGGGAGGGAGGGAGGAAGGATAAGATTCGGAAGGGACCCTGGAGGTCATCTAGTCCAACCCCCTGCTCAGGCAGGAAACCCTATACCATTTCGGACAAATGGCTGTCCAGTCTCTTCTTAAAAACTTCCAGTGTTGGAGCATTCACCGCTTCTGGAGGCAGGTTGTTCCACTGGTTAATTGGACTAACAGGCGAGCCCCCCCCCCTCCCTCTGGTCAGAAAACCCGGTCCCTTCAAGGCCGGGAGAGCGTTGTCTTCAGGAGGCCTCCTTCCCCCCCCCCCCTGCCTGTGGAGGGGTCTGGAGTGACGTTAGAGCTGTGAATTATTTTGGTCAGGGCTTTTCAACCTTTTCACCCATTGTACCACTTTTAGGATATGGCACAACATCCGAGTACCACCAGTCGCCTAGCAAGGTGTCAAAAACTTGACCAAAAAAAAAGTGATAAAAGTACAGGTAGTCCTCGACTTACAACAGTTCGCTTAGTGACTGTTCGAAGTTACAATGGCACTGAAAAAAGTGCCCCCCAAGCCACAGCCGAGCAAGACACCTGCCTGCCTGCCTGGCGGCGCTCTTCCTCCTGTCCAAGGTTTTCATTGTTGTGAGCATTTCTGTTGAGGATTGGCAGCGGGGGTGGGGTGGGGGGGGTGTTTGGTTTTTATTTCCCCCCCCCCATCTGCTGGGTGGTTGCAGCAGGTTTTGGTCACTTCACATGGGACACTGTGACCATCATAAATATGAATCAGTTGCCAAGCATCTGAATGTAAATCACAAGACGCTGGAGATGCTGCAACATTCCAGCTGATCGGCGCTTCTTCTGGGCTCAGCAGAAGCACCAGGATCAGTGTTGCTTTCCAGCTGCAGCCTGGCGCTGATCCTGGCGTTTCCACTGAGCCCTGACAGCCCCGAAGAAGCGCCGATCAGCTGGAAAGCGGCACTGATCCTGGCGCTTCCGCTGAGCCCTGACAACCTTGCAGCTCCAGCCATCTCTCGCTCAGGCTTGTGCGGTGCTGCCACCGGTTCAGCTCATTCCCCTCCCCCACTACCACTTTTCTAGGATGGTCGCGTACCACCTGCCAGGTGCCAATGTACCACAGGTGGTACCTGTGCCACTGGTTGAAAAGCCCTGATTTAGGTGACCCTCTTCCCTGAAGGCCATTCCCTGCCAAGGGGAATCCTGGGGGGGGCAGAAGCTTCCTTTTCCTTCAGAATAAACTGTTTATCACCAAATGCTCTTTGCAGCCTGGCCCAAGAAAATCAAATGTGGATTTCCAACTTTTTTTACATGCAGAGGGTTCGCCTCATAGCTCTGCCTTGGTGAGTGAGGGATCACCTCTTGGTCACCTCTCCCAAATACTTTCCCTAACTCTTGGGCCCTCGTGGATAAGGGCACTTCCTTACGCTGGGCCGTGTAAATGACCTGTCCTGAGATTCAGTAATATCCCTGCTCAGATTATTTGGGATATGTTCGGGTATTGAAATTGAACCAGTTGCACATGTGCAGTTGAATTGCCCAGAATGTCATTGTTGGAAGTTGGAGCTAATCTCCTCTCTAACTGTAAAAACTTTTGAGTTCGTCCTAATGGGCAGCTAAAACATCACTATCACGAAGTTTCCAGAAAAGTAATCAGATTTTCTGCTTGTGGAAATTGCTGTTAGAAGCCATTTGAGCTGAACAAAATCCAGTTAGGCATATCTGTTAGGAAAAGGGTTTTTGTATTGGATGCTTTGTATTTTAATTATTTTTTCTAGTCTGTGACCATACATAAATAAACAATATATAAAGCTGTTTGTCACCCGTGATTTTATTTTGCTTTGCTTTGGCTTCCTCACAGCATACAGTGGAAGATGAATGGCTTCTCATGTATTACTTGCTTTTCTGTGGAAAATAGAAAGTTGTCTAATGCCTGATTTCTGATAATCAAGAAGAACAAAAATTTGGAAGTCAAGATGAGAACCAACAAAGTTTACAAGCTTGTCATACACAAGAAAGGCTTCGGAAGCAGCGGTTAGTAGCCTCATTGAAGGCCTTGGGGTGTCCTGAAGGTGCAGGAGAACACCAGTAAACCTTTTGTCCTTTGGCTGCAACATCTTCCAGGATGTGCAATATCTGGCCTTTTAGGGCAAATTTGAGGTTCCCAGCTTAATGATAATGATACTTACTTATAAAGCAGGTGCTTAAAAGCAGCACATTTTTATTTGGAAAGAAATGGCAGTCTGTTCAGTGGGACATTATCCCTAATAAGGTTGCTTAAGATGTTAACGTCATTTATGTTTATAACTGACCAGCTTTAAAATGTGTTCCAGCATATGCAGGGAGGCTAAAACATGCCTGCTTAGTTTATTGTTAGGATGAGGTTTGGATTTGAAGAGAACGCCCCTGCTCTCAGTTGCGATACTTTCTCAATTTAAAAACTCTGTCATGGCTGCATCTTTCCTATCCAAGCTTCATGAGCTGACAGCCTGACATCGGCAAGGGGTGGAGGGGAGAGGGAAAGATTGGAATGTAAGGAAGAAGAGGGGAGGGGGAATGGAAGCCCAACAGCCTTGTGAGAAGCTTCAGCCAGCCAAGATCAACTACCAATATGCAGAGCTGGGAACTGAGAACCTGTTTCCTAAACAATATACAAGCCCCTGATTGGACATTTACAAATAACTGGGGGATGGGGGGTGGGGGGAGAAGGAAAATTTACTTTGTATTGTTTGCATGGGAAAATCTCAGATTCAGCTTACAGTTCTGTAACCACCTAAGCCAGGGGTAGGCAACCTTGGCTCTTTTATGACTCGTGGACTTCAACTCCCAGAATTCCTGAGCCAGCCACGCTGAAGGGAAAGGGAGAGGTTTCCATGCTGAGCCAGGCTGGCTCAGGAATTCTGGGAGTTGAAGTCCACAAGTCATAAAAGAGCCAAGGTTGCCTACCCCTGACCTAAGCTTTAGTAAAGTATATTCTTGGCAAAAACAAATGGCCAGGAGTCTTTCTTTGCTAGATGACTGAGTGGGACGGTTGCCACTCTCTAGGTTTTCAGTGTATTTCCCTCACCCTGGCACTCATCCCATCCCAGGCTTCTCAGCTTTAGTGGCATTGAGGATAACTTTGGAACTGCAAACATCTACAAGGGTTCTTTTCCAACTTTCCTTTTCAGATGATGAACTTGTGGTGAATCCCAAAGTATTTCTTCAGATCAAGTTGGGAGATATAGTGGAAATAGCACACCCCAATGATGAATATAGGTGACTCTCCTCGTGAATAGATCTGCTTTGGGACATAATGCATGATGGGGGGGGGGAGTCCCAGAACTTTGCAACAGGAGATAGGAGGGCTGCCCCAGCACCACAAGGTAAACTGGAATTTTGCTTTAGCTGGAGAAAAGCGGAAGCTGTTGGGAAGTCAGGGGGGGCCAGTCAGATGGAGAAGACCTTCTGATTGCTGCTTTGTTTCAAAAAGCAGATGTTGCCTGCTTTCATTTGGGGTTCTTGGTGGTATAGAAAACATCAGCATGTAATAATATATCTATTAACAAGCGTAGAAACCAAGAACATAAAGTGAAAATCCTGAAAAGCTTGAGGGAAACAAAATGTTCCTACATGGTTACTAGTGGGTTACTTGGCCAGAGGCAGGAGAATTTGGAAATTCTTGAGGATCTCCTTGGCTGTAACGCTTTTCAGTTGCTGGAGAGATCCTGTCCCTGATTGTCACTCTTGCTTTTCAGTCCACTCCTCCTGCAAGTGAAGTCACTCAAGGAAGACTTACAGAAAGGTGGGATTTTTTCCTCTGTTTTGAAAACTATTAGTGATGCTCCGACAACTGCCGGTTCTCATTAACCAACCGCTAATAATTCACTAACCAGGGAGAGTGATTTGTTACATATTCATTTGACTTGTATTCCCCCTTTTCTGCAGCAGCTCGAAATGAAGCACAGGCCCTTGCCTTTCACATTTTAATGCACAGTGCTGAGCCTACTGGTGAAGTAGATTAGATGGGAGTAGCTCAGGCCCAGCTATGGCCTTCCAAGACTGTGTGTAGAGGATTGTTCATAAGCAAATAGAAGGCTGGTCAGTGCCATTAGCTTAAAGCTGAAGTTGGTCCTTAGGTGCTTTGCACAAATTCCTAACTCAGTGGGAATTACTAGAAAGGGTCTCTTAAGAGCACTTGAAAGAAATCTCGGGAAAGAGCAGAGGCAGCCAAGGATATAATTCAGTTCCAAGGGTCTAGATCAGGCATGTCCAGCCCGTGGTCTGTGGGCCACATACAAGGATATAATTCAGTTCCAAGGGTCTAGATCAGGCATGTCCAGCCCGTGGTCTGTGGGCCACATGTGGCCACGGACAGCTAGTAATGCGGCCCTACAAGATCATAAGGTTTTAACGTGGTGATGTGATTTATATACATTAACTGTATTATATATTTTATATGCGGTCCAAGACAACTGCTCTTCACTCAGTGGGGCCCAGGTAAGCCAAAAGGTTGGATAGCCATGGTACAAAGTATAATATTTGCTAAGATTTGGTTTTGGGAGATCTGGAAGAAATCAGAGGGTTTTTTTCCCTTCCAGTCCTCATGGTGTCACAATGAGTCCAAGACTGGCTCTGAGCTCCAGTGGCCGGTCTTTGATCCCCGGTCAGTTGCTTGCAGGGAGACTTGAGCCTCTTAAGGGTCAATCCTTGGGTATAGCTTGAAAGGAATACTGCCGGGTTAGCCTTCTCATCATTCACGCCAGATGGGAATTTGCACCCTTCTGTATGGAAGAATCTTCAATCTCTGATCACTGCAGAGTTTAGATGGGACGGGCAACATTTATGTCAGACTTCACTCCCAAATAGCGGGCAAAGTTGGTTATTTCTGGAACACTCTTGTAATTTATGCCATTTTCATCCTGCATTGGGGATGGCTCTCAAGCCATCTTCATAGGATGATGGATTCCTGGCGTGTCATCCTCCTTCTGGATCAAGGTCAGAAGCCAGGGTTTGCTCATCCTTTGCCTGAGAGTTGGACTGGGGGGGGGCACACTGGGAATAATTGGATCCTGTTGCAAGACGGCAGTTGGGGAGAGCACTGCCGTCCAAAAGCATCATTTCACCAGTTGCTGTATGGGGATTCCTTGCCTTTTATTCTCTTTTTCTGGAGCACATGAAGGGGGGGAGGTTTCTGAAACACTGCTCTGGATTGGAACCAGCCACTGTTTGCAATTTCCAAGGAAGCATCAGAATGATTGTAATTGAAGCAGGTGATGCTGGAGGCTGTTGCTTTGCTCTGCTTAGGCCAAAAAAAGAGAAGTAAGATGAACAGGGAGCAAGGCAAAGGAGGCACCTGTGGGCCCAGCATCACCCCTTGAGGAGACCCCCCAGAGAGATGTCATGGAGCGTTGCTTTGGTTTCTGGCTCCTAACTGCCAAGTCATATTGGTTGGTGGACCAGCTCTTGATTCCCTGATGCAATGTTTCTCAACCCTAGCAAGGTTAAGATGTGTGGAACTCCCAGAATTCCACAGTCTGGAATTGGGGAGGGGAATTCTGGGAGTTGAAGTTCACCCATCTTAAACTTGCCAAGGTTAAGAAACACTGCTCTGAGGTTACTGCTGGAGTGATTCCACAGAAAGCCTCCTCCAATTCTCCCAACCTTCTCTCCTTTCTTTGCACAGAAACCATCAGTGTTGATCAGACGGTTGCCCAGGTGTTTCGACTGAGGCCCTACCAGGATGTCCATGTCAACGTTGTGGACCCCAAGGTAGGTGAGCTTTTGCTCCCCTTCAGCTTTTGCTAAAAACGCACGGATAGTCTTCCTGCTGTGGGAGATGACCAGGCTGAGCCCGAGGGAGGGTCCAATGTGTCATCAGTCAGGAGTCCTTTCGCTCTCACCAGAGATCTCAGTCCAGCTCGCCTTGAATCCCCCTCCTAGTCTTAACTCCCGCAAATTTCCCTTGACTGAGAGTAGTTCAGATTCTTGTAGAGAACCTAAGCTTACAATAAATATACACATTTGAACTGCCTGGATCTCCTGATTTCCCTGATGCTTGACACCTGTAGAACCTGATGACCACAGTGGTTCTAAGAGTAGTAGAGTCTGGGCTGGTTCTCTGCTGTAGGTCAAACATGAATTTCTTTTCCCATCCTAGCTGTCAAATCCTTTTCCTCCTGCCTGTTTCTGATGTGTGTTTTGGTATTTTGCCCTATATGACAAATACGTTCACCCCATTCAACCGTCCTCTACTTTTGCTTCTGGAGATAGCCAAGAAGTTAAGATGGCTAAATTTATGAAATTGGTAAAATCCTCTGGTGCTCAGTAATACAGGATTTCCCAACTTTGATGTGTGGACCTGAACCCAGAACCCTGGGAGTTGACGTCCAAGTATCTTAAAGTTGGCAAGGCTGAGAAACCCTGCAGTAACAGATAAGGAATTGTTGCTAGTTAACAAATGATTGAGTGCTGTTGGTATTTATGTCCTGAAATGTTTTTAAAAGGGAAGTAATATGCACATAGTTTGAAGGGTTGGAATGACTTCATCCAGGAGTATCAGCAGAAACAGAATGGTGGAGGCAGAAATCACTCATCTCGTGTTCCTTTTTAGGATGTCACTCTGGATTTAGTGGAGCTGACGTTCAAGGACCAGTACATCGGACGCGGGGACATGTGGCGGCTTAAGAAAAGCTTGGTGAGGATCACATCTGTTGTGAAAGATTTAAACTGCATTTCTGTATGGGGTGAGGGTCGGACTGGGTGATCTAATGGTTCCCCTCCAACTTGGAATTGAGTTGAATTTGCAGAGAAATTTAGTTCTGGCCTTGAGAAGGAAAGAGTAGAACACTTGCTTAATTCTGGGAAAGTAGAAAAAAGGTGGCGAATATCTGTAGCTCGGGTGTAGTATGAGGGCGAAGGTTCGTTCTCCGAGCTTGTGGGTTGGTTTCCGAACGTTTCGTTGCCAGGCTAGTGTGGGAGACGAAAATATAGCCCCCTCCTCATATAACAAGATGAGGCTGAAGCAAACCTGAGATAGGCCCCACAGAAGTGATTTGAGCTTTATGCTGTTTCTCAATAAGGACGTACTATTTGTAATCTGCTGAGCTTTGTGCAATATGAAATTGCAAAGTAGATAGTTCTATGTATATTTGGAACATGAGTATTGTAACCGTGGGAGAAATAGGGAACTGAAAGTAGCTGATGGATGTGGGTTCCAATGTACACGGGTATATGTGGAAAGTTATGATCAGCAGAAGGTCAGCAGGAAATCAGTAAAAAGTCAGTAAAAAGTCAGCAAAGGTCAGAAGAAGTCAGCAAAAGTCAGCGGACCATCTGACTAGAGTCTTAGAACAAGAAAGGGTATAAAACGTTGGGACTGGACCTGATTGATTTGCCATTGGCCTATAGCTGTCCTATTGGATTCTGCTATGTCATATGGTCCTCATTGCAATGGGTTATTAATGTAAGTGATGTTGTCTTATTATGCTTTCTATGTTCCAAATTATTAGCAAAATAAACCTCTGAATCCTAGAGTAAGAATTATTGTTATTGTGTTGCTGTCTCTTGTCTTTTTCATTGGGTTTTCCCACACTAGGTAACCTCTTCAGCAGCATTTAGGAGATGCCAGCGTCTGTGTTCTTCTGTTTAGAAGGGCTTCTAGTGTGGGTGTGTCAAGTGAGGGTCTTGTGATGGATCAGAGTTGTCCAGAATTTTGGTTGGATAGTGGGCAGAGCTATGGATTTGAGTTGTTGCATGACTGCTTCTGCTGTTAGGCCTGATATGGGTGATCCCATCGGGGTACCTTGTACTGGCTTGCACATTTTCCCCTTGAACTGGAAGTAAGTAATAGCAGAAGAAGCTCTGCAACGACTCGAATCCATAGCTCTGCCCACCATCCAACCAAAATTCTCGACACGCTACGTCGATGACACCTTCATCATCATCAAATGCTCCCAAATTGAAGAAAGACACCATCCACTCAATAACATTCCCTGGGATCGAATTCTCGTGTGAAGAGGAAACAGACAATAGACTGACATTTTTCCACATCGACACGAAGAGACCGGACAACGGAGAACTGGAAACCCCCGTCTACTGCAAACCCACGCACACGGACCAGATACTCAACTTCACAAGCAACCATCCCCACCTCACACAAAAGGAGCTGTGTCCAGACCCTCTTCAGAAGGGCCCAGGACACACTGCAGCACCACAACACTAAGAAAAGCGGAAGAGAAACGGCTGCTTGACGTTTTCCTCCATAACGGCTTTCCCAAAAAACCTCGTATTCCGATACTCGGCACCCAAACTGCAACACACCACACAGCTGACCACCACGCAAAAACTAGCCCTAGCATACAGAAAAGGGGTGTTGGGAATGACAGCCAGAATGCTTCAACCCCTAGGAATAGCAATAGCCCACAAACCCACGGCCACGCTCGGCCAGGAATTATGCAGAACCAAAGGCAAGATACAGAAGGATGAAAGAAACAATGTAATCTACAAAATCAACTGTAATCATTGCAACCAATTCTATGTGGGACAAACATCACGTCAATTTAAAACCAGGATGCACGAACACCGGCTGGCAGTCAAACGCCACGTTCCCAAATCCTTAATCTCTACCCACATCGACACCAAATAACATCAATTCAATTGGAGCAACACTAAAATCATCAGCCACGGTGCCACCCGCCACGCTCGTGAGTTCATCGAAGCCTGGCACTCCACACGCAATTCCATCAACAGACACTGACCCACAACCAGCCTCGGAATCCAAATCAACCACACAGCCAGCCAGAGACAGCACCAACCCTCAACCAACCCACGCAACCCCCCCCCCCCACCAGCAGTTCACCTCCCAGTGACCCTGACCTGATGCAACCTCCCCATCACAAGCCCCTCACTGATGCCTCACACCTGACCCATCACAAGACCCTCACTCAACACCCCCATGCCTGAAGCCTTTCTAAACAGAAGAACACCGACGCTGACATCCCCTAAACTCCGCCGAAGATGTTTCCTAGCCTGGTAACGAAATGTTCGGAAACCAACCCACGAGCTCGGAGAACGAACCCAGAACAACCACACTTTGTCCTTAAAAGTGTGGCAGTGATGGTTTTGGACAGGGTTTCAACCTAGAACTAAGGAGAAATTTCCTGACAGTTAGAACAGTTAACCAGTGGAACAACCTGCCTCCAGAAGCGGTGAATGCTGGAAGTTTTTAAGAAGAGACTGGACAGCCATTTGTCTGAAATGGTATAGGGTTTCCTGCCTGAGCAGGGGGTTGGACTAGATGACCTCCAAGGTTCCTTCCACCTTTTTATTATTATTATTATTATTATTATTATTATTATTATTATTATTATTATTATTATTATTATTATTATTATTATTATTATTATTATTATTATTATTATTATCTAGTTAATACACTCCACATCAATAAAGTAGTAGTTAAGGTAGTCCTTGACTTATGACTTACTAGAAAAGGCGAGTTATGACCCAGCCATTTGTAGCGTCTTGTGATACATTTTTTTCTGAAAAACTGGAAGTTATTCCTGGTTTTCAACAAAACCATGCCATCTTGAACAATGGGTTTGCTTAAGGATCAGAGCGTTCGTTTAATGACTGAAGCAAAGAGTCTGTAAAATCAGGTCGGCCGCATGCCTAGGGTTACCTGTATTCCAGGAGCCCCTCTGGGGTCTGCTTCTTGACTTGGCCTACCTTGACAGGCCGACAGAGCCAGGAAACAACGCTGAGTCCTCCATCTTTCAACGTGGTGGTGCAAAATTGAAGTGTGAGGTTGGCGGGTGGGTGCTGCATGACTGGATTTCTGGCAAAGGACTGAGACGATGGCCAGAGGCCTGAATTGAACTGAGACAGTGGGGACCAAAGGCAGAGAGCCGGTGTTGTGGTTAAGGGGCTGCCAGGCTCCGGTGAAAACAGCCGTCCTCTCGGAAGCCCTGGCTTCTGGCCTGTAGCGAAAGTGATCTGAATATTCTCCGACTAGGAATGTCGTGCCAGCTAGAAATGGACTTGCTTCTTAAATCGTCGTTTCTCTTCTGCAAGTGCAAGTTCTCTTGTGTGCCAATTGTCCCCTTTCTCTTTTTCCTTTCATTGTCACCTCAGGTTGGCACCTGTGCTTACATCACTCAGAAAGTTGAATATGCGGGTATTCGGTGAGTAAGCAGCTGCGCCTTCCTCGGTAAACCTCCCTTTCAGGGTGCTAGGAAGGAAGCTGAGTTTTATCAGGAATGAATGTCTGTCTCCAAATAATCAAGTCTTACCTTGGAGGACAGAGTTTGGCTGTTTCCCTTACCAGGCTACTCTCTGCGGCCCCCAGCTTTCTCCTCTTAGCGAAGTTCAGACCCCAAATCAGTCCCATTTACTTCAGGGAGACTTCCGCCCAGAATAAGGGCCCGAGCCCTCCTGCCAGATCTCATCAAGGAGGGAAGTGGCCTCTGCTAAGCTCTCAGTTCTTCCTCTTTGGTCTAGATTTCAGGGAGAAGGACATGGAGCTTGCTTTGCCCAGGGTGGCACAGCTGGCAACGTCAATCTTTCAGTTGACTGCAGCCAACATCCTGGCATCTTAGCACTGTAGTCGCTGAGTAAGCCGGCCAGGATGAATGGCAGCTAAGGAGCACCTTGGCAATGGGAGCTTTGACTGAACCCTTGAATTTATTTTCTGTTTAAATAAGGAGGTTTAAAAGGCACCATGTTGAGATTTTGATAATTAGCGAAGGCACATGTAGGCAAATCAGATTGATGAATTTAAGCATTGATTGCCAGTCATGGGAAAATACATCTGGACAGGCGCTCCTGCAGTGGGGTCCAAGTGGCTTAGGCGGATCAAAGCAACGGTGTCACAACACAAATCCCTCCCCTTTCTACACATCTCACAACGTCAAGCAAGTTGAAAAAGAGGGGAGCTGTCAGAATCCAATTATATTTTATTTCTAGCTATCTACTCTGAGAAAACCCAATTCTTACTCTCTTTTGGATTCTGTCATACTACAATGGGGGGGGGGGTGGAGCAAACACGGGTGTTTATGACTGGCATTCCTACTATCAACTACAAAGTAACATCCTCTGTGGATTCCCTCTCTGGAGTACTAACCATAACAATGCGGCCATCAGCCTTTAATCTCACTCCTTATGAAGCCTCCTTTTACCGGCAGCAAGGAAAAAAGGGGGGGGGGAGATTGCAACATTTGGGATTCCGATGGATTTAACACCCAGTCATCTGCCAATTTGAATTGACCGGAAGGAATGTGGAGTGGGGCTGCCTGGGAACACTTTAAAACATTGAATGGTCAGTAGGGTCCCTCAGATCCTGTCTAGCATGCCTTCAGTCAGTTTTTCTTAATAAAGATTCCTGTTGGAAGAAACGTTCCAAGAGTTCTGTCTTCTTAAGATGTAAATTGAGGTGGGTCCTTACAGGAGCTGGCATAATGAGGGCATCTTTGTCCTTTGGATAAAAGCAGCAGGAGCCCATGAAGGCCCTGGATTTGGGATTTGGACAAAGCTGCTCCTGGAGGGAGAAAAAACTCCCAGTATTCAAATTCACCTCTTGCTTCGCTTTTGTTATCTGCCTTTTGGCCAGAGTTCTCCATTTTCCACATCCAGCTTTCACAGCAAGGTTTCCCCCCTGTTTCCACTCCTCTCTCTTGGTTTGCTTCCAGGGCTCAGGCAGGTGAACTGTGGGTCAAAAGTGAGAAAGTCACCTGTGGCTACATCAGCGAAGATACTCGGGTAGGTCTCCGACTTGGGACATTTCCTTTCCATTTCTCGAACGCTGAGCTTCAGAATCCCTGCAGTTAATAACCAGAGTAGGCGCTTCCCAGCTTTCCTTCTGTGGGAAGGGTTACCTGGGGGCAGGGAGGGTGCTAAGGGCCCCCCTCAGTTCCCGTGGCCTGCTCACCGGGCACGTGGCCATGGCTCAGCCTTGCTGGGCAAAAGTTGCTGTATTTCCATGATCTCCTACTAGGAATCGGCTCTCTCAAGACTAAACTGCTGCTCCTACCTTTGTCCTTGGCATTCAGCCCATTCTGCTCTGGGCCCTCAGCGGGTGTGATGGGAAATTGCCCTCTTCCCATCCAAGGGCAGGCTGGGATCTCCGGCCTGTGGTCAGTCTTTGCGTTCTGTAAAGGGAGAGGGATTGTGCCTCCGTTCGATAGAGGAGGGAGACCTGAGAATTAGGAAATCGTGTGGCAATGCCAGGGGAGCCAAGTTTTGAGTTTGCCAAGCAAGAGGATGGCCTAAGCCAGGGCTTTTCAACCTTTTCACCGATTGTGCCACTTTTAGGACGTGGCAATATTCGAGTACCACCTAGCAAGGTGTCAAAAACTTGATGACCAAAAAAAACAAAAAACCCCTGTTCAAAGTTGCAATTGCACTGAAATGACTTATGACCATTTTTCACACTTATGTCCATTGCAGCATGGCCAGGGCCATGTGATTTATATTTGGATGCTTGCCAACTGATTCATATTTATGATGGTCACAGTGTCCCAGGGTCATGTGATCCCCTTCTGCAACCTTTTGACAAGCAAAGTCAATGGCAGGGCTGCTGGTGGCCAAGTGCTAAGGCGGGACTTCCCTCCCTCCCTCTTTCTCATGCCCACCTCCTTCTGAAGGAAGAATTTGAACCCCCCCCCCCATATTTTCTCTCTTCCATATATTCATCAAACAAGAAAAAGCCTCCAGAGACAGAAATGACAAACTGCTGAGTGAACTAGCTTAAAAAGGCACATTCCCCTTTAAGAATTAGCTACTGGATAGAAAGGAAAGTAAGGAAGAAAAAAAAATGTAGTAAGTATTGGCTGCCTAAGGCAGCCTCCCCAAATGGCTCCATTCATAAGTAAAGGAATCTACAGGCAAAATCCATTCAGGAGAAAAATACTTCAAAATCCCTTGCAGCAAAACTTACAGCTAACAATAGCAGAGCAATAGAAGCTAACACGATACATCAGCCATCAGCCAAATAGAAATTGCCAAACACTCCTTAAGAACACAAAGCCCACATTGCACAAAGCCCAGAACTTCAAAGTCACAAAAGCACATAAGAATCCTTCCACTCTCCATCTCCTCCCTCTTTCCCATGGGGAAGGGTGAGCCAGAAGTGAGCCTGGGCCCTTTGTCTCTCCTCCGTGCCTCTGCAGCTCCAGAGGACTCTCTCACTGTAAGTCCTTGCCTGCGCTGGCTCTTTCCCTCCCCCACTACACTTGGCTAGGCAGGGCTGCGTACCACCTGCCACTCGTTAATGTACCACAAGTGGTATGCGTACCACAGGTTGAAAAGCCCTGGCCTCTAAGCAGGCTCTCAAGGAGATGGCAATATTTCTCCTTTCTCCTCCTCTGCCCGCCAACTCCATTTCCCCACCCTTTTTTGGGCAGGCACCGCTTCCTGCCAGCCACCTTTCATGGCATGGCAGAAGAACCACAGTGGTTTCAGTGGTGGCACCATTGGTGGGCCTAGTCCAGGGGTAGGCAACCTTGGCTCTTTTATGACTCGTGGACTTCAACTCCCAGAATTCCTGAGTCAGCTATGCTGAGGGGAAAGGGAGAGGTTTCCAAGCTGAGCTATGCTGACTCAGGAATTCTGGGAGTTGAAGTCCACGAGTCATAAAAGAGCCAAGGTTGCCTACCCCTGGCCTAGTCAGTCACTTTGAAGCCTCCCGAGGAGTCTCGTGGCTGAAGGAGGCCAGAGCAACAGTAATGGCGGTGGCCTCCCTTGTTCAGCGGCCGGATCAATCTCTGATCAATCTCCCTCTGAAAGAGAGAGAGATTTGACCCCACACACACTCAACGTGGCTGTTTCTTGCAACTCGCCTCTTTCTCCTTTGGGACCTCCATGGGCGAGAGCCAACATCAAGCACCGCTATTGGCTTGATGACAGGACTGGGGGGGAGCTCGTGAGGGCCCTGGCAGGTCAGTCTGTGCCCAAGGCCGGCCTAGCGTCTCGGCCCTTGGTGGGCAGGAGACTCCAGTGACCCCATGGTGGCAGAGAGTAAGAAGAGGAAAGAAGTCCCTGCGGCCTTCAGAATACGAGAAGGAATCCTCCAGACCGTGGGGGGGGGGGGCAGCAGATTCTTTTGGAGCCAGAAAACAGCCTGCCATTAAGGCAAATCTTAAACAGGAAAAACACTTGGAAGAAGAATTTTGCTCTCCCAGTGTTGGTGTTCTTGCCACTGCAATCCCACCAGTAGTTTCCAGGTTCTGAATCCAGCAGACTCAAGATGGAGCCTCAGGGACCCCAGAACAAACCAGATTTGGTCCCGCTGGTTCAGAGAAAACCAGATCAGGTCAGAACAGAGCTGGAAGGGACCTTGGCGGTCTGATAGTCTGGCCCCCTGCTCAAGCAGGAGACCCTATACCATTTCAGACGAGTGACTGTCCAGTCCTTTAGGTCAGGCTCAGCCTCTTCCCTTCTGGGTGCCTTGCAGGTGGTGTTCCGCTCGACGTCCGCCATGGTTTACATCTTCATCCAGATGAGCTATGAAATGTGGGACTTTGACATCTATGGTGAGGATCCCTCGGCTCTTGCCCGCCTCAGTCTGCCTGGCAACTAACCCACCCCACGCTCTCCTTTGATGGAGAAAGGGGGCCGATGGCAAGAGAAGGACTTTTCCTTTCTTGGAGACTTCAACCGTTACGAGGAACTAGAAACATCTGTTGGCGTAGCTTAATTTGTCTACCTGAAGAGGGTTTTTATTTTTTGTTTTTTTTAAAGCAACATAAATTATAAGGCAGTTAAAAATGGCATGAAGGAATCACAGAGGAAAGCAGGAAGCTATTTTCTTGGTGGATAATTAACCAGAAAGTTGTCTCAGCCCCTTCCAGAGATTCAGGCATACTCGGGTCTCCATTTTGCCCACAGATGCCACCCTTTGAGGCCTCTGCAAAACAAGCAGGAGCTCTGCTACTGGGCTCCAGTGGACCAATTTGGGTCAGGGTGCCCCTCAAAGGGTGGGCCTGGGGCCTTAGGAGGGCTGGAGGGGAGCCAGGAGTGAGCAGGAATTGATGCCCCTCTCTGGCAGTGCTTAGTCTTCAGCCCAGTGAAGTCGCATGGCATTGGTTCTCCTAGGCAGGTTGTAGATTTCTTTCCCATCTGTGGATTTTTCTTTCTGGTTGTAGAGGGTGGGGGTGCTAGGATATCCCCCCTCCCCTCATTCCTTGTAATTTTGCTTGTGCAGTTGCTGTTTTGGGATCATTTAGAGATCCTTCCTGGCCTTGTTTTAAGGCCGCCATTTTGAGTGCCACGAGGATCCCTGCGCAGTTTCATTTTCAGCCAGATTCAAGCCTGGCTTTCTAATTTTGGGGGAGTTTGAGGCTTTTTGCCTCTTTTTCTGATTAGCGTGTGTTAATTAGAGCACTTGAGAGTGGCCCTTTATTTGTTGGCCTTGTTATTTGGATCAAATCTCTCACGGGCTCTCCATCCGCCATTTTGTGGTCAGTTTCTAACACGCTTTACATTGGCAGCCATTTTTCTCCCCTGTGCAGGCTTATCTTAGCCTTTGATATTTATTGTGCTTCACTACCAGGTGTGCTTAGCACACAGAGGTTCCGGCTCAGCCAATTGTGGCCTGTAGCCATTGATTCCTCCACGGTCTTGATTCAGGCCTGTGTATTACTTTGATTGACTTTTACCTGTCCTGGGTTCCGGCGCCCCTCTCTGAGATTGCCGAAGTTGCTGAGAAAAAGCAGACAGGAGTGCGCGTGGGCTGACACCCACCAATTCAGACGTGCCACCTGCAGGCACTTACATAGCACACCTGGTTCACCGTGCCGGGTGAAATAGCCAACAGCTTTCTGCTGGAGAGGGGGGCAGCCTCTCTGCCGGGGCGGCCGGGCTTCCCCTCTTACGCTTGGTTCTCTTTCCTTTGCAGGAGACCTTTACTTCGAGAAGGCCGTGAACGGCTTCCTTGCTGACCTTTTCACCAAGTGGAAGGTAGCTCAGTGGGAGCCAAGCGGAGCTTGTGACGGGCCTCAAGGGGGCCTGCGGATGGGCAGGGCTTGTGGTCCTTTCTCAAGTCAGCCTTCCTCCGGACGAGCCCTGGAGGTTCAGAGGCCAAGCCAGGAGGGCTCTCGGGAGCATGAGGGTTGGGGCCGGGGGGGGGACTCTGGCGAAGCCCCAGCAACGCCTGTCTCGCTCATTGGGGAATCAAATGGAGAGGAGAAGGAGAATTTCTTTCCTTGCTGTGGTCAGAAGGATGAATCTTGCGCTGGTTCTTCCTTTGAGTTGGGGGATCTCAAAGAGGCCTCCCCAGCCGTGTTTGATGAGGTGGGAATCCTCCCCCTCCCCCCGCATGTCCTTCCCACTGAGGGCAGGAACTGAGAAACATCTGGGCGTGTCAGAGGTGCAGTCTGTGTGGATAGAGTCTGTGGTGCCCGTCGAGGGTGGATCCCCAGTGCCTTGATCTACTTGCTTTTGTCCCAACAGGAGAAGAACTGTAGCCATGAAGTGACGGTGGTTCTCTTTTCTCGGACCTTCTACAATGCCAAGTCATTAAGTGAGTTGCCCAGCGCCTGCCTGCCCTGGTCTGGAGGGGCGCCTGCCTCTTTCTCGCCTCCTCCTTGGGAAGCTTAAAGCAGCAGCAAAGAGCAGCTTTCTCTTATACTTGGTTTGTTCCAGATGAATTTCCAGAGATGCATCGTTGCTCAGTCCAGCAGGACCACGAAGGCCGCTTCTACGAAGACTTTTACAAGTAGGTGGGCCCTGTGGCTGAGCCTTCTCTCTGGAGGAGCCGGCCCATCCATGAAAGCGGGCAATGCCTCCTCAGTGTGCATGTCAGGTGCTCTGTGAGAAATCTGTAGTGGAGAGCCCTTTGCCCCTCTGGGGAATGGACAGTTTGCATTGTTTCATAAAGTAGCTTCATCTACGTAGTCCTCAATTTACAACTGGTTGCTCAGCAACTCTGCAAAGTTATAATGGACCACCCCTCCCAAGCTACAGGTAATCCCCGAGTTACGAGCGTTCACTTAACGCTCGTTCAAAGTTACGTGATGAGCGTCCCCTAGTGCTCACGAGCAAGTCCCGAAATTACGAATATTGCGGCACCACGGCAGTCGTTCGCCCTTCCGAGCGACCGCAGAGGCTCTGCAACATTCACCCCGGTTATTCCCTCCCTCCCCACTCCCGCCCAGCTCTCCCTCGGCACCAGGCCTTCAATACTCGCCCTGCGAAGATCGAGATCCTTCGCTTTCTTGGCTGCTCCAGGCCTTCGGTGCGTTCGCAGAGAACGGAGGCCTAAAGTAACGCAAGATCATGTGAGATCAGTGGGGCGAGATCTCATGCTACTGATCTCATGGTACTTTAGGCCTCTGTTCTCTGCAACAGAGAACGGAACCGAAGCCGGGGGACGCTTCCACGTGCCTCCGGAGGCCTTTTCCAGGCCGCTGCCGCCCGGGGGATGCTTACGTAGCCCTCCGGCGGCCCGTTTCCCGGCCTCAGATCCGGGCGGCAGCGGCCTGGAAAAGGAACCGTGGCAGAAAAGAGACGGATCTTTTCCAGGTGAGTCCAGCGCAGCAGGAAGGGAGGGGGAAGCATGAGGTATCTTACTGGGTCGGGGAAGTCTTGGGGGCCTGTTCCATCACTAGGCCCTCCTTCCCTACCCTGAGATACCTCATGTTCACCTAACGAGCCGCATGCGTTTTAACGAGCAAGGGAGTAATCTCATTCAAGATACGAGGTTCACTCTACAAGTTTTCAAGTTATGAGTGGAATGGGCTCCATTACACTCGTAACTCGAGGACTAGCTGTATTTATGACCTGGTTTTGAAGTTCTGATGTCCCCCCCCCCCCCGCCAGACTTTGAAGAAGTGGGCAAGTGTAGCATAAGCTCAGGCACATGGGAGGGGGCGTTGCCCCATCTGGCTCAGTCAGCTAGTGAAAGGGCAAAGGATTTGGGGGGATAGTAGCCACCTCTTTAAGAAAGGGACCGATGCGCGCCAACTTGGAGAGGCCGTATCTCAGTCTAAACATGCCAGGCAACTTCTGCCTGGGCTACACTCTTCTGTTTTTAGGGAAGATTTTGGAGAAGGTGGTTGGGCTGCAGCTGGAAGCAGATTATCAGGAGCCTCTGCAGGAGGCCCAGATGTGGAAGAGAAACTCCATTGATCATTCTTGTAAGTGATCTCTTGAGTGGAGGGAAGGCGGCACTCCTTGTCCTTTTAGATCTTACGTGGCTGTCAAATAACAGAAAGCAAAAAAAAACAAAAAACTAGAATAGTTTATTTGGCCAAGTGTGATTGGACACACAAGGAATTTGTCTCCAGTGCAGAAGCTCTCGGTGTACATGCAAAAAAGCAACAGAGTAATAATACTCATAATAATGATACCAATAAGGGGGGTAGAGAAGATGAGAAGGATAATAATAATAATTAATAATAATAATAATAATGTTATAGCCATTCCACGTGGGTAAATGTACTTAGACATAAGACCGTACTGTGAGAAATAGCTTCATAAGTAAATGAATAAATTCACAAAGATTTAACAAGGTTCGTTAGGAGAAATAAAGCAAGACCACAGAAATCAAGCCAATTTGTCTCCCAGTGAAATGTGGCAGAGATGTTTTCCATCTTTACTAACTGGGTTAGCTGGTGAGGAGGGTGCTTTCCTAAGTGATTAGAGACGTGTATCCGGGTGGCCAAAGGAAGTGAATTTCCTCTTGGCTCTGAATATACTACTGTGGTGGTGTTTGATATCACTGACCCAGGTATCCTTCTGGATACCTGCAAGGATTGGGAACGGAGGGACTGTTTTACAGCAGTTCTCCTTCCTAAAGGGACGATGCCAGTCAGTCCTAGCAGAGGAAGGGGATTTGACAGTTCCAAAGGGGGGTGGGGGAATCTCAGAGGGATCCTCTGCTTTGGCTCATTTATTTAAGATGGCATGAAACAACTTCAAGCAGAATGCTACTTGTAACGCTTCTTAAAGCAGGAAAGCTTAGAAGCAGTTCCTCAACATCATTACTTAGATGTTGAATTACCGCAGTGCAAACTACTTGGAGGTGCTCTAGAAAAATACTAAGAAAATCCAGGCAGTGCAGAATGCAGCAACTTGTTCCATGGTAGACGGGAGCCGTTGCAGCAGGGCTGTATCAATGTCGTCACTGGATTGATTTCCAGTCTATTTTTGTTTCTACTGGTTCAAGGTACAGGTTATTGCCTATGAAGCCATAGGTAGTAGAGGCTACTCACCAGATCGTCTCTTTCAGAGGAATCTTACCTGTACTGTTCAACTATTAAGGGATGCTCTGGCCTCCCTCCCCCCAAAATGGAAGAGGGCTGGACCCAGAAACTGCCCTTTTCCCCTGTGAGATATTACGCCCTCCAAAGTCTATATCCATGCCACTATTTTCCTGCAGAATAAAAAGGTTCCACCTTTCTGAGAGAGCATTTGGAGGTTAAGAGTGCTCGCACAGGTTGCTTTAATGTTCTGACGGGTTTTTGTCATGTCTGACTTATTATTGTTGCTATATTTGTTTTGTTATTTTTTTTATTTTTATTTAATAATAATAAAGTTGGAAGGAACCTTGGAGGTCATCTAGTCCAACCCCCTGCTCAGGCAGGAAACCCTATACCATTTCAGACAAATGGCTGTCCGGTCTGTTCTTAAAAACTTCCAGTGTTGGAGCATTCACCGCTTCTGGAGGCAGGTTGTTCCACTGGTTAATTGTTCTAACTGTCAGGAAGTTTCTCCTTAGTTCTAGATTGTTTCTCCCCTTGATGAGTTTCCATCCATTGCTTCTTGTCCTGCCTTCAGGTGCCTTGGAGAATAGCTTGACTCCCTCTTCTTTGGGGCAGCCCCTGAGATACTGGAAGACTACTATCCTATCCCCTTAATCCTTCTCTTCATTAAACTAGACCTACCCAATTCCAGCAACCGTTCCTTATATGTTTTAGCCTCCAGTCCTCTAATCATCTTTGTTTAGTTGTTAAATATTTGGAGTCTTCGGAACTGGGCAAAATTTAATGCAGGTGGGTTGGTGGATGCCAGCCAAGCTAGCCTCTCTATCTGCTGGAACTGGGCATTTACAAAGACGACTGAAAACACTGTAACTGGAAAACTTTACCTAAATTTTACATATCTGATGTTTTCATGGAAGCAGTGCTATTTTGTCATTTTATGGTTTTTCATTTTAGAGTCGTGACAGCTAGAAAGTTGTGGTTCTGAAAAAGGCAAGCGTTTTTCTCTTGCAGATTCTGAATTTGAAGCGGCTTAAGATTTCTGTCACCCCCTATAATTTCCCCCCTTCGCCTGGCCCGCTGTAGGCTGCGTGGGGTTCCTGCTCTGCCTCAGCCTGTCCATCCTTTGTGACTCACTCACACTGTTCGTCGCAGGGTTGTGGTTCAAAATGAACGACGGGAGGAGTGGACTTCTCTGCTTGTGACTATTAAGAAGCTCTTCATCCAGTACCCAGTTTTGGTGCGCTTAGAGAAAGCAGGTGAGATGTGATGGGCAGCATGTTCATTTAGCCCCCATTTGAAGTTACGATGGCACTGAAAAAAAGTGAATTATGGCCGGTCATCAGACTTCCAAGCGTTGCGGCCTCCCCAGGATCCTGCGATCAGAATTCGGGCGCTTGGCAACTGGAATGTATTGGCCACTCTTGCGGGATCGCAGGGTCACGTGATCGCTATGCGCGACCTTCCCAGCCAGGTTCCATCAGGCAGAGTCCGTGGGGGAAGCCGGATTTGTTTAATGACCATATGATTCACTTAATAATTGCAGCAATTCACTTAACAGGCCGGGCAAAAGAGGTTGCAATTCGGCGTGGTTCACTTATCAAGTACCTTCCTTAGCAGTGGAAATTCTGGTCCCAGTTGTGGTTGTGGGTCAAGGACTACTAATACGGCCTCCTGGTTCGACTCCACTCTGCAGCTTCTGCTGCTGCTGCTGAGAAGTTGGTACAGCGTAGAGTTACGCAACAGGAGTAAGGAAAGCAGAGCAAGTGTGAAGGGCTTTGTCCCCTTCCTCCTCAGGTGCCTCTTTGCTGGAGCCCTGGCCTGGCAAGGGTCCTCTGGCCTGCGGGGTGCTGCCCATGAAAAGCCTTGCCCACCGTCTCACTTAGAATATAGAATAACAGAGTTGAAAGGGACCTTGGAGATCTTCTAGTCCAACCCCCTGCTTAGGCAGGAAACCCTATACCAGGGGTAGGCAACCTTGGCTCTTTTATGACTCGTGGACTTCAACTCCCAGAATTCCTGAGCCAGCATGGCTCAGCTTGGAAACCTCTCTCTTTCCCCTCAGCATGGCTGGCTCAGGAATTCTGGAGTTGAAGTCCACGAGTCATATAAAAGAGCCAAGGTTGCCTACCTCTGGCCTAGGCTAGGCCACTTTATGACGTGGACTTCAACTCCAGAATTCCTGAGCCAGCATGGCTCAGCTTGGAAACCTCTCCCTTTCCCCTCAGCATGGCTGGCTCAGGAATTCTGGGAGTTGAAGTCCACCAGTCATAAAAGAGCCAAGGTTGCCTACCCCTGCCCTATACCATTTCTGACAAATGGTTGTCTGAAGGCCACTTGCCACAAGGTCCATAAAGACCGTTTTCCCCCCAGGCTTCTTAACCTCAGGGGGACCAGTCTTGGGGCTTGCTTTTGTGCCCGTATTGTTCATATGCATCATTGTTAAAACTTTGAGCAATGGGTAAAATAATAATAAAGAATCCTTGGTTTATCTTCTTTGTTTCTTCCTCCCTCTGTTCTGGATGATGAACAATTAGAGAATTTTCCACCAGGATCCAATGCCACCTCTGCCCAAGGAAATTATTTGGAGGCCATAAACCTCTCCTTTAATGGTGAGTTTGGTAAATTCTTGTCTTGAACCACAAAGGGCCCCATCACCTCATTGTCTTATTTTACTTATTTGTATCCTGCCTTTATTACTCTTACCAAGTAACTCAAGGCAGTGAACGTATCCAGCACACCTTCCCCGTCCTATTTTCCCCACAACAACCCTGCGAGGTGGGCTGGGCTGAGAGAGAAGAACTGGCCCAAAGTCACCCAGCCGGGTTTCATGGCTAAGGTGGGACTTGAACTCACGGCCTCCCACTTTCTACCCTGGTGCCTTCACCACCAGACCAAATTGGCTCTCTTAAAGAAGAGACCATTCAGGATAGGCTGGCTTGTGCAAGATTCCTCAGTATTTCTTTCCTTGGGGAATTCCATGCTGGTTTTTCTTCAAAGGAAGTTCCGAACTGTTGCAAAGGATTCTGGGGATGTTTCTGAGGCTCGGCTGCCGTTGGGCCTGGCCGGGCCAGTAGTGTTGCCTTATTGTCTCCCTGAGCTGAGAATGTGGCCTCCCGAATTAGTCTTCTGCAGGCAAAGATGACCAAGTGAGGCCGAGGGGTGTGGGCAAATTTGCCTATGTATTAAGGAGCATTGGACAAAGTGTCCAGTTCCCAGTAGTTTTTCAAACAAATTGACTGATAAGTTCTAAATCACAGCGAATGCAAACATGTTTTCTCCCCTTGGTAAGGCCTGGAGGACTGATTGGAAATGGCATCAGTATTTTAGATCAGGTGTCCCCAACCCCCAGGCCACGGCCCACTACTGGGCCACGGCCCATTCAGAACTGGGCCACAGAAGTGGCAGGTGCACGTGCACGCAGCTCTCCTTGCATGAGTGGCAGGCGCTTGTGCTCGTGCACACACCTGCCACTCACGCGGAACCATCCCCTCTCCCCTCCCTCTGGGCTGGAAAGGTTGGGGACCGCTTTTTTAGATGACTGTCTTTGTTGTGTGCAAGGGGTGCTCTTTATAAAGCCCTGGGTGCCCTTTTAATTGCTGCTCCTGTTTGCTCCTTTTTAGTGTTCGACAAACATTACATCAACCGAAATTTTGACCGGACAGGGCAGATGTCTGTGGTCATCACACCAGGGGTGGGGGTCTTTGAAGTGGACCGGCTACTCATGATCTTGACCAAGCAACGGATGATAGACAATGGTAAAATAATGTTATTAACAACTGGTTAAAATCCAATTGGTTATAGTTTTCCCCTTAGTTCTGGGGATTGGGGTTAGGGTTAGGGGTTCCCTTCTTCCCACATTGTTCCCCATGGAAACACCCGGTGATGGAGAGAGCCAGCAGGTGTTTCCTCAGAGTCGGTGGACTTTTGTTTTTCTGGCCACCACCATCATGGAAGTTCTTTGAAACAACCCGGTCAACTTCGATAAGTGAATCTTGTGCTCTTCCTGGTTCTGCCTAAAGGGCTTTAGTCTGAGACAGCCAAACACCATCAGCTTCCGGACAGGCTTGTACTCTTGACAGCAGAATTACTTTAATCTAATTTAATTTAATCTCCTTAATTTAATCTTTAATCTTTAGGGCAGCCTCAGTGCGCAAGTGCCCTTGTCTTTCAGCTGCTCGGAGAAGAGCCTTACCTGAAAGCTTGTCTTCATTCATAACGCAGAGTGTGGAGCTGCTCTTCTGCCCACCACAATATTCCTCTTAATGAGTTCTGGGCTGGGGGCATCATGGAAAACCTAAACAAGAGCTTTGAAGCTGGATGAGACCAAAGACCCCTCTCCACCAGGTGGCTCTGGGAAGACCACATCTGAGGGCACAACGGCATGCAAAGGCTGATTAGGCCACCTCCTGCGTTGGGGTACTTAATAGTAGGGATGTGCAGCACTTCAAGTCAGTAGCCAAAGTGTTCTTGGGAGAAAACGTGGGGCACATGCCACACCTGTGGGCACCTCCTTCAGGAAGCTGCACCTGGCTAGGTTGTGACCCCAGGAAGTGCATCTTTGATTAAAGAAGTTGTGGCGGGGTGTGACGGGGTGCTTCAGAGTAGGTGGTGTGGGATTTCTCTTTGGGCCTCTTCGATGGCACAGCTATTCTGCAGTCCACGGGAAAGACTCTGCTTCTCTAAGGAGGTGCTGGCATGCAGGGCTTTTCTCAATCTGCACATCCTTTATACCTCATTGTTGACTTGTTACCTCCTTACTAGTCCTTAGTAGCCTATTACTATAAGTAAGGGATAAGAATTGGGCCTTTTGGAAAGTCAAATCTTACAATCAGTAAAATAAAGTGAAATAAAAAGGCCTTTTTTGTTTGCTTATGGGACATCGATCAAAGATACGAGCATCCTATATTATCAGCAAAATGGAGGTTTTTCATTGTGAGCGAGGAATTGTGAAGCTGGACGTTCCCTTCCCTCTTCCTATCTGACTTTTCATACATGCTTTGAAAAATAGCCCTGGTAGCTTTCTCCACTCAAACCAAGGGAGTGTTTTCACACACAAGGCCGTAATGTGAATGCTGGTCCAAGGTCCAACCTTCTTCCAGCAGTCTCGGGGTTTTGATGTCGTTCAAAAGGTTTGCTCACAAACAAAAGCATTTTAAAACTGAACCACTTTGATCCAGTTCTTTAGCAATGAGAACGTTAGCTTTTCCCACTCCTTCTCACAGCTGTCTTTGGATTTCTTCTCTTTGCAGGGATCGGGGTCGATCTGGTGTGCATGGGAGAGCAGCCCCTCCACGCAGTGCCGCTTTTTAAGGTAAGGCCTCCTGGCTTGGCCCGTCTCCTTCACCCCCATCAAGGCAAAGGGTCAGCTGTGGCTCCTGGCTCTTTCGCCAGCATGGTCACCCAGTTCCTCTGCCAGAATAAAGCTTCTGGATGAAATTTTTTTTAAATGTGCCTGTAGGGTTGTGTTTCTACCATACTCGACCTACATGCAAGCAGCATTGGGTTGCAGACATCATCCGTCTACCTTCAGGCGAATGGAATGGAATAGAATAGACCTGGAAGGTACCTTAGAGGTCTTCTAGTCCAGCCCCCCGCTCAAGCAGGAGAACCTATACCATCTCAGACAAGTGACTGTCTAGCCTCTTCTTAAAAACCTCCAGTGATGGGGCGCCCACGATTTCTGGAGGCAACTTCTGTTCCACTGGTTAATTGTCCTCACTGTCAGGAAGTTTCTCCTTAATTCCAGGTTGCTTCTCTCTGTTTGATTAGTTTCCATCCATTGTTTCTCGTCCTGCCCTCTGGTGCTTTGGTGAATAACGTGACCCCCTCTTCTTGGTGGCAGCCCCTCAAATACTGAAACACTGCTATCATGTCTCCCCTATTTCTTTTTTTCTTTAGACTAGCCAAACCCAAGTACTGCAGCCGTTCTTCATATGTTTTAGTCTCCAGGCCTTTGATCATCTTAGTTGCTCTTCTCTGAACTTTTTCCAGACTCTCAACATCTTTTTTGTGATATGGTGACCAAAATTGGCTGCAGTATTCCAGGTGTGGTCTTACTAGGGTTTTATAAAGCGGTACTAATACTTCGCGTGATCTTGATTCTATGCCTCTGTTTATACAACCCAGGATTGTATTAGCTTTTTTGGCTGCTGCTGCACACTGCTGGCTCATGGTCAACTGATCATCCACTAGGACTCCAAGGTCCCTCTCACAGTTACTGTTTTTGAGGTCTCGCCCAGTCTATACTTGTACCTTTGATTTTTCCTGCCTAAATGTAAAACTTTGCTTTTCTCCACATTGAAACTCATTGGATAGGGCCTATTATTCAAGTTTGTGAAGATCTTTTTGGATCCTGAGTTTGTCTTCTGGGGTGTTGGCTACTCCTGTCAGTTTGGTGTCATCTGCAAATTTCATGAGTTCCCCCTCAATTCCCTCATCTAAGTCATTGATGAAGATATTGAAGAGTCCTGGGCCTAAGACGGAACCCCACTGCTTACTTCTCTCCATGTGGATGTAGTGCCATTAAGGACTACTCGTTGAGTATGGTTTGCCAGCCAGCTACAGATCCATCTGGTGGTGATGTTGTCTATTCCACCTTTTTCTAGCTTACCAAGGGGTAGGTTGTGGTCTACCTTATCAAATGCCTTACTGAAGTCTAAGTATACTATGTCCACAGCATTTCGCTGGTCTACTAGTTTAATCACTTTATCGAAGAATGAAATAAGATTGGTTTGGCATGATCTGTTTTTGAGAAAGCCGTGCTGGCTACTGGTTATAACTTTTATTTGCTTCGAGTTGTCCGCAGATCTGTTTTTTGATTATCTTTTCCAGGATCTTCCCAGGTATTGATGTTAGACTGATTGGTCTGTTTTTTTTTTCCTTTCTTGAAGATTTTTTTCTTTGGTTTTCTTCTATTGCTGTTGCTTCTGTAGGTTTTTTTCTTCCTTACCGAATAAATTGGTTAAGGAGGGAAAGGAAACAGGAACTCAAAAGCCTTCTGGGTTGATGGCCTTGTTGGACACCCTCCCCCTCCATCTGAAGGCGGGTGCTATTTGGGGGAGGGCTCAGTGTCAGAGGGGAGGGAAAGACAAAACTGGCCAGGAGATGGAAAAAGGAGCTGCAGAGAAAGACTTGAGTCCTCGGTGCTTACAGCTCCATCTTCCTCACTGGCAGAAGATTTGCTTCTGAGCACCTAACATTGAGGACTAGGAACAGTCTTCTTTTAAACCTGGGCAGGCCATCTCAAGCCCTTCTTGTTCATCGCCTCTCAGCCTCAGCTGGCACTAACACGATTGGGACCATTGTAGTCCGACAGTACTCAGTATTCCAAGGATCACAGGTTGCTTGGGCGAAGTGTCTCTGGATTAATTCCTTGCCCACAAAGCATCTCTTTTGGTTCTCCAGACACCTCACAGCTGCCTGACTCCTGGTTTCTCCTTCTCGCCTCTTAGCTACACAATCGCTGCAATTCTGGGGACCCACGCTTGGGAGATGACTACAATATACCCCACTGGATCAACCACAGGTGCGCATCTGTAATCCAGACTGACAGGAGCAGGCAGTGTCCATGTGGGGCTATCTCCCCATTGCAGCTTTGGTTCTGGAAGACAGGCCTACCACCCTGACTTTCCCAAGGCCTGCAAACACCTCTGGCTTGGTGCTTTGCGTTACCGCTTTTCTGCCTAAGATGCAGAAAGTGGGTTTGGGAGGAAGCAAAAAATGCTAATGCATCTTTTGTTTTGGATCAGTTATTTTTTTCCTTTTTCCAGAAAAGATGCTGCTTCAGATATTTCCCCCAACCTGTGCTTTTGCCCCATCCTTCTGCTTCCCTCTCTTTATAGTTTCTACGCTTCCAAAGGTCAACTTCAGTGTAACAGTTTCACCCCGCGGATCAAACTGGCAGCTCGGAAGGTGAGTGGACTGGCCTATCTGTGGAGTGCAGCCATGCTCGGATTTGCTCGGATTTGCAATCACAGGAATAATCACCGCTAGCTATTTTTAAGGACAGACATTACAACGATTGAAGGGAAAAAAACAAATTAAAAATTCTCCCTCCAGAGCAGGCCCGCACCACTCATAGAGAGGAAGGGCTCGATCAATACGTGAAAAATAATTGTGACGCACAAATAATGGTTGTGCCGGTTGGCTTTGGGCAGCTAACGATCTGGCCGCAGCTGTGGAGCCGGCAGTGTTCCCCGAAGCCTGGTGGTGTCAGGGGCGCCCAGGAGCCTGTCTTGGGGGGCAGAAGTGGCTGCACATAAAAACCTGTTGGGGGCAGCGAATCTTTTCTGGCAGCAGCAAATTTTGGTGGCAACAGATTGGTTATTTCAGATAATGCCGCAGGAGGCTGCTTGGTGGGCCACGTAGTGTAGGTCTGCTCTAGAACAGGGCTTTTCAACCTGTGGTACATTAATGAGTGGCAGGTGGTACGCAGCCCTGCCTAGCCAAGTGTAGTGGGGGAGGGAAAGAGCCAGCACAGGCAAAGACTTACAGTGAGAGAGTCCTCTGGAGCTACAGATTTTACTTATGAATGGAGCCATTTGGGGAGGCTGCCTTAGCCGGCAGCCAGTACTTAACATTTTTTTTTCTTCCTTAAGTGCTGGCTGGGCTCCTTACTTTCCTTTCTAGCCAGTAGCTAATTCTTAAAGGGGAAGTGCCTTTTTAAGCTAGTTCACTCAGCAGCTCGTCTTTTCTGTCTCTGGAGGCCTTTCCTTGTTTGATCAATATATGGAAGAGGGAAAATATGGGGGGGTTCAAATTCTTCCTTCAGAAGGAGGTGGGCATGAGAAAGAGGGAGGCAGGGAAGGGAGGGAGGGAGGGAAGTCCCGCCTTAGCACTTGGCCACCAGCAGCTCTGCCATTGACTTTGCTTGTCAAAAGGTTGCAGAAGGGGATCACGTGACCCTGGGACACTGTGAGCATCATAAATATGAATCAGTTGCCAAGCATCCAAATATAAATCACATGACCCTGTTGCTGCAATGGTCATAAGTGTGAAAAATGGTCATAAGTCATTTCAGTGCAATTGCAACTTTGAACAGGGTTTTTTTTTGTCACCAAGTTTTTGACACCTTGCTAGGTGGTACTCGAATATTGCCATGTCCTAAAAGTGGTACAATCGGTAAAAAGGTTGAAAAGCCCTGCTCTAGAATTTGTCAAGACTCATTTCAGTTTTTCTTTTTTGCATGTTGGAATTTCAGCCACAGAGTGAAAAAGCCAAAAGTAGCAGGGAATCTTGTGAGTAACTCTCCTACATTATTGCATTGCTCTTTTGTAAAGATGAGAATGAGGGTTTTATGTCCAGCGCTTCCACTGAGCAGCTGGCAAGTTCATGATGAAACAGGAGGGATTTTTTTCCCATTATCTCCCAAGCCCCCTCCCTGTTTCCTTTTCTCCCCACCCCTACGTTTCCCCTCTGGTCTTGCTTCCCTTCCCTTCTCCCTCCTTGTCTTCTACCTCTATCTGTTTCCTGTTTCTCCCCTCCCCCTCTTTTCTATATGGAAGAGAAAGCAGTGGTGGTATTTCCCTTTGTAACTAGCCCTCCTACTGCACCAGCAAATTTCTGTATTCATGGCTTCAAAAAGCACCCTAAATAGAAAAATTGCCTCCATTCTGTGCCACACACAGTATAGCTGTTCCGAAGGAAAATGACTCGCCCTCTGGACGGCCAATACATTTTACAAATAAATAAAATTAAAACAGGCATGTCAAAGATTAGTGCAGGGAGGGCAGCTTAAGCCCCACTCCACGCCTTGAGCCCCCCTCGGAGCGTCCCAGCTTCTCACCATCCAAACTCAACAGCACATTTTCCAGGCAAATGAAGTGATATAACAGATGCAAATTGTGTCCAGGCTGGCGCTGCAGGCCACTGGACCAGAGTGCCGGCACAGCCTGACAGGCCTGGGGTGAGAAAGCAGCATAGAGCTCCCGAGAACTGCAGCCAAAGAGAGACTCCGAGAGACGCTGCACAGTCTCAGCCCTGCGGAGGCTTTGCCAGGATCCCCTCGTGAGTTTTGCCTCTGCAGTGCTGACCTTTGTAGGCAAGGAATCCAGTCAGGCAGAGGATAGGTGGAGAAGGTGGAGAACCTGGACCTCTGCCGATCAGTTGGGCCGCACGGCCCATGTTTAAGTTGGCAAAGTGGTTTCAGGGCGTGTTTGCCCACAGCCTGGCACCCAGCTGTTAGGAGGCCCTCCAGTCACGGGCTGGTCTGCTTGTGTTCCAGCCTTGGGAGCTCCTAAAGAGACCGAGAACGCGCTCCCCATTCAAGTGGACTATGACGCCTACGATGCCCAGGTTTTCCATCTGCCCGGCCCCTCCAGAGCCCCACGTTACACCACCTTTAGGTAAGCAAGCGTGTTGCCAAGCTTGAGGGATTGCACTGGGGAAAAGAGAGGCAGAGCTTTATATTTGGGTACAAGGAATTAAAAATACTGTGTAAGATAGGAGAGTCATAGATCTGGGGAGCAGGAATGAGGGAGACGCCTTAATGGATAACAGAAACTTGCCGTGCTCCACCCTTGCTGAACAACTCTCCCGACAAAAGCATCTTGCCTGGTCACAGCTTCAGCCCTCTCCCAGCCCCACCTGGCCTACTGGCTGCAGTTTCCATCCAGAATTGCAGGACAGATGTTGATCAACAGGATGTGTCTGGGAAGGCAGGTTACAGTGCGTAGGCCGGAAGAACAGAGGGGTGGGTTTATCCACACTAGAGATGATTAAGGGAGGCAGACTCTGACCTTCAAGTACCGCCAGGAGGAAGAGACTCTTCTAAATTCTAGGAGTGTGGAACAGTTTCTTGAGAGCTGGCAGGCTGTCCCTCACTGGAGATAATTTAAGCAAAGGATGGAACTGGGGAATTTGGTAACAGCATCCTGCATTGGGAGGGGAGCCGGAGATGATCTCTGAGGTTGAATCCACGTTGCGGTTTGCTGTGCAGTGCCATCAAAACCCTGCCAGTCTCCTTGACCCATGGCACAGGCACCCTAACCCTTGTGGGTTCCCCAACAGGTCTGTGCGGGAGAGAGAGAGTCGGCCTTGGAAGACCTCCAGCTCCTACGATGCCTCCTCCAGCCCCTCCTTGCAGAGTCGGCCCCTGCCCCCCGAAGAGGTTCGGAGCCAGGCTTCAGATGACAGCTCTCTGGGGAAGATCTCGGACATCCTTATGATCCCACGGCCCCACCTGCACCTGCCATACGAAGTCAGCAGCTCTCTGGGCTACACCAGCGGCCGAGGTCAGCACAGGGCTTGGGACATCGGAGCCGTCCCCTTCTTGGGAGCTGGTGTTTGGTGCTGGGTCAGCCTTTCAGAGTTATTAGCTTTTTAAAAAAAAAAACATTCAGAGTCCCGAGAGTCCACTTCCACAGTGCAAATTACGACTCACTCCCAAGCCAGACGAAATAGCCAGCAAGAATCGTGGTTTACCTTTTCCTTTCGTTTCCTTTTGGGCTGGTTTCATTTCCCCAGCCCAGAATTTAAAACTAAACAGAATTCTTGGGCGTCACCTTCCCCGTCTTATCCTAGAAATGTCACTCTGTTTGAGACCCAGTGATTGGTTTGACACGGCGCGCTGGACGTGGGTTGGAGCATTGTGGAAACTCAACCTTTGTCGTACATGCTGCCTGAACCAACAAGTAATGCTACTCTAGGGTTAATTGAGAAGATCTTAGGTGAGGAGAGCAGTGGTGCTCTGTTAAGCCAAGGTTAGGATTGAGCCTGTTGTGGGGGGTCCTTGGTGCTCTCTCAACTTGGTTGTTTTCTTGCAGACGTTTCATTACCAAACTAGATAACATCATCGGTGCTGTCCATGAACCTGTTGCGTGGCACAACCACCGAGAGCACTTCATTCTTCTGGGAAGCAGCTCCTTCCTCTCATTGTCTTGATCCATGTCCTCTTCCTCCTCCCTCTGGCCTTCGCTGCCTCCTCTTCCTCTGGAGTCTGGATTGTCTGTTGCTCTTTGGCACTTGGGAAGCCATGATCTCCTCCTGGGGTTCTCCGCTCAGGCCTTCTGTGGCTTCCTACGCACTGTCTCCACAGGGCATTTTTCATTTTTCACCATTAACTACGTGGAAGCATAGTAACAATTTACAAGCAAAAAGTAGGAAGAGTCTGCAGAGATGGGTTCCTGGAAACCTTTCCTGCTCTGGGTCACGTGACTGGAAAGGAAGCCTCACCCCCTTGTTTTGATCTGGTCTGCCTTCTGCTGGCTTCTCCCCCCTCCCTCCCCCAACGCACCAAATTTGGTCCCGTTTGGGGAGAGCTTTTCCGTTGCAGGAGAGACTGGCAGAGTCCTGAGTTTCTCTGGGGGTCTTTTTCCCCCTATATTCCATCCGGCTGGAGAGAATGAAGAGGGCCTCTCTGGGTCCTACAATTCTATGATATTTGGGAAAGCTGTATGCAGCAACTATGCATGCCTGGGGAAAATTGCACAGAAAGGAAACTAAGAGGAAGACAGTTGTGTTGGATAGGTATGTTCAGAGCCTTGAGTTATTTGTAAAAATAATAAAGGCAGGATAGAAATAAAATGATTAAAAAATAAAAACCGACTCACCCTGAACAGTTAGTACTCAGTGTGTTCGGAAGTGAGATAACTCTGTATCCTTGCACTTAGCAGTAGACACCGTGCTGTGCTAACAGTTCTCTGCCTGGGAATTAAGTTTCTAGTCCCAAATGCTGGAACCAAGGAGACAGTCTTTTTTTGTTGTTTTGGTTTTAAATGTTCTCAGTGCTCAGCCAGCAAACATATTTGGACGTTTGAAGGAGAAAATGCAACTAGCAACTCTCCCAATCTAATAATATGGGGTGGAGGCCTTCCGGGACTCCTTGGCGCATCTTCTCTAGCCCTCACATACTGACTGGAACGTCCTCTTTTGTGCCTTGGAAGAGTTTCTGCAAGTGACCTCGCTTGAAAGCAGTGCCGGATCGTTGTGAGCTCCGGGAATTTCTTACTGAAGATGAGTTTTTTACCCCTCACAGATCACCTTGAGAACATATTGGAGTCTCAGCAGCGAGACCTGAGCGCCCCTGGGAGATTTCACGTGGGGAGTGCCGAGTCCCGGCTGCACATCCGTTCTGCCGGGGGATACACACCACAGCGGGCGCTGATCAACCCCTTCGCCCCTTCCCGGATGCCCATGAAACTCACATCCAACAGGAGGCGCTGGATGCACACGTTCCCCGTGGGTAAGGAACTTCTCTTTGGC
This sequence comes from Azemiops feae, assembly GCA_023970755.1. Lineage (NCBI taxonomy): Eukaryota > Metazoa > Chordata > Lepidosauria > Squamata > Viperidae > Azemiops > Azemiops feae. The sequence continues at coordinate 139,838 of JALGBA010001345.1, read as the reverse complement.
CTTCGTTGCTGTCGTAGTTGTGTAATATGCCGCTTTTTCTTTTGGGGAGCTTCTGCCAGCTATAGAGGTTATGTCACCAACTTTTGCTCGGCTTGCTTTTTGTTCTGTTGTTAGAGTTGCTTCTGTTGTCATATTCTTTGAGAGCCCAGCCAGGAAAGCTTGAGTTCATTGATTGATTGATTGACTATGTGCCATCAAGCTGTTGTCCGCTGTTAGCAAGCACATAAATAGGTTTTCTCCATGCTGCTTCCTCCCCAATCTGTTATTTTAGATCTTCCAAAGGTGCCCCCATAACTGAGTCCATCCATCTTGCTGCTTGTCATCTTCTTCAACTCTTTCCTTCCATTTTTCCCAGCTTTGGAGCCTTTTCCAGAGAGCTAGATCTTGCATGCATGTCGTCTGAAGTAGAATATTTGAGCCTGGTTGTCATGGTTCCGACAGATATGAAACCCTTCAAAAGAACTTCGAGGCGTTGTTTTCCTTAGAGAATCTTTTATTCGGGAAGCAAAGTATCGGCACTACATAGTTGAACCCAAAACTAAATTCCCCTCCCCTGGATAGAAAGTTTCAAAGTACAATTCCCACCCTCAATGACCTGTCATAAGCACATTCCCCAATTAGCTTATAGCGCAGGCTTTCTCCCCAGCTCTCCAGCCCGCCAAAACGTTATCAGCTCCGGACCCAGTTGGTCCTTGAGTTCCCACGGCAGAGTTATTATTATGGCTAACTATGCTGTGAAAGTTGGACCATAAGAAAGGCTGAACGCAAAAGAATTGAGGCCTTTGGTGCTGGAGAAGACTCCTGCAAGTCCCTTGGACTGCAAGGCGATCAAACTGGTCAGTCCTAGAGGAGATCAACCCTGACTGCTCCTTAGAAGGCCAGATCCTGAAGTTGAAACTCAAGTACTTTGGCCACCTAATGAGAAGGAAGGACTCACTGGAGAAGAGCCTAATGCTGGGAAAGATGGAGGGCAATAGAAGAAGGGGACGACAGAGAATGAGGTGGCTGGATGGAGTCACTGAAGCAGTAGGCGTGAGCTTCAATGGACTCCAGAAGATGGTAGAGGACAGGAAGGCCTGGAGGAACGTTGTCCATGGGGTCGCGATGGGTCGGACACGACTTCGCAACTAACAACAACAACAAGCTCGCATCCCAATTCCCCCTCCCTGCACCAACTAATTCTAAGAGAAAATGGCTGCTTTTTCATCTGTTGTCAAAGCAAGAACATCCGATGTTAGCAGCGTTGACCCTGGTCTTGTGTGCCTTAAGTCAAAACTCTGGGTTGATTTGTTTAATGATCCATCAGCTGTTTCCTTGGCTGGCCATATTCTTCCCAGGAATCTTCTCCAAAACCAAAGTTGAAAGGTGTCAATTCTCTTCCTATCCTGCTTCCTCAAAGTCCAACTTTCACTTCTGTAGAGTGTCACTGGGAATGCCATTGCTTAGTTCACTTCTGATCTTTATAGATACAGAGACATCGTAGCATTTAAATATCTTTTCCAAGACATACTGAGTACGCTTCTACAGTTTGACTGATTCTTGGTTTAGTGTTGAAGGTTTATCTTCAGCATCTTCGTTGTCAATTCTAAGGTTGATTGTTCTACCTGTTGTCATTAGTTTGGTCTTTATATTTAATTTCAGTCCCATTTCTCACTGTGCTGTTTTGGCCCAAGATGGCCACCGTATGACAGCTCTTTTAGTGAGCTCCTCATCCTTTCGTTTTACTTACTTTTATATGGTTGTAAAACAGTTCGTTTTCATTTAATTTTTATCTAATATTAACTAGGAAAGTTAGATTTTTTTACTAGGGGTTGTAGTTTTATGATTTTCAATTTAGGATTAGATAGGATTAGGTTTTAGACTACGAGTTCCGGAATTTATCAGCTTCAAGCATTTGTCAATGAAGTGGAAGTATGTTTTAAAATCCTTTAAACCACCCAAGGATGCCAAAACAAAAGGTAACAGTAAAAGCAAAAAGGGACTGTAAAAGAAAGTCTAAAAGGAGGCATAAATTGGATATACGGTCGGGAGGAAACCCTTAATCACAACATGGTGGCAACAATCACCCAAACAACCAAAGATAAAGGACCCATTTCAGATAATGGACACTGCAAGTAAGTCTCCTTCTTTATTTCTCTTCGCCCCTTGTAACTACTTTAAATAAGCCCTGCTCCTTACTGGATTGGGAGGAGGATGACTGTCTGTGGAAATAGCTGCATTAGGAGACAGAGGGGAGAATAAGGATAATATTAAGAGCAATTTTAAGGGAGACTTGGACTTGGTTGCCAAGAATTGCCTCTTGACAGCACAAAGAGTTATTGCTATGTTTGATCAGCTCTTGGAAGCAAATAAAAAGGTCGGAAGAATTAAAGTCTCTAATGGGAAATTATATCTCTAAATTGGATAAGGAAGTAAATAGCAAAGCTTACTTTGAATTCACGGACGGCTTACGTGGACCGGGGGCCTCAAGATGGAGAAGACACGGAGGAGAGGCTGGTTCTACAGAGACGTAGGATACTACTACAAGTTGCGGATGTTCCCTTGAACAGGGGCAGGTGGCATAACAGACGAGTAATACTGAATTCTCTTTCCCAACTTTTACACTGCAGGGTATATTCTAATGAACTAACAGAGATTTCATGGCTCCCCAGCAGACATGGTTGTAAAAGAATATTGTTAACCTTTGTCCAGATTGTTCTCCCATCAGTGTTGCTTAGGCGTGAAAGCTTTCTAAGGAAATACTGTATTTGGCCAATACGGGTGTTTTATACCACCCAAATTCAGCCTTTGCTAAAGTCTGGGCAGAGAGCCAAGTTAGAGAGAGAGGTTGATTCCAACCTTGAAAATTCCAAAACATTAACGGCCAAGCAAAGAATCCCTCTATTAAACAAGGATAGAATAAGATAAGGATAATAAAAAAGAGAATTCAGATCTACTTAATGGGCAGTTACAGTTCATGGATGACGAAGAAGAATTAATCCCATCAATTTGCCACCCTTTGCCCAGGAGATCAACAGTTGATTTTAAAGAAAATTGGAATAATTAGTTCAGTGTTGAAATCGGCAACTAATGCAACAGAAAATCTGAAAACACTGCTCTCCACTAGCTGCTCTTCTGTGGAACTTTTATCAAGCTTGGTTTCTGAAAGCAAATCCCCAACAAATAAAAAGAGAAGGTGCAAAGCAAAGTCCAAAGCAAAAAGTAAGGGAAAAGTTAGTTAATTAACTAACTAACTGTGCTGTTTGACATTTAGAACAAGGCTTGCAAAACCTCTGCATTCTGGGCTCTCAAGAGTAGAATCAACACAGCACAATTTATTGGTGTTTCTTACTCCACATTTTGAGTCCTTGGGCTTTAAAAAAAAGATCTTTCTGTGCCTGAATATGCTGTATGTCAGAGTGCTGTGTGTGTGTCTCATAGTTGGTGGGATGTGAGCAACAGTATATTGGCTTGCAAAGTGGTGTCTAGATTATATATCCCGGTTTACATAGAACAGTGTTAGCAATCTTGGAATAAAACTGGACTTTTATTGTGTTTCTCTTACATTAGCCAAAATAAGCCGCAGTAGACTCTGGTTAAGGCTGGTAATCCAATCTCACATTCTCAATCTTATTAAAAAGTACTATGTGAAACCCTTGATTGACTACTTACTGGGTGGTGGAAGTCACTGTCCAGAGGCCTACTTGACAAGTACGTCATATGGAAACTTGCAATTTTGAATGTAAGATGATTTTGACAAGTCATTCAGGCCAGTTCTCCAATGAGCATCATTTTGTCAGGATTGTCTGATCAGTAAGCAGCTTGTTTGGGTTCTGTGAGCTCATGTTTATCTCATTAGGGGTCATATCTAGCCATTTTGTCTTCTGTTTGCCTCTTTAACTGCCTGTAGTTTTTCCAAGCTCTTGACTCTTGCCTTGCATTGTGTCTCCAAAATATTTAATCATTATTAGTGGTGCTTCCAGTGAGCACCACTTTCATCTGCTATTGAATTATTTGTTCTTCTGCTCCATGGTCTTCTCAACAATCACAATCCAGAGGCATCATTTTTTTCTTCGTTCAGCTTTTCTTATATCTGATTTCCACAGACACACATTACAACTGGGAAAACAAGGCAATGTAAGGACCCACCTCAGTTTACATCTTAAGAAGACAGAACTCTTGGAACGGGTTTTCCAACAGGAATCTTTATTAAGAAAAACTGACTGAAGGCGTGCTAGACAGGATCTGGGGGACCCCCCTGATCATTCAATGTTTTAAAGCGTTCCCAAGCAGTCCCACCCCACATTCCTTCCGGTCAATCCAAATTGGCAGATGGCTGAGTGTTAAATCCATCGGATCCCAAACGTTGCAATCTTCCCCCCCCCTATTTCCTTGCTGCCGGTAAAAGGAGGTTTCATAGGAAGTGAGATCAAAGGCTAATTGCCTATTGTTATGGTTAGTACTCCAGAGAGGGAATCCACAGAGGATGTTTCCTTTGTAGTTGATAGAAGGAATGCCAGTCATAAACACCCGTGTTTACTCCCCCCCCCCTTTGTAGTATGAAAGAATCCAAAAGAGAGTAAGAATTGGGTTTTCCCACAGTAGATTAGTTAGAAATAAAATATAATTGGGTTCTGACATCTGGGATGTCTCTGCACTTTGTGTAGTTCTGTTATAAAGTTTTTCCCAGGTAGCAGATGTCTGCTTGAATAGAATAGGAAGGCACCACACGACTCACAGAACGGCCCGAAGCACGTATTCCAGTGGAGAAATTCCCTGAAGATGGGCTCCAGCATGATTCCAAAAGCTCGGAAGAGTAAACCTCTGGTCCCAAATTCAATTTCGCTTCATTATCCTGGGACGCATATATTTGTCTTTATTCATGACTAGAATAACTTTATTTGGCCAAGTGAGATTAGACACACAAGGAATTTGTCTCCTGTGCAGAAGCTGTCGAAGCTTCGTGTGTGTAGTCACCATCCGTCAGTCCAGAAGGCTTTGGGTGTGGCCAACCAATGCCGAGTAAAGGAAGAAACAAGATGTCCCTTGGAACAGCATCAGTAGTGAAACAACCTAATACCTAAATCTGTTAAAGCCACAAACATTAAAAACCTGGTAGCGAAGACAAACTTTCACATGCAATCCTTTGTTAAACCCTCTTCTACACTCCACGCTATACCAGCACTTGGGGGAAATAAATTTTTGCCTGGCACTGTGGATCTTCACTCCACTCCAGTTTTTTTCTGGGTATAACAACTGGCTGACCAGTCTGTAGCTACCTGAGCCTCTGTTCCCCCTTTTAGAAATGGGATTTATTCATTGGAATGTATGCGTGTACATAGACACACACACACAAATGATGACCCCATACGTACCCAAAGAGTATTTCAGTCAGCCTTGATCGGGGAGGTTAACGAAACAGCCAAACTTGTGATTGGACAGGTCCTTCTGGAGAAGCCATCCAGATCCACCACCAGACCCGTCAGAACATGGCCGAAATGCAGGGCAGCGGGCAGCGGGACTGGACTCACTCCTCCGCTGAGCTGTTGGAACTTGCTTACCACGAGGCGGCTGGCAGGTAAGGGCATTTAGCGAGTGGACCCTGAACTCACTGGGCTTCCTGCCACAGCAAGACCCCTACCCCACTCAGGGGAAACTTTTCCGAAACTGTTTACGTTGATAAAATATTTATAGCTTGGGGTTGAACTGTGGGGTCCTTTGTACTCTTTGAGCTTGGTGGTTTGCTTATAGACATTTCACTATCCAACTAGGTAATATCATCAGTGCCTTAATCCGTGCACTGATGACATTACCTAGTTGGATCATGAAACATACACCAAGTTCAGAGAGCACCAAGGAACCCACAAAAAAATATCTGTTCCTGTCATTCGATTTCCACTTTAGCTTGGTGCTTCCATTGCTCAGTCTTTTTACATACGCCCAGTGAGGTTGTTTTATTTTAATTACCTTTTGATTTTCTTTTCTGGGCATGGAGAACAACCTCCTGATACCAACTGAGCAGGATATGCATGGAAGGGATGTTTATCATCCCTTGTAAAAGCATCATGCAGATGGCCCAGGTTGCCTCCTCTCCTTCACCTGACTTGCAAGACGCTTGCTGAGGACCTGGGGAACTGCTGCTGCTCTTGCTTTTGCTGAGGTCCCTCAGGGAGGGGATGGAGTTGGGGGTCTGGCCCCAAGCAGAGATGCCTTGGCCTAAGGTGGGCCCCTTCTTCTCTCCAGGCATGGCATTTCTAGACAGTCGGAGGACAGCACTTCCTGCTTGAGCTTCAGAGACATGAAAGATTATCCAAACCAGCTGATGGGCAGCCAGGATCCAGGTAATCAAGCCAAACGTTTCTGGCTGAGATGGGGTGTTGCTTCTCCAGCTGGCCTGACTCTCATCCACAAACACACACACACACAAACACACAAACACACACACGGTTTTGGATGCTTTAATGTAGCTGGGAAGAGCTGATCCCATGAACCATTTGTAGCCATTTTTCTGCTGCTAGGATTTCATGGGTACTCAAAACTGAATGGCTGCTGGAGTTGGCAGCATGTATAACGGAATAACAGAATTTGAAAGGACCCCTGAGGTCTTCTAGTCCAACCCCCTGCTCAAGCAGGAGACCCTGCCATTTCAGTCAAATGACTGTCCAGTTTCTTCTTCTTCTTCTTTTAAAATATATTTTATTAATTTTTTACAATAACAATCTTTAATGCTTCGTGAACAGTGTGTTGTCTGGGTTCATATACTCAAAGCAATAACAATTAATTTCTCCAATTAATCAATATGTTGGTTGGTAATATATTTCTTGATCCTCTCTTCTTCCAATAACAATCTCCTTTTGTCTACATTAAACAAATATAACTCTTAATATTTTCAGTACATACCAAGTTGAATATAAACATTGTTTTGTATTTATGTGTATGATAACATCAGCATATAACATTTTCTAATCAGCTTATGTTTCCATTATATTTATAAAAGTCATCTTATTAAGTCATTACACATCCTGTTTTCAAACTTTTTGTTAAAGCTTAGTTTCCCCTCAGTATCCAGACCACTCTTATCAGTCATACTTTTCTCAAAATTCATTACCTTTAAATATCCAAACTTTTCATTTAAATACACCATCTCAATGTTTTAACATTTCATATATCAGTGATGGTGAACCTTTTAGAGACTGAGTGCCCAAACTGCAACCCAAAACCCACTTATGCATCGTCGAGTGCCGGGTGGGTGTGGCCCATTGGGTGGGCGTGGCCCATTGGGTGGGCGTGGCTGCGGTGGTAACGGCAGACTGGGTGGGACTAAAAAGTTCAATCAATCAATTCCAACTTTGCAAGATCTTTTTTTTCCCACGAGAAGTTGAAATTGACTGATTGAACCTTTTTTTTTTTTGCACACGGCCGCGGAGGCCTAAAGCGAAAAGGTTTTCTAAAACCCAGCTGAAGGCCTAGGACTGGGGCGACGGCACGCGTGCCCACAGAGAGGGCTCTGAGTGCCGCCTCTGGCACCCGTGCCATAGGTTCACCACCACTGTCATATATTCTAGAAATATTATATTACTTATATATCTTATTTCTCTTACTATAGGGCCCTTTTACAAATTTTATCTATTCTTTTTGGCCATATTCCAACAATATTTAATCTTATACTACACCATCTAATAATCTTACTCTAGGGCCTCTTTATATCCAAACGTTATATCCAAACATACATACACACACACACACACACATTAACCATATTCAATTGAGTGTTGTTGGGGACAAAAAGGACAAGTCAAGTAAAATATCATTTTTTTGTCTCCCATGTGATGATTCTTCTGACAGTTCTTTAATTCATTTTATTAGTTTTTCTTTTTTATCCTCCAATTCGTTTTGAAATCCTGGAAGATAAAATATATTTTTTGTCTTCTTTATTACAGTGAGGTTTTGCAGATTTTTTTTTTTTTTGTATTAAATTGTAGTTTTCTTCATTTGTAGCTTTTCTATTTAAGTCACTTTCATTTAATTTATGTTCTGTTGTCTGATTTATTTGTTCATTCTTTGTTGTCATTTTTTGAGTGTTACTCAGTTGTCGATTTGAGTTAGAGATATGTTCATTTATATTGTCAAGCTTATTTCTAATCTCATCATGGTTTGAAACAATTATCATTTGAATCTGTCGCAGCATTGTATATATTTTCTCCTGGGATGTATTTGTTTTGTCTTGAGTCATTGTTCCTGCAGATTTTTGAAACTCCAAACTATGGTCTTCAGGAGAAAGTGTTGAGTATGGTTTTCTATCACTTTTAGATAGGTATATAACATCCATTTAATCTCTCCCCTTTAAGTAATTTTTCTTCGGTGTCATAGTCTTTTAATTGGCTTTATCAAGCCAGCCATATCTTAAGTTCCAAACAGCCAAGTCTTATGTAGTTCTTACTTTTATATAATAGTTTTATAGTCCAATATGCTTCCAATTGTCCAGGCACCACTGAAAACAATATTTTATAACAATTCTTCTTTTCAGGGGTCTTGTAATTAATTATCAACCAGTCAGGATTCAATCCAAAATATTTAACCATCTAAAAGTTTTCTAGTAATTTCTCCTTTAGAAGATTAACCAAAGGCCAAGATTTTTTTCTTCTTCTCTGCAAACAGTTCTTAAGTTTAAACATGCAGTTCAGTATGTTTGTAATCCCAGAAGGTCAGCATTTTTTAAACAAATGTAGTTTCACTCTGTAAGAGATAACTTGGTGCTTTGTTCCCAGTGTCAGAATCCAATTATATTTTATTTCTAACTAATCTACTCTGGGAAAACCCAATTCTTACTCTCTTTGGATTCTGTCATACTACGAAGGGGGGGGGAGTAAACACGGGTGTTTATGACTGGCATTCCTTCTATCATCTACAAATAAACATCCTCTGTGGATTCCCTCTCTGGAGTACTAACAATAACAATGCGGCCATCAGCCTTTGATCTCACTCCCTATGAAGCCTCCTATTACCGGCAGCAAGGAAAAAGGGGGGAAGATTGCAACGTTTGGGATCCGATGGATTTAACACCCAGCCATCTGCCAAATTGGATTGACCGGAAGGAATGTGGGGTGGGACTGCTTGGGAACGCTTTAAAACATTGAATGATCAGGGGGGTTCCCCAGATCCTGTCTAGCACACCTTCAGTCAGTTTTTCTTAATAAAGATTCCTGTTGGAAAACTTGTTCCAAGAGTTCTGTCTTCTTAAGATGTAAATTGAGGGGGGTCCTTACATTAGACAGGATCTGCAAAATTAGTCAACCTGGAAGGAAGAACCTTGCCGGGGGACTTTGCAAAAATTACCATGTCAGACGACGAAGCAGGGAAGGGGGAAAGCCCCCCAGAGAGGGAGCCATTGCCCCAACTGGAAACCTGCCAAATATCCGGATCTGAAGGGTCAGATTCCTCAGGAGAAGAGGAGGTGGAGACGCGTAACCACAAGCCTCGGTTGTCAATGGGCATTGGAAAGAAAGGCGAGTGGGAAAAGAAATCAAGAAAGGTGACCCTGAGATGGGGGGGCCAACCAACCAGGATGGAAGCGGGAGATGGAGAGATCCCTGCACATAAGCGAAGATGAAGGAAGCTGGGCACAGCACTCGAACTGGATCCTAGAGAAAGCTATCAACTTGATGAAGAGAACCCTCAGCTCCCTAGGAGAGGAGAATCCTGAACCCCATGACCGCACCAACTCCTGGAGCCGCAACTGGAGAGACACTGAGGGGGAATTGGAACCTGCAGCCCCGGGGACATCTGCTGATCCAGTAGTCCCCACCCCCCACCGACCTGCAGAAGGAAATCCAGATGGAAGACAATACCGACGAAGAAGACACCGCTCCATTCAAAGACTTCCGCCGTTGGACGCAAAATTCAAGGGGGAGCCGACACGCTTGGGGTTCTTCCTAACCCAAGTCCTTGGCTACATGGAGGAACACGGGCGACACATCCCTAGCGACAAAGCCCGTATCCGGATCGTGCAATCTGCTCTGGATGGACCGGCCGCCGATTGGGTGGTGAATTTGCATGATTCCAATGCCCCAGAGCTCAACGACTTCAACCGTTTCATGTCCTCTCTGAGAAGGCGATTTGAAGACCACCTGGCTGATCGCAAAGCCCGCGAAAGAATCAAAACGATGAGGCAAGGCAGACGGCCAGTAGCTGAATATACAGAAGAATTCCGAACTATTGCCAGCAAGCTGAACTGGCCGGAAGACATCCTCCTTAGCCATTTCAAAGACGGTCTGAATTACGACCTATATGACGCTTGCCTGCCCCGGGGGGACCCACACCAACTCGACGAATGGTACGTCCTGGCAGAGGAAGCAGAGATCGACCTACTGAAGAGGCACCGCCGAGGAAAACAATGGAGCCGCTCACCGCCTGAACCAACGCACGAACCAGCAAAGCCATCGGCTATGGCCAAGAAACCAATGGGCTGTTTCAAATGCGGGAGAGAGGGGCATCGGGCTGTAGAATGCCGCTCAAAAGCCCCCCAGCACAACCCAGACAGACCACCGGCCAGCAAATCTGGGAAGTCCCCAGCTAAGTCAAAAGAATCTGCCATGAGAGGAATAGAAGCTGTGGAATCCCCTACCTCCACCCATCGTGAGGAAAGAGCCCCGGCCTACACCGCAGGGCCGGTGGACGCCTCAGATGACACCTCGGAGGGTGAACCACTGGTAAGTGGATCCATTCCACCCATCCTCAAGACAGTGACTATATTAGCCCCCTCCATGCCCGAAGCTGTAAAAGTGAAAGCCTTAATAGACTCTGGCTGCACCCGCTGCCTAATTAGCCCGACTCTAGTGGGAAATCTGGGCATCCCAGTGAGGAGGCTGGAACAACCAATCTCATTTGGTCAATTAGATGGGTCCATAGCAGGGGGGGTGCCAGCTACCCTAGCCACGTTACCAATCCACCTATCCCTGGGGAATCATGAGGAAGACCTAACGTTTATAGTGACCCCAGGCATGGAATGCCCGATGATCCTAGGGCTGGAATGGTTAACAAAATGGAACCCCTGGTAAATTGGAGGACGAAAGAAATCAATTTCCTGAAGGAGGACCCTACAGACTTAAAACCCCAAGGGGATCCATCAAAACGGAAATAGCATCCATGGGTGAAGAAAAGGGGCTACCAGAAATACCAGAGGAATACAGAGACCTGGCTGAAGTTTTCAGTGAGGAGAGGGCGGATGAGCTTCCCCCCCACCGACCCACGGACTGTGCCATAGAGTTCAAACCCGGGGCAAAACTCCCAAAGCCCAGATTATACTCCATGAGCCCAAAGGAGAAAGAGGAAATGGAGAGATTTATAAAGAAAAACCTAGAAAGGGGGTTCATTGAACCAGCCAAACCTAAGGTGGCCGCTCCGGTCCTCTTTAGAGAGAAGAAGGACGGCTCTTTACGCTTATGTGTAGACTATAGACTCCTTAATGCGATCAGTGAAAGCAACCTATACCCCCTACCCCTCATGAAGGACATGTTATCACACCTCTCGAAAGGAAAGATTTTTACTAAACTAGATCTAAGGGAAGCGTATTACCGCGTGAGAATTAGGGAAGGAGATGAATGGAAAACTGCATTCAATTGCCCAATGGGGTGCTACAAATTCAAAGTTTTGCCCTTTGGATTACAAGGGGGTCCCGCAGTATTTATGCAATTAATCAATGAGGTACTAAGGGAGCACCTATTTAAGGGGGTCCTGGTTTATCTTGACGACATCCTCATCTTCACAGAATCAAAAGAGGAACATGTCAACCTAGTCAGAGCGGTTTTAAAGAAACTGCGAGCCGCCCACCTATATGCCAAATTATCAAAATGTGAATTTCACCAGGAAAGAATAGACTACCTAGGTTACCGCATATCCCCACAAGGCATTGAAATGGACCCAGAAAAGGTCAGGGCAGTGTTAGAATGGGCACCACCTCGCACAAGAAAGCAACTGCAAAGTTTCCTGGGTTTTGCAAACTTTTACCGCCAATTCATCCCCTCATTTGCCCAGATAGCCCTGCCCCTCACAAGCTTACTAAAAATGAAGGGAGAATCCTCAGTGAAACCTAGCCAGCCACTAAAATGGACAATGGAATGCCAAGCGGCATTTGAGAGATTAAAGAGACTTTTTTCTGCCGAACCAGTACTGAGGCACCCAGACATGGACAAACCCTTCGTGATACAGACGGATGCAAGTGATGTAGCAGTGGGGGCTGTATTATTACAAGAAAATGAGGAAGGGATGTTACAACCCTGCGCGTATACGTCCAGGAAACTCACTGAAACGGAACAACGCTGGCCCGTGGGGGAAAAAGAGGCATATGGGATACGTTGGTCATTACTTACATGGCGCCAATTCCTTGAAGGCAATAAAATCCCTTTCCAGGTGTGGACAGACCACAAAAATTTGGAAGCCTTGAAAACACCCAGAAAACTCAGCCCCAAGCAAGCCCGCTGGTCCCAGCATTTTCACCAATTCAATTTTAAGCTCAAGCATTTGCCGGGGGGAAAGAACTTTTTGGCAGATGCATTATCTCGCATGCCCCAATATAACAGCACGCGAGCCACTGACTCTAAACCGATCATGGGAGAATCACAACTGGCAGCACCAGTGACTACCAGAGCCAACGTTAAATTAAAACCACAGCTGGATAGCCAGACCGGAATTGAATTCCGGAAAAGTTTGGAAACAGATGAATGGTTCCAGAAAAATAAACACGTGTGCACAATGAAAGACGGACTGCCTTGGGTGGGGGAGAAGTTATATATACCGACCACCCAAAGAATCACATTCATGCAACTTTGCCACGACACAAAATCAGCAGGGCATTTTGGATTTGTAAAAACATTACACTTAATTAAACGGCAATTTTGGTGGCCATCCATGAAAAAAGACATAGAAAGTTACGTGGCCAGCTGCCCAAAGTGTGCAATGGCAAAAAGGCTGCAAGGGAAATCACCAGGACTGTTACAAACAGTGGCAAATCCCTCAGCCCCTGGAGGGAAATAGCCATGGATTTTATAGTGGAATTACCAGAAAGCAATGGGAATACTGTCATTTGGACGGTCACGGACCTATTTTCCAAACAGGTTCACTTTATTCCTTGCCAAAAGATCCCCACCGCAAAAGCTTTAGCAAAACTTTTTGTGCAACATATTTACAGATTGCATGGGGCACCCCAACGCATCATATCTGATAGGGGAGTGCAATTTACATCTGCGTTTTGGAAGGAATTTCTATCTCTTTTAGGGACCACCCAGGGACTGACGTCTAGCCATCACCCTCAGAGAAATGGTCAATCAGAAAAATGTAACGGAGTACTTGAGCAATATTTAAGATGTTTTCTAAATTTCCAGCAGTCAGATTGGACGGACCTGTTGCCGTTTGCAGAGGTTGCCTACAATAATGCAGTCCACTCCAGCACAGGTTACACTCCTTTTCAAATAGCTACCGGTCAAAGTTTCAACCCCATGCCTGAACTAACCCCAAACGAACCAGCAATCCCATCACTGAAAGAATGGATGGAACAATTACAAAACACCTGGCCAATAGTTAGAAAAGCTCTAGAGGAAGCTAGGCAAGCATACAAAGCACAAGCAGATAAGAAAAGGGTGGAGCCCACACCATTCATTATAGGAGAAATGGTGTACTTGTCTACAAAATACTTAAAATCCATACAACCCTGTAAAAAAACTTGGACCAAAATATATAGGGCCGTTTCCAATTAAAAGAATCATAAACCCAGTAACAGTAGAATTAGAATTACCCAAGAATCTTAGGCAAATACACCCAATTTTCCACTGCAGTTTGCTGAAAAGAGAACAACAGTCACCCTTACGGCCAAAAATTCCCCCCCCCCCACCAACACCAATCATGATAGAAGGGGAACAACATTCGAAATAAAGGAAATCCTGGACTCTAGAAAATATCATGGGTCAACTCAATACCTAGTAGCATGGAAGCACCTCCCCGCCTCTCACAACGAGTGGGTCCATAAACATCATATCAAAGCCCCGAAGCTTTTAAAGAAGTTTCATACAGAGTATCCTAACAAGCCAGACTAACTTTTATTCCTGTTTTGTTTCTCTACAGGTGGACCTCTCTTATTTTTAAGGGGAGCCGGATGTCAGAATCCAATTATATTTTATTTCTAACTAATCTACTCTGGGAAAACCCAATTCTTACTCTCTTTGGATTCTGTCATACTACGAAGGGGGGGGGAGTAAACACGGGTGTTTATGACTGGCATTCCTTCTATCATCTACAAATAAACATCCTCTGTGGATTCCCTCTCTGGAGTACTAACAATAACAATGCGGCCATCAGCCTTTGATCTCACTCCCTATGAAGCCTCCTATTACCAGCAGCAAGGAAAAAGGGGGGGAAGATTGAAACGTTTGGGATTCCGATGGATTTAACACCCAGCCATCTGCCAATTTGGATTGACCAGAAGGAATGTGGGGTGGGACTGCTTGGGAACGCTTTAAAACATTGAATGATCAGGGGGGTCCCCCAGATCCTGTCTAGCACACCTTCAGTCAGTTTTTCTTAATAAAGATTCCTGTTGGAAAACCTGTTCCAAGAGTTCTGTCTTCTTAAGATGTAAATTGAGGAGGGTCCTTACATTAGACAGGATCTGCAAAATTAGTCAACCTGGAAGGAAGAACCTTGCCGGGGGACTTTGCAAAAATTACCATGTCAGACGACGAAGCAGGGAAGGGGGAAAGCCCCCCGGAGAGGGAGCCGTTGCCCCAACTGGAAACCTGCCAAATATCCGGATCTGAAGGGTCAGATTCCTCAGGAGAAGAGGAGGTGGAGACGCGTAACCACAAGCCTCGGTGGTCAATGGGCATTGGAAAGAAAGGCGAGTGGGAAAAGAAATCAAGCAAGGTGACCCTGAGACGGGGGGCCAACCAACCAGGATGGAAGCAGGAGATGGAGTTGGAACTCCATCTGTTCCAAGAGTTCTGTCTTCTTAAGATGTAAATTGAGGAGGGTCCTTACACCCAGCTGTTTTTTTTTTTGCTGTTTCTAGGCGTCTTGCCAAATTCTCAGTCAATACAGTTGTAGTTTCCTGTAATCCTCCACTAGGTGTCACTGTTCATTATCCAACTTTTTTTTTTTGGTTTAAACAAAGAGTTATTTTTGTTCTTCTTTTTATATATATATAATTCCATCAATACTTTTTCAGGTATAAAGTTTTAGCAATTTTCTTAGTTTTCAAATTTATCCAAACTCTGGTATTTTGTATTCCCCCCCCCCCATCTGAGTTTAATTTGCCGCTTCCGTCTATGGAATGGGGGGTATAGTCCCCTCCCTTCTCACTTTGGGAGGCTTTTTGCTTCTTGGGATCTTTTCCAGGAAATTAGGTATAAAATAGGAGAGAGAAGATCAAATTCCTCACCCAGTTTCAAGCACACTGTTCACTGTGGTGCTGGTTAGTGCCTTTGGACTTCGGCTGCAAGTGGCTTGGGCTGGTCAGTGAAGTGTGACCAGCCTTTCTCCTGTCGGTTTAAAAGGCTTTCCCCGAATCGAACGGAACGACCACCATCGTTCCAGAATCGCCGGGGCACCCTTAATTGTTATCACTGTTAGGAAATTTCTCCTTCGTTCTAGGTTGCTTCTCTCCTTGGTTAGTTCCCATCCGTTGCTTCTTGTCTTACCTTCTGGTGCTTGGGAAAATAGGTTGACCCCCTCTTCTTTGTGGCAGCCTCTCAAATATTGGAACATCGCTATCATGTCACCCCATGTCCTTCTTTTCACTAGACTAGACATACCCAATTCCTACAACCATTCTTCATATGTTTTAGCCTCCAGGCCCCTAATCATCTTTGATGCTCCTTTCTGCACTCTCTCCAAAGTCTCAACATCTTTTTTATAATGTTGTGGTGACCAAAACTGGATGCAGTATTCTAAGTGAGGTTTTACTAAGGCTTTATAAAGCGGTACGAGTACTTCACGGGATCTTGATTCTATCCCAGTGTTAATGCAGCCCAGGACAAGAATGTCGTCTGTTGTTCTCCTGTTGCAGCCAAGTTCCTTCTACGTTGCCATTGTCTGTGTGGGAGGCGATGCTCACGGGATTAGGGCTCCCTCCCTTCAAAGAGACTGGGGCAAGAGAAATCTGCTTTGGGTTGGTTGCTAAGAAGTGTGTAACCCCCTCGATGATTGGAAGCCTCAAAGATCTTTTTACAGCATAAAAATAACAATAAACCCAAGCTGTAGCTTGTAAATTTTAAAAGCAGGTCAGGTCTGAGGCGAATCAAGGGATTGGTTTTCTGCGTGTAGGTGGTAGTGGTGATTATATTATTCGTTTGACTTGTATGTGATCCTTTGGAATCTGATGCAGTTCCTTGAAAGCCCTCTATATCCCCTTCTCTTTCAGCAAAGGCAGGAATGAGTGCCCACACACCCAACAAGGAACTGCTGGATGGCTCACCGGATCCAAGTAAGCACTGGGAAGGGGGGGGGGGGAGAGACGTTTGGAGTGCATAAGCCGAGTAATTTTGACCTGTGAGTGTCTCGTGCCTGAAACTCCTTCCCAGACGCCACGGAAGGCAGACTGACCGTCTCCCCCTCTCTCTGGGAGGGCTTTGGGGGTCACAGTTCCTGCTGCTGGAAATGTACCCCTGTGCCCTGTGCCCACGAGGGCAGGACCCCATTCTCGAAAATGCCGTCTTCTGAGATCACAACCGCTAAAAGAAAAAAACAAAAGCAAGAAGCATGTGTTGGATGGATTCTTTAGAGTTTTGGCTTGTGGTTTTTGTCGACATTACTCCAATCGGAATGGGGAGAGCAGCTAATAAACCTTCTGATTCAAGCAGAGCTCCTGGACTGGGTAAGGAGCACCCAGCAGGAGATGAGAGAAAAGGAGCCATCAGTGCTGGATCTCTCCCTTCCAAGGGAGAACAGCCTTTTTCTCACAGCTCCCAAAGAAGCTGAGTGCCAGTCAGGCAGCAATAAGAAACAGAAGGCAAGTTCTTATTTTAAAGAAACGGTGCAAATGGAAAACCCCATTTCAGGCCGCTTCTTCTCTTCTCCCTCATGGCCCAGAGGGAAAGCTTCTGCTCTCAGGCAGTGAAATCAGATTTTGAGCTTTGATTTGGCTTTTTGATGTGCAGAATTAACGATGGGGTTGTGGATCCCATGCGAGGGATTCCTTCAAGAATGGGGAAGCTGCCCTGGGAAGCAACCTAGATCAGTTTTTAAGAAGGAAGGGCCACCTTAGGCCAGCGATCCATTGGAAGCCCAAAGGGAGTAACCCCTAAGCAGCCTTTGCCTCGGGGTGGAGGTGAGTTTGGGTGCTTTTCCATCTCCCTGTGCTGTCAAGTCCTTGACTCTGGGGCAGCCCTTCCAGACAGACCTACAAACCGGAAAGTACAGCCTTCCCCTCCTTGTGGAAGAAGAGGGGCGCCCAATCTTAAGCAAAGCTGTGTGGGCTCAGCCCGGCATGGAGACCTTTCCGTGCATCCCAGGAATGACCAAGGTAGCAAACTGGAGCCTGAAGGGAATGGCTGATTTTGGGAGGCATATTCCCACCAAGGTCCTTCTTGAAGCCAAAGAAGATGCTTTAAATCGGTATCAAAATGTATTTTTGTGCGTGTGTGTGTGTGTGTGTGTTAAACAGGTAATCCTCGACTTACGAACACAATTGAGCCCAAAATTTCTGTTGTTAAGTGAGACATTTGTTAAGTGAGTCTTGCCCCATTTTACGACTTTTCTTGCTTCAGTTGTTAAGTGAATAACTGCAATTGATAAGTGGTTGTTAAGTGAATCTGGCTTTCCCCACTGACTTTGCTTGTCAGAAGGTCACAAAAAAGGGATCACGTGACCCTGGGGCGCAGCAACCGTCATAAATGCGAACCGGTTGCCAAAGCGTTTGAATTTTGATCACATGATCATGGGGAGGCTGCAGAGGTCGTAACTGTGAAATATGTTCATAAGTCACTTTTTTTTTTAGTGCCGTTGCGACTTCGAACGTTCACTAAATGAACTTTTGTAAGTCGAGGACTACCTTTACACGCATCCCAGCAACGGGATTGAAATGAATGAGAAGTAGTGCTAGAAATGAAATATCTTAGCTGAGTTTTGGAGTCTCGGTTGATCAGCACCGGGACGTAACTTGTGCCACCATTTTCCTCTCTCTTTCCCTGAAGCTGAGCAGGAGCGCTTCCAGGCCAGAGGGTCCTGGAACCCCCCCCCCTTTCTGCCCTCCTGCCCCTGTCCTCCAGCGCACCTTCCTGCCTCCCCCAAGAAGACCCTGTCAGAATCCAGTTCCAGCCCTCCCTTGGGCCTGCTTCTTTGCTCCCCATTTAAGACCAATTACTATCAATTTACTCAGGAGTGTTTGATAGGGGCCCTTTGCCAATAGAGGTATGAAAATCTCAGGATCTAGTGCTGATCGGATGGCTTCCCAGCCTTCCAAGGAATCCTGAAAGGTCCCTCAGACAGATCCCCTCAGTCAAAGCCCAGAAGGGGGTGCCCAGGAGGAGGGGAGGGGGTGGGGGTGGCTGGGTCTCATTCAGAGGGGAGGGGAAGTGGCTCTGGTCTCCAGAGTCTCTCTTTTGGGGCGTTTTCCCCTGAATTTCCTCCTCCCGTTTCCGCTTTTCCCCGTCCTCGGTTTTCTTCCCTTTTGTGTTTCTTTTTGAACCGTGGGAATGCGCCCCCCCCCCGTTGTCTCTCTCCACTGTGGCTGCCATGCTGACGTGCCTGTCTGCCGACACAGGCTCTTCCCCCCCCCCTCCTTCCTGCCATTTCTCTCGCGCTGACACAAGAGGAGGACCTGGTTTAATTCGCTGGGCTGGGCTGGGCTTCGAATCCTGGTGCTGTCCTGTGTTTTTGTGCGCCTCGTTGTGCTTGAGAGCGATGTTAATTCTGCAGCGGCTGGTTTGGCTTGGATTCCAAATCACTGGGCAAGGGAAGCATATTAACTTTTCGACCCCAGTTGCATGATGGGAATGAGCTGGCATGGGCACACTGCACTGTTTAACCAACTCTGTCTTTCTTCCCCCACCCCCCCTTCCTCTCACCGTCCCCCCCTTTGGATTTCATGTCTTCCACCCCTTGTGTGTCTGTTCCTCTCCACTGGCTTCTGTGGCACCTCCCACCACTTCCTGGCTCCTGGTTTCTCCCTCCTCCTCCTCCTCCTCCTCCTCCTCCTCCTTCTCTCCCTCTGTACACAACACGAGACAGTTCTGACGCTGTCTGCTCCCCCCGTAGTGCCAGGCTTCTGTTGTACTGTTGGGGTGGACTGGAAGTCTCTCACCACTCCGGCCTGTCTTCCCCTGACCACGGATTATTTCCCGGACCGCCAGAGCCTGCGGAACGATTACACGGAGGGCTGCTACGATCTTCTTCCTGAAGCGGACCTGGAGAGGTGCGTCTGCCTGGGGACCCACTGGCTCTCAGGTGACCAAGTCACGCTGGCTGCTGCCTCAGCCCCACTGAGCGTGGCTAGCAGGAGAAGCGCCTAAGTGTTGTCCTCTCTGCTCTGGCCTGACCCCAGGGGCCGCTGGTCAGCTTGTCCTCGCAGGGAGAGCGGTGGCTCTTTCCCCCCCCCCCACTTGGGCTCTGTCGCTGAATGACCCACAGAGAGGAGCCGGGGTGGGCCTGGCTTTTCAGAAAAGCTGCATGCCACAGATTGAGCTCCCCTGCGGAGCGTTCGCTCAGCCAAGGGGCTCATTTCAGTCCAGTTTGCCCAGTCTCTCTCTCGCTTGCTTAAACCTGTCCTCCCCCTGCCCTCATCTGGGACATTCACAGTAGCTTGTGTGCTTCTGAATTTGGAGCTTTCAGTTCCAGCAGTAGCATCTCTGCACTTCTCAGGCATGGAGGTTCGTGGCGTCCTCCTCCTCCCCTTCCTTGGCTGGGCTTGTGGGTGGTCGTGTCTTAGGGTGCCTCTGCGGAAGAAACAAAACAATCCTGAGTGCCAAAGCCCAAGGCTCTGTTCAAAATATTTCTGGGGAGGAGGGGAGCAATCTTAGGGGGAGCTGATTTGCCAGTGCATGCAATAGTGGTGGAGGGGGCACCTGAGATGAGTAAAAGGGTGGCGTTTAGCACTTTCCAGCCATCCCGGGAGCAGTGACAGAGCAAGGGGCACCCCGAGAGTGGCACCAGCCAGTCTTAAGGACACCTAAAAGGAGGGGAACCGAAGCAGCAATGGAGGCGGCAGCTGCGGCTTTGATTCATTCATTTGATTATGTAGCTGCCCATCTCGCATTTGTGACTCTAGGCGAGAAATAAAATAGATAAAATACATAATATAAAGAATAAAACCCATAGCAGCCTGGCATCATCCAAACAACAATCAACATAGGAGGTAGCCATGGCATACAGGTCGTCCTCAACTTACGACCACAATGGAGCCATCCTATGTCATGGTGGTTGTAAGTCGAGGCACACACGTGACCGACACCATTTTAGGATTTTTGGGGAGTGGTCATTATGCAAACGCTGCAGTCATTAAGTGAACCTGTTTTCTGTAATAGTCATTTTTTGCCAGAAACCAGGCCAATTTCCAGCAAAAATCGTCAGTAAGTGATTGGTCATAATTCAAGGACTGCCTGCAGAGGCACTTCCATGTTGTGCAGGTTCCGAAAACTCCCACTTTCTGCTTCCCCTGAGCTGGGAGCAGAGCAGGGAGAGGTGTCCTGGCCATGAGCAGGGCCTGTGGCTGAAGCCGTTGGTGCCAGATTCTTGGGCCCCCACCCCTTGTTCCTCGTCTCCTCTGGCGCAGGCTGCTCCGGGGAAGAGGGAGTAATGGATGGGGAGGGTCCCCTGCTGTGCACTGCCTCCCTGTGATAATCCCCTCTCCCCTCCCCCCTTTGTCTCAGGAGGGATGAGGAAGGCCTGCAGATGACAGCCCAGCAGGTCTTTGAGGAATTCATCTGCCAGCGCCTCATGCAGGGCTACCAACTCATTGTGCAGAGCAAGCCCCAGAAGCCGGCAGCGGTCCAGCCCCCCCTCAGCAGCAGCCCCCTATACAGCAGAGGTGAGTCCCCACGTTGGAAGAGCAGTTTGGACATGGGCAGCCAAGGGCACCTGGAGCAGGGAGGGGCAGAAGGTAACCAGCCATTGACTTATCTGAGCATGATATGGAACTAATGAACTGTACGGTGTGCCCAGTCTGATGAGATACACCCAGCCTATCCGAACACACAGCTGCTTCGAAGCAAAAAGCATCCTGGGATGGTAATGATCTACCACGGACCAGGTGAAGATCAAAGAATGATGGATGGTTAAAAGTTCTAAGGGTAGGACATGGATTTTCCTGATCAAGAACTACCCAGTGACAGATAGACCCTCCCCAAATTATAGCAATTGTCCATGGCTAGGTTGATGAAAACCAGCTGATTAGAGTCCAGGAGAAATAAAAAAGGAATAGGAGAAAAAGAGAAGCTCTCTGCAGAAGCTGGGAGAACTGTGTGAGGTGTGTAAAGAGATGTATGTGTAAAGTGTAAGTTTCTTCTGTTCTTGGTATTTTATTTGCTCCTCGTATTTGCTACATCTCTCTGTCTCTGCCTTGCTGGGAATTTTTTCTGTTGCTGCAAGGCAACATAAGGAAACCGTGTGATTGCTAATTTAAATAATTAAATTTCTTGGGAAAATTATCTGCACTTCTAATTTGTGTTTTCTCTGCCCAGGCCTTGTGTCACGCAGTCGACCTGAGGAGGATGACCAGTACTGGCTGAGCATGGGCCGGACCTTCCACAAAGTCACCCTGAAGGACAAAATCATCACGGTCACTCGCTATCTGCCAAAGTGAGCATCTCTTCCTGTCCACTCTTTCGAGTAGAGAAAGTCGGGAAATGGGAAATCTTGCAGGGTCTTCATTGCCCTTTAGGGTTAGGGTCTCCAACCTTGGCAATTTTAAGACTTGTGGACTTCGACTTCGAGCATGGCTGGCTGGGGGATTCTGGGAGTTTGAAGTGCACAGGTCTCAAAATTGCCAGAGTTGGAGAGCCCTGCTCTAGAGCATTGGAAAAGAATCCTGAAAGCTGTTCACTTCATGCCTAGCGCAGACTGCACATCCGGTAGCCACACTCGGCGGTTTCATATTCCCCGGGAAATCAGAGGGCCATTCATAATCAGCAAGGGTCGTCCAGTTTCACTGTCTTGTGCGTGAGAGTAGGAAAGCGGAGAGGCAAAAGTCATTCGTCAGCCACTTTTAAAAGTTGAAAGAAAAGACATTCCCCCATGGCGTCTGACTTGAAAAGGCTTGCTTTGGTATTTTTGTTCTTTTCAGGTACCCCTATGAATCTGCCCAGATCAATTACACTTACAGCCTGTGTCCTTCCCACTCAAATGCAGAGTTTGTCTCTTGCTGGGTGGAGTTCTCCCACGAGAGGTTAGAGGAATATAAGTGGAATTACCTGGATCAGTACATCTGCTCGGCTGGTTCGGAAGATTTCAGGTAAGCAGAGGGCCTTGGCCCTCCAACTCCTTCAACAGGCGCCTAGTGAGCACCCGGTTCTTCGAAAGGATGCCCTTGTGAGGAGTCCCAAAGGCAGGACTCTGGTTTATTGTAAGGCTCATTGACTGAAACGTGCAACTCTGAAAGTACAAACCGCTTCTAACTACTTGATCCATTAGTGCAGATCCATTTCTAAGTTTCTTCCTCTGTCTGTTTAGCCACTAGGGACTCCGGCCTCTCTTGCCTGGTTGCTTCCTAGGCAGCTTCTCTTCCCCTCGTCCCCCGAGGTCACCCACACAGTCCGTTACAGAACGTTGGGGAGAAATAAGTTTTTGGCTCATCTTTCTTGCATTTCACAGAGAACCTGGAATTAATAATAATCAGCAATGTGCATTCTCACATTCGAAGGTCCCGTAGTCTCAGCTAAAGGGGAAAGGCTGTGTTTCAGTGGTCGATCCCCTGGATTCCTACATGTGGGAAGTGCCATCTCCAGATCAGGGAAGAGCCCCTGCAGTGCGGAGGGATAGCAGTATTGGCACCCATGAAAGAGAATATTTGTAGCTCAGGGTTGAAGTGAGGGGTCCTTGGTGCTCTCTGAGCCTGGTTGTTTTCTTACAGACGTTTCATTACCCAAACTTGGTAACCTCATCAGTACTAGTGATGCTAGCTAGTTAGTGCTAGTGATCAGAGCTAGTGATAGCACTGATGATGTTACCTAGTTTGGTAATGAAACGTCTGCAAGAAAACAACCAGGCTCACAGGGCACCCAGGAGCCCTCCTAGCAGTGTTGGGCCAGGAGGATAGAGCCTCCCGCCCGGAGTAACAGGTTATCTTTGCTCCTGGATGTGTCGGAGGTTAAGGGAGTTAAATGTTGGGAAGGGGTTGGTGAGAGGCCATGGGGAATTAGAGGAGAGGGGCGTCCTTCTGCAGAAATAAGCATGAAATACAGGGTCTGTTAGATCTTCCACATAGGTCTCTCTTTAGCTCTTCAGAATGAGCCAAAGTGTTCCAAAAGAGAAATGGGCAGCTTGAGCTGGCTCCAGTCTTGTGGAGAAAAAAAACTGGGAATCATTCCTGTACAAATAGGGTACATTTTCAGTTGCCCTTTAAGAAAAGATGCTGTGGACCTTCTCTTGGGCTGATTGCTGGCTGGAGCCGTGTGTGGGAAATCAGAGGCTGGAAGCCCAGATCCCCACCTGGAACCGGATTCGCGGCCTGGGAGAGAAAACGGGAGGAAGTGCTCCAGGGCGTTGCTTTGTTTTTCCCTGCAATGATAAATGTGCTGCTGTAACAGATTCCATGGCTTGCCATCTGCAAAGCTCTTTTTTTTTCATTTTGGTTATTATTTTTTTATGTGAATGAAGAAAACTATACAAGTCCCAGGATAATGTTGCAGGATCCAATCTTGAGTCTGTCATTGGGGCCAAAGCTTCCAAGCTTTTGGGCTCGTGGTGGAACCGGTCATCAGGGAAATTCTCTCTCTCCAGAATACCTGGAAAGAAATATTTATCTATTCTAGAGAGAGAGGTTCCCTGATGATGGGCTCCAGCACGAGCCCAAAAATTTGGAAGAAGAAACCTTTGGTCCTGGTGACCAAATCAGACTGGATCCCGCATTTTTAATACTGATACGACTTTCCTGATCCGTATCTCTTTAATATTTCAAGATATGGAATAGATTTAATAAATTCAGCACTTGTACCTATATTGGACAACCGTTTGTCTGAAATAGTAGGGTTTCCTGCCTAAGCAGGGGGTTGGACTAGAAGACCTCCAATGATGAATGGAGGATTCCAACTCTGTTATTCTATTTCTATTCTAATTCTATTCTAATTCTATTCTAATTCTATTCTATTCTATTCTATTCTATTCTATTCTATTCTATTCTATTCTATTCTATTCTATTCTATTCTATTCTTATCATTATTCTATTCTATTCTTATCATTATTCTATTCTATTCTATTCTATTCTATTCTATTCTATTCTATTCTATTCTTATCATTATTCTATTCCATTCCGTTCCATTCCATTCCATTCCATTCCATTCCATTCTATTCTATTCTATTCTATTCTATTCTATTCTATTCTATTCTATTCTATTCTATTCTATTCTATTCTATTCTATTCTATTCTATTCTATTCTATTCCATTCCATTCTATTCCATTCCATTCCATTCCATTCCATTCTATTTCTATTTCTATTTCTATTTCTATTTCTATTTCTATTTCTATTTCTATTATTATTTCAAGTTGGGGCAGAAGGAAAACCCTGTTTTGAACTCTTATCCTTCCAGACAGGCCAGTGGGGAAGGGCCGTGGGAGCCAGTTCCTCCCTTTCTTCCAGGTTTTTAATGGTTAGGGATTTAAGTTGAAGGTTGCGGGGACATATTTGTAAGAGAGGGACGAGACGGGTTTTGAAACAGCCACTGGGAAAAGTGATGACAGCGTGTGACAGCACCCTGGAGGAAATCACTGGCTTGGTCTCACCCCGCTGGGCTGCCACTTTCTCCCCACACAGCCTGATCGAATCGCTCAAATTCTGGCGGACACGTTTCCTGCTCCTGCCGGCCTGCATCAGCGCCACCAAGCGCATCATGGAAGGCGAAGCGCACTGCGACATCTATGGCGGCAAGGCTCGCTCCGACGAGGAGGAGCGGCAGCTTTTGGACGGCTTCATTCGCTTCGTGGAAGGGCTGAACCGCATCCGCAGGCGGCACCGTTCGGACCGGATCATCCGGGTAAGCCGGGCCGCCCAGTCCAGCAGCTTCAAGGGCTTTGCGGCTCCCCACCAACCTCTGGTGGCAGAGCGAGCAGAACTCGGCCGGTCCTCTGTTGTAGAAGGAACACGAGACTGCCTCAGCCTCCTGATAATAATAATAATAATAATAATAAAGTTGGAAGGGACCTTGGAGGTCATCGAGTCCAACGCCCTGCTCAGGCAGGAAACCCTATACCATTTCAGACAAATGGCTGTCCAGTCTCTTCTTAAAAACTTCCAGTGTTGGAGCATTCACCGCTTCTGGAGGCAGGTTGTTCCCCTGGTTAATTGTTCTAACTGTCAGGAAGTTTCTCCTCAGTTCTAGGTTGCTTCTCTCCTTGATCAGTTTCCATCCATTACTTCTTGTCCTGCCTTCAGGGGCTTTGGAGAATAGCTTGACTCCCTCTTCTTTGGGGCAACCCCTGAGATATTGGAATACTGCTATCATGTCACCCCTAGTCCTTCTTTTCATTAAACTAGACATACCCAATTCCAGCAAACGTTCTTGATATGCTTTAGCCTCCAGTCCCCTAATCATCTTTGTTGCCCTTCTCTGCACTCTTTCTAGAGTCTCAACATCTTTTTTACATCGTGGTGACCAAAACTGGATGCAGTATTCCAAGTGTGGCCTTACCAAGGCATTGTAAAGTGGTATTAATACTTCACGTGATCTTGATTCTATCCCTCTGTTAATGCAGCCCAGCACTGTGTTGGCTTTTTTGGCAGCTGCAGCACACTGCTGGCTCATATTTAAGTGATTGTCCACTAGGACTCCGGGATCCCTCTCACAGTTGCTACTATTGAGCAAGGTACCCCCTATACTATACCTGTACATTTGGTTTTTCTTGCCTAAATGTTTTTCTTGCCTAAATGATGAATGGAGGATTTTTTAAAAAGGAGGGTAAAAAGTTCCCCCCCATGAAGAAAGTAAGATTTGTTTCCTGCTGAATCTTCCAGTGTCCCGTCAGCTTACAACATGTCAAAATACGATAAGAAAACGCCCCATTCAGATCAGGGGTCCCCAACCCCCAGCCCGTGGCGTGCCGAAAACCGGTCCACGCAAACAAGCAAAGCCCCATCCGCGGGATGCAGGAAGCACACGAAACCAGGCCCCCTGCGGTCTGCGGAAAAACCTCTCTCCACGGAACCGGTCCCTGGTGCCCAGAAGGTTGGGGGGCCTCTGATTCAGATGACCAGCATTGGAAGATTATGCTTTCAAGGAAGGGATAGAACAAGTTCTCTGGGCAGTTGTTTTCTTCATAGACGAAAGGGAGAAAGCTCCTGTGGCTTTCCTGTACCTCCGGTTCCCAGAATCCTTTGGGAAAATCCAAGGCGGTCCTAAAACTGACCACCCTCGGGTCCCCGTGAGCATCTCTCCTCTTCTTCTTCTGTCGCTGACTCTTCGCTGTCTTCCTCCTGTCCAGAAAGGTCCTGCAATGAAAGGCCTGCAGATCACCAGCCCTCTTCCTGCCCCCTCTCTGGAACCTCCAGGGCCGCCTCCGCTGGCCAAGAAGGGGACCTCTGCTCTCTCGGCTCTCTTGGAGATGGAGGCCAGCCAAAGGTGAGTTGCCAGAGAAGCACACCTGCACAGGATTGTGTCACTCTCTCCACGTGTCCATCCACACATCCCAATTTCTCAGTTTAGGAACCTGCATGCTTCATATCTGCCTGACTACTGAATCGGTTCAGCTGATCAATGAGTTGGATCTCTTTGGAAGAACCTCTGAGTGCATAGGATCTACTTCATGTACACGCGCTTAATAACCTGGAGTCTTCCACCCTTTTCATGCCTTGGTACCCTGCCACTCAAATCTGGATCCTAGATAGCAAGGATCAGACAGGGCCTTTGAGATCATCAAAGTGTGGGCAGCTATGGCCCCTTTACGGCCTGTGGACCTTAACTCCCAGAATTCCTGAGCCAGCTGACAACTCCCAGAATTAAAAGTAAGGACCAACCCCTTGAATGGGATCCAGAAGCAAATTGGCACCCAGTGCAGCTCGTGCAACAGCAGTGTTACACGTTGTCACCCAAGGGGCCTCCAGAACTGTCCATAGTGCTGCGTTCTATACCACCTGTGGCTTCTGAATATTCCTCAAGGGTAGCCCCAGGTAGAGCACATTGCAGTAATCCATCCAAGAGATAACCCAGGGCACGAGTGACTGCCCTTAAAATGCACACTTTTGCTTTTGAAATAATCAGATGGGTCCAATTTTGTTTGAGATGTTTGCTTGTTTATTTAATTAATTTTGTTTGCTGCCCGATCTCATCACAAGAAGACTGGGTGGCTTACAATGTTAGAAAGAATAAAACAATGTATACAATAAAAATAAAACACTATAAGAATACAAATTATCAGCTCTCACTAAAAGGTGGGGAGGGAGGGAGGAGATGGGCAGGGGGGGGAGGTGGGATCTCTATTAATCTACGGTATCAACGCCCTCAGGCCTGGTGCTGCCCCATTGGAGGCCCTGCGGGTAGAGGGCATTCTGCGCAGTCCTGTTTGTGCCTCTCTGTGTGCTCCTTGCCTAGAATCAAAACTCCGATAGGAGCTGGCATGGTCGTCCTGGCATGGAGACGGGACATTTCCTTCTGCCTGAAGGCTGACCGATTTTTCATGGACTCCTCTCACTTGTTTGTAGGATATTCGGGGAACAACAAGCCTCAGCCCTTGCTGGGAAGACCTCTGTCCAACCAGCAGAGAGTGGCAGCATCACCGTGACACCTACGTACATGGACAGTCCACGGAAGGTGAGGGCTCCTGCTTAAAACACAATCACACACTCGTGCATGTGGCTCCGTGCACGTGGCTTGCATGGGCCCTCCGTTAACCGCTGACAGGATCGCCAATCTGAGATCAGGGATGAGTCTCGACACCAGACCAGGTGGGTGAGGTGTATGTGAGAGAGGTCGGACGCTGGCTGGGGAATTCTGGGAGTTAAAGTCCACCCATCTTTAAAGTGGCCAAGTTGAGAAACACTGATCTTCACAGCTAGCGAGTCTGTCATCTTTTGGGGGGTCTTCGGGGACAAGTGTTCAGCTGAGGTCCTTGCATTCTTCCAAGGTGAAAACGAGGTGTGTGTGTTTGTTAAAATGCTTGGCCCACAGGGCAGTTCTGTTCTGATTGTTTTGGATCCCAGACGGGTGCAAAAGCCCAATTGCGAGATGCTGGTCCTAGTAATGTCTCCCTTTGGCACTTCAAGATACAACCTCCTGGTATTCCAGGCCCTCCTGGTTGGGTTCAGGCTGGAGGTGAATGCTGGCTCATTTCACCCTCCAGGCTTAGTTCCAATGCTTGAAATGCACTGGGGCTGACTAGCTGCAGGGTGCGTTCTGCCCCCCTGAGGCAGTCAGAGCCAGAGGGCATTTCAAGAGCTTGGACTTTGAAGGGTGTGGCAGGGCCAACACTTCCATTTCTGCTCTGACCTAGCTTTGACTCAGCTTGTCATTCCCATCTGTAAAATGGGCAGCAGAGTGACTGCCTCCTGCAGGGCAGCTGACCTGGCTTTCCTATTAAGTGTTGGGAGAAGATTAGATGATGGTACATTAGCACGGATTGGTGCCAGGTTTTTGTTTGTTTTATGTTTGAACTGGTTGTGTTTTATAGCTTTTTTAATCACTATCATCATCATCATCATTCTAGCTATTGTCTATCCACTACAGGATGAAGGCCTCTTTCACATGTTTCCCACCAGTACGGTCCTGAGCTTTCTTTTGCCAATTGGGCCTGTAATACTTGCTGACGTCGTCGATCCGTCTTGCTTTAGGTCTCTTTCGTGGACGCTTTTTATCAAATGGGATCCACTCTAGGACCGCCTTGGTCCACCTGCCCTCAGTTCTTCTGGCTATGTGACCAGCCCGTTTCCATTTCAGTTCTTTTACTCTCTTGATGATATCATATCATTTGTTCTCTAATCCAGAGCTCCCCAACCTTTCCGGCTTGGCGGCCCGGAAGGAAAGGGAGGAGTAGGGAAATGTACGTGTGCACAGCCTGCACATGCACAAGTAGACCGCATGCACCTGCGGCGGCATGCTGGTGCCCGTGCATGCACAAATGGGGTGCTAGCAGCTGCATTACGCTGGTGGCAGTGCTAGCACCCCCGTGCATGCACAAACGGGGCTGCTAGCACCCGCATGGCGGCGCTATCACGAGTGGGGGGGGCTCACCAGGTATTCCCGCAGCCTGGTGGCCAAGAGACCGTGGCCCGGTAACGGGCTGCAGACCATGGGTTGGGGACCCCTGCTCTAATCCATGTGCGGGTCTTTCTATCCTGTTTTGTAATGCCGTGCTTGTATCTTTCCATGGCTCTTTGCACCACTCGTAGCTTTTGTACTGATGGTGAGGTTAGTGTCCATGTTTCACCGGCATATGTTAGAGCAGGTAGCCCCCACTGATCGAAAGCATTTCTCTTCAGGCATCTTCAGGGGTTCTTCAAAATTATGCTTAGCTGGCTGAATGCCTGCCAACCACATTTAACACACCGTTCAATTTCCTTTATTGTATCACCTTCCATTGAGATCCATTGGCCAAGGTATAGGTAGTGGTCTTCTCCAGATATAATTTTTTTTTCTTTCTTTATTAAACACAACCTGGCTCTTTT
This sequence comes from Azemiops feae, assembly GCA_023970755.1. Classification (NCBI taxonomy): domain Eukaryota; kingdom Metazoa; phylum Chordata; class Lepidosauria; order Squamata; family Viperidae; genus Azemiops; species Azemiops feae. Next base: position 110,070 of record JALGBA010001345.1, on the reverse strand, counting down.
TCAGGTTTATTTTGAAGCCAAATGGTTCTCCTGCTTTGTGCAGCTCTTTTGGGTCTTGTGAGAAGAGAATGACACCCTCTGCAAATCTTCAGTGATTTAAATAGGCACCATTGGTTTTTATTCCATCTTTTGCCCAGTCTAGTTTGCGAAATACTTCTTCAGAGCAGGCTGAAAAAAGGACGGGTGATATTGTATTGCCTTGTCACACACCTCGTTCTGTGTTGATTTCCACTTTAAGATCATTAAGGCAAATTGATACTGATTGTAGTAAGTTTAGGTAAACAATGTCTACATTAATTATTGCTTGCTGGAATGCTGAGTCAAACGCCTTTTCATAGTCAATGCAAGCCACGTACAGAAGCATGGTGTACTCGTTGTGCCCTTCGATGACTTGCTGAACAACCTGGATGTCATCCATTGTGCTGTAGCCACTTCTGAAGCCTGCCTGCTCCTTTGGCTGTGCATCATTTAATGTTCTCAATATTCTTTTTGTTATTATCTTGGTGGAAACCTTGTAGGTGACTGAAAGAAGGCTTATTGGGCGATAGTTTTTTAAAATTATCTTGGGCCCCTTTCTTGTGTGTAAGAATCACTTCAGCATTTTTCCATGTATCGGGTATTTTTTCTTCTCTGAGGCATCTCGACTATAAGTTTTGCTAGTATCCGGCGTAAACTGTGACCACCAGCTTTCAGCATTTCAACTGTAACACGGTCATTTCCTGAAGCTTTGCCATTTTTCATTGATTTTATGGCACAGTACTTCCTCCACTAGGATATCTGGCATTTCCTTTTTCTTGGGTGCTGTTACTTTAGAGTGATCTTTGTATAGCTCTGAATAGAATTTTCCAATTATTTCTAACATTTTCCTGTCTTGTTCTACACAGAGAGCCATCTTAGCATTTTAATGCAAAAACCTTCTTTCTTGTATTAATAAGCTTGCATTTTGCTCTATTAATCCCTTTGCTTTCTTCAATTGCCCTTTTCACAAGCTTCACATTAAACTGATGCGTTTCTTCTTGGATACATTTTCTTATTCTGGCACAGTTCAACGTACTCCAATTTATTTGTGAAACTTCCAGTATTCTTCATTGTCTGTTGGTTTTTCATTCAATCAATAGTTTCATCAGAAATTTTTGACTGTACAAAGTGTTTTTCCGGTGGTGCTATAGATGTAGCAGACTAAAGCATGTTTTTGACTATTTGTTCATTTTGGTCTGTGATGCTCATCTCTTCCAAATCTTGCAATAGAGCAAACCGATTTGATAGATTAATCTCAAAATCGTTGTTCTCCTCTAATAGCTTATCGCTCCATTTTTGTTTTTTGGTGAATATCCTTTTCATACATTCTTTTTATCAGTCTGTCTCCACTTTAGCTCGTACCATTCTGTGGTCACTTCCAACGTTAAAACGATTGATGACAGTACAATTGCAGAATATGGTTTTATCACTTGACATGTAGTCAGTTTCGCTTGTGTACCCAAATGGACTCTTCCATGTTCATTTTTTCTTTCTTGTAAAATGATTTCATGATATAAAGTTCCTGTCGCCTCTATTATCTCGTTCACTACTTCCATACGGGCCAGTCGCTTTTTCGCCAGCTATTGTTCTTCCCGTTCTTGCATTAAAGTCACCCACTTGTATTTTGTATCGGCATTTTTCTTTGTCTTGAAGGTGGACCACATTGTCGTAAAACTCTTCGACTTCATCATCACTATAGCTTATTGTTGGCACGTAAGCTTGGATGGTTGGAAGCTTGCACTGTTTGTTCAACTGAATGATGCATCCTGTCTAATGTAAGGACCCACCTCAATTTACATCTTAAGAAGACAGAACTCTTGGAATGTCTCTTCCAACAGGAATCTTCATTAAGAGAAACTGACTGAAGGCATGCTAGACAGGATCTGAGGGACCCCCCTGATCATTCAATGTTTTAACGTGTTCCCAGGCAGTCCCACCCCACATTCCTTCAGGTCAATTCAAATTGGCAGATGGTTGGGTGTTAAATCCATCGGATCCCAAAAGTTGCAATCTTACCCCCCTTTTTCCTTGCTGCCGGTAAAAGGAGGCTTCATAGGGAGTGAGATCAAAGGCTGATGGCCGCATTGTTATGGTTAGTACTCCAGAGAGGGAATCCACAGAGGATGTTTCTTTGTAGTTGATAGGAGGAATGCCAGTCATAAACACCCGTGTTTACTCCCCCCCCCCTTTGTAGTATGACAGAATCCAAAAGAGAGTAAGAATTGGGTTTTCTCAGAGTAGATAGCTAGAAATAAGATATAATTGGATTCTGACATCTACCCTGTCTGATAGACTTTCAATTTTTTCTGCAGTCTTTCAGCTTTTGATTGATGAGAAAACCAAGCCCGCCACATCTTCAGTACCTCTAGTGTAGAGTAAATGCCCAGACCTATGCAGTTCAACTAAATTTTCACCTTTCCGTCATGTTTCACATAATTCAGTGATATCCCAATGCGTATTGTTGAGTTCAATTAGCAGTTCTTCTAGTCGAGCATCCGTTTTCATTGTTCAGATGTTGACCGTTCCTATGTCCAAAGTCCAAAGGCAGCCTGATTTAACCCGGTGATTCTTAGCACCCTCTGCCTTCGGGTAGGTCTTCCCGCTGCTGTGGGTAGTTTTCCCCAGGGCCTCCGGGGAATGAGGGCCGTGTTTGAGGTTGTACTGGCATATGGAAGGAATAATCTGCCACGCTGGGCCAATGTGGGTTGGCCGATGTGATCAGTGTTAGTCTGGGGTAAAAACATATAAAATCACTTTATATGTTTTTAACTCTCTGATTGGAAGCCACCCAGAATTGGCTAAGAGAAGGGCAACTGTATAAAAGTTTCGGGAAAGCAAATGGTAGCACGCAAGAGACGCACGAAAGGCCCGGCTGCCTCTCTCTGGGCTTCAGCCTCTCAGCCACAGGAGCCCAGAGCTCCTGTGGCTCCGCTCGATCCTCCATGCTCGGTTGCCCTTGCGAAGGAAATGCATTGATCTGAAGAGCCCCAAGTTGTTATCTTGGGAGGCAACCCAAATAAATGCAAAATGCGGAGGAGACAACACCGGATCCAGCTTCTCGCGGCAGCCTGGGTGGAAGCAGAACCATGGCTCTCCTTCTTGCATGCTCGGAATGCTTCCTCCTTTCACCTCATGCCCCCCCATCCCCCGCCTGCTGCGGTTTTCGTGCCCTGTTGCCCTTCCACCTGGAGTGACAGATCTGCACAATGTGTCTCCCCCCCCCTTGTTTCCGTTGCTGCCTTTGCTGTTTCCTGGTGCTTCAGGATGGGACCTTCTTTATGGAGTTTGTTCGAAGCCCTCGCACAGCACCTCTCGTCCACACACAGGTCAGTTTTTGACAGGCCAAACGCTTTTTGTGCCCATGCTACACAACGTACGTGGGGTCCACATTCCCCCATGGGGAAGACCGACAAGAAACACGACCAAAGGAATTAATTCTGCTTCATTGTAGAGCTGCATTAACAGAACCTTGCAAGTCTGAAAGTACAAATCTCTCGCCATCGCCTTTACAGACCAGGAAAATTGGGACCGTCCCTTCTGAGTCTTCCTCCACCCATTTTGCAGCTGAGGGCTGCTTCCTCTCTTATCTGACTGTTCCCTAAGCAAAATCCCTTCACCTTGTTTTTCGAGGTCTTTCCCACGGAACCATTGCAGAGTCTACCTGAGTTACAAGGATGTGCTTTGGATGAGGAGGCAAATGCTGTTTGCCTGCCACTTTTCGGTGCCCTTTCCGTTCCTGGACTGTTCAGTTTTCTTTAGAAAGGAACCAAGCTGAAAGCTCCTGGCCCTTTTTCCTGCAGAGACAGGAGAAAAGTCCATGGGAGCTGGACCCCTCTCTGCCTTCCACATCCTGCCTAGTTAGTGCCAAGGTCTGGAGATGGCTTAATGTCAAGGTTACGATCAATACGACCAAATAAATCAGAACTCCGAGGCAAGAAAGTTCCTCAAAGAACATGTTTATTGGATACTGAATATCAGCATGTTGAAAAGTGAAACCAGATCTAAACTTTCCCTCCAAGAATCAAAGTAATACAATGTAACAATTCCTACCCCTCTTCATCCTACCCAATAGAACCCCTTGGCGGGTTTTCTGACTCAGCGATCCTCCTCCTCCCCTCCAGCATGGCAATGACCTTGGTTCCCACAAGACTTGCTCGGGTTTAGACTACCAGAAGTACCGTCTCCCCCTCCCCTTTCTTGTGGCAGCCTAGAACGAAAAGAATGACTGCAGCCAGGTTCGTTGTAGAGTTGACACTTACAACTTCTTGGCAACTGGGTGTACGTTGTGCTTGATGTTCGAAAGACCTGAATTCCCCATTAGAGCAAAAGGAGCCTTCACACAACAGCCCCATCTTCTCATCCCCTCAGCTCAAACTGGGGCTGTGCTGCTACAGCTTGGCCGAATGACCGTGTGGCCGTGCTACTGACCCGACTGAGAGCTGAAGGTCATTGTTGTGTCAAAGGACTGTAAATTAAAAGGAGGGGCTGAGCCTGTGGGTTCAGATCTTAGGGACATCCTGCCCCGGTTGGCTTGCGTTGCTGCCTGAGGTTTGGCTGGGCAGATCCGGGTCCAGGTGGAACCTTCCCTGAGAGCAAGGGGGCTGGCAGAGGAGGAAGGTTGGCCCTGAAAACACCAGAGCTGTATTTCTCAACCTTCGCAACTGGAAGATGCGTTGACTTTTAACATGTGGAATTTTGGCCATTGAAGTCCACACATCTTCAATTGGCCAAGGTTGAGAAACCTCTGCTCCAGAACCAGTATCAGATTGATTGCGCTGTTGCTCATTCTGCAGGGAAGGGCTGGATGGGGCCCACAGTGAGATTATTGCAATGAATTCAGGACAGCCACCTCTGATGGTGGGGGAAGCCTGCTGGCCCTCTGCTTCAAGTGAGTGGGGGGCACGAAAGGCACCTGACACCAGGAAAGAATCAAAGCCACGCTTCCCTTTTCAACCCTTTGGATGTTACTTGGTCGAAAGGCAAAAGTAGAAAACGGGGGGTGGCTGAGATGTCTTTTATGGGCAAGAAAGTAAATTGTATTTTGAGCAATTTCTCCCTGGCATATAATTGGGATTGCTTCTAACGAAAAAAACAGGACAAATCAATAGTTTATGGAAGATTTAGGAACTGACAGAGGATTTACCCATTTCCAGTAAAAGAGGTAAAGCTTCCTCAGTATTAATTCATAGATGCTGGGAAAAAATCTTCTTTTTCTTAGCACAGAATTAGCAGTTGGAGATGTTGCCCTTGATGGGTGGCTGTTTTCTCATGGGTTCTTCTCCAGATGTTGCTTTAGGGCAGATGGAAGTTGGTCTTTCTGGGGCCTGATCTTTCTAGACGATTGTGGCAGTCCTTTGTTCTTTGGGTGGAGTTGCAGACTACCCATTTGTCGGGCTGAAATCATTTCATAGCCTTTGATGCAGAATTGTCCTCAACCAGAGGCCGTTTTTAGAATAAATTGAGGCGCATTCCCTTAATGAGCTGGGGGAATGAGCTGGAAGCACATTTGCCACACAAGTCTCACTGACCCAGACAGAGAACACACTGTGAGGTTCCAGACAAGTCATGGAGCGTAAACAGGTAGGTGCTCTTGAACCCATGGTGCAAAGAACGGTTCTGCTCTTTTTCATGTCAGAGCGGCTTCTGCAAGAACACTTTCTGCTGAATTGGCCTTTGGCCCAAGTTCATCCATCTCCTCTGTCACTTCAGCCTGCAGCTTGACGACGTTGCTCTCCCTGGCCCTCCCTGGTAGTATTGCAGTGAGTTTGGGTGGTGGGTCCCCCCCGCCCCTCTCAGTCTGCATCCTTCAAGACAGTCTCTCTCTCTCTCGCTGATCATCCAGTCCTTGGTTCCAGTGAGCTCCTCTGCAGCTCCAGATGTGGAAAGGGGTCCATGGAAACATCAGGTTATTCACGGGGAGAGATGGAAACTTGAACATCAACTGCAGGGCTCTTTGTGATCCTGATCTGGGAGGGTCAAGGAAATCCCAGGCCACACAGATTATGCCTCTGTCTTAACTAGTCCTGAGCGCCCCACCAATTCTCATTTTCAGGACCACGATGGATGTTTTCAGTATTGAAGCATTTTGATGCTCGTGAGCATTAGCCTGAAACGCCCAAGTCTTACACTTAGGGCCGGCTGAAAGTTCCTCTGTGCACCTGCAGGCCTTCTGCTTTCAGGCTGGTGACCTCTGCGGTGATCCCTGCTTCTCTTTCCCCAGGTCTCTGTCGATCAGTCGGTCCCAGCAACCCTGGAAGGCAGCACTGCCATCAACGCAGCCCAGCCTGTAGACCGTAGCAGCATTCCAGCCGCCTCTCTTCACGGAGGGGACCAGACTTCGACCACCTCTGGTCCTGTGGAAAATAGGTAAGAAGGACCAGGTGGGGTTTTTTGTTGTAGTCGAAGTAACTGTGTCATCAAGGAGCAGTTCATGTGAAGTCTTCCTGAAGTAAGAGATCTGCCTTAAGTAGATACGTCCTGCCTTTGTGACCATCCTCTCTTGAGCGCCCTTCCTCTTCGTGACTCTGCAGCACACGGCTTCTTTTCTTCCAACTCTGCAGCTCCCAGCCATCCTCCGCCAGTTCCCTGACCTCTTCGTCTACTTTGCTAGAAATCCTTGAAGCGATGAAACATCCCACGTAGGTTTCTTCAACTCTCCTTTCTGGGAGAGAGTGTGGCAAGTGGAGCCCGGCCATTGGGGAGGTTGGGGACAGGTGAGAAGACTCCGGGGGTCCTTTACCTGTGCCTTGCTTGGCTTTCAGCACAGGGATCCAGCTGCTGTCTGAGCAGAAAGGCCTCTCCCCATCCTGCTTCATCAGTGCAGAAGTCGTGCACTGGCTGGTGAACATGGTGGAAGGGGTGCAGACACAGGCCATGGCCATCGACATCATGCAGGTGAGGAGGTGGGAACTTGGCAGCAGGGACAAAATCCCTCCCTTCTGCCTTAAGGAAGGCCGGACGTCACTTAAGGAGGCCAGTGGGGAGGGAGATGGGGAGGGAGGGCTTCCTGGCAGGATCCAGGGGCTTCAGGCAGCATTGGGACTATGGGATCAACCTCAGCCTGTTCCTTGCTCCCCTCCCTTGGGTATTCCAGCCCGCTTCTCCCTGTAGCCTTAAGTCAGTTGGAGATGAGCAGAAATCCTAGCGGTGGAGCAGGATTTTTTCCCTTTTGCCTGCCTGGCTACTGGCTGTCCTTCCAGCTGAAGCGGTTCTTCGTTTCATCTTCTCTCCCTCTTACGCTCTAGAAAATGCTGGAGGAGCAGCTGATAATCCACGCTTCCGGAGAGGCCCTTCGCACCTTTATTTATGGGTTTTACTTCTACAAGATAGTGGAAGACAAGGAGCAAGAGCGAGGTCAGGCTCAGGGCGGTTTGGGGCAACCCTTGTCCCTCCACTTGGCAGCCTCCCCCCCCCCCCTTGGCTGGCCCATTGCAGTGCTAGAGAGCAGACAAGGCAATGCAAGAGAGGCCTGTGGAAAAGGAACGAAAATTCTTTCCTGTGCCAAACCTCCAAAGATCAGTTCAGAGATGGAAAGCAACACCTTGTGTCCTTCACGGTCTCTTCCCCCTGTCCTCGCCCTGCCCTGCTCTGAACGAGCCACAGGAGGCACAGGAGTTCACCGTCTCTTGGAGTAGGAGCTTCTGGATTGGGGAGGGGGACAGATGGATCTACCCTCGAGAGACCACCTTGGCATTAGGAGCTTTTTCCCCCCTCTTCTGCAGGAGGGATCCAGCAGCCTTCCCTGTGGCACACGGCCAAGGACGAGTTCTCCGCCTTCCAGAGAAAGTGGTTTGAGGTGGCTTTTGTGGCGGAGGAGCTTCCCCATTCCGACATCCCGGCCTTCCTTTTGCCGTGGCTGCCCAGCCGCCCAGCCTCCTACGCAAGCAGGCACAGCTCTTTCAGCCGCAGCTTTGGAGGACGGAGCCAGGCGGCGGCGTTACTGGGTAACTGGGGTGCAGAGGGTGGCTTAGGGCTCTAAATTATCCCAAATGTGGGGTTTCTGTTCCTCCAAATTAGGTGGGACCTGACCAGGAAGATGGGGGGGGGGGGAATTCATCAACAGAAAAGTGGAGGAGGGGGGATGATGGTGATCTGGAAATGTTGCATTGGCTCCCATATTAGGCCTTTTAAGCCAGGGCTCTCCAACATTGGCAACTTTAAGACTTGTGGACTTCAACTGCCAGCTTTGCTGGCTGGGAAATTATGGGAGTTGAAGTCCATAAGTCTTAAAAGCTGCCAAGTTTGGAGACTCCTGCTTTAGGCCATGATGGGCATTGCTGTTCCAAAATCATCTGAGAGGTAAATCTCAGATCAATCAATCAGAATAGAGCTGGAAGGCACCTTGGAGGTCTTCTAGTCCAATCCCCTGCTCAAGCAGGAGACCCAATACCATTTCAGACAAGTGGCTGTAAAGTCTCTTCTTAACGTCTGAAGGGAAAGCTGTTCCACTGCTTAATTGTCCTCACTGTTAGGAAGTTTCTCCTTAATCCCAGGTTGCTTCTCTCCTTGATCAGTTTCCATCCATTGTTTCTTGTCTTGCCCTCTGGTGCTTTGGAAAATAAGTTGACTCTCTCCTCCTTGTGGCAGCCCCTCAAATACTGGAATACTGCTATCATGTCCCCCCCAGTCCTTCTTTTCTCTAGACTGGCCATTCCCAAATCCTGCAACAATTCTTCATATGTTTTACTCTCCTGGCCTTTAATCATCTTAGTTGCTCTTCCTTGCACTTTTTCCCAAAGTCTCAACATCTTTTTTGTAATGTGACCAAAACTGGATCCAGTATTTCAGATGTGGCTTTACTAAGGCTTTATAAAGCAGTACTAATACTTCATGTGATTTTGATTCTGTGTTTCTGTTTATACAACCAAGGATTGTATTAGCTTTTTTGGCTGCTGCTGCATATTGCTGGCTCATGTTTAAGTGATCGTCCACTAGGACTCCAAGGTCCCTTTCACAGTTACTGTTTTTGAGCCAGGTCTTGCCTAATCTCTACTTGTACCTTTGGTTTTCCTGCCTAAATGTAAAACTTTGCTTTTCTCCACATTAAAACTCATTTTGTTGGATAGGGCCCATTGTTCAAGTCTGTCAAGGTCTTTTTGGATCCTGAACTTGTCTTCTGGGGTGTTGGCTATTCCTGCCAGCTTAGTGTCATCCGCAAATTTGATGAGTTCCCCTTCTATTCCCTCATCTAAGTCATTTATGAAGCTATTGAAGAGTACTGGGCCTAAGATGGAACCCTGTGACACCCCCCTGCTTATTTCCCTCCATGTGGATGTAGTGCCATTGAGGACTACTCGTTGAGTACAGTTTGTCAGCCAGTTACAAATCCATCTGGTGGTGATGCTGTCTATCCCACATTTTTCTAGCTTATCAAGAAATAGGTTGTGGTCTACTTTGTTGAATGACTTGCTAAATCTAAGTATAGTATGTCCACAGCATTTTGCTGGTCTACTAAGTTAGTCACTTTGTCAAAGAATGAAATAAGATTGGTTTGGCATGATCTGTTTTTAACAAACCCATGCTGGCTACTAGTTATGACTTTGTTTCTAGATATTCGCAGATCTGTTTTTTGATTATCTTTTCCAGTATCTTCCCAGGTAGTGATGTTAGATTGATTGGTCTATAATTTCCTGGGTCTGTTTTTCCCCGCCCCCTTTTTTGAAGATGGGAACCACATCAGCTCTTTTCCAATCCTCAGGTAATTCCCGGGTGTTCCAGGATTTTTGAAAGATATGGTGCAGTGGTTCTGAGATAACATCTGCCAGCTCCTTCAGAATTCTGGGATGTAATCCATCAGGTCCCGGTGATTTATATTCGTCAAGATCAGATGGAATCTTTTTCAGTGGTATTGTGTTGGACTGGGCTTTTATGATCATATTTTTCAGAGTTTCCCATGCTTCTTGAGTTGTTTTCCCCTTGACAGTTTTCATCCATGGAATTTTTCTTAGGCTTTCTCTGAGTTAGTTAAAGTCAGCTCTTTTAAAGTTTAAGACACTGGCTGTATTATATTCTGTTGCTTGTCTTTGCATTATATTGAATTCCAACATGACGTGGTCACTCTCGCCCAAAGTTCCGGCAACTTCAACTCCCTCTATCACTTCTCTATTAGTAAGAATTAGGTCCAGTATAGCTTTACTTCTATTTCTCTCCTCCACCTTTTGGATGACAAAGTTGTCAGCTAAGTTGGTTAGGAATCTGTTCGATTTCCCACGCTGCAGAGTTTGTCTCCCAGTTGATATCAGACGTTTCATGACCCAACTAGGTACCATCAGTGCTAATTCCAGAGAGTAAACCCCATTCCCATTTAGCACTCATGGTATTCCCTTGTTGGGTCATGAAACATGCCCGAAAAGCCAAGCTCAGAGAGCACCAAGGACCCCACAATCCTCCTTCTCCTCTCCATAAACCCCTTCTACCACTGATGATGTTACTTAGATGGGTCATGAAACGTCTGCAAGAAAAGCCAAGCTCAGAGAGCACCAGGGACCCCACAGTTCAGCCCTGAGGTACAGAGATTCTCTTCTGTTGAAACCAACGAGATAGCAGCTGATAAGAACTGTGTTTGGGTCCAGGTGTTTGGCCTTTGTGTCACAGTGGGACTGAGTTCCACCCTTGAGGGGTGTTGAAAGGGCAGAGCATCTGGAGCCATGGAAGAGAGCATGCACAAACCTGGGCCAGGGCTTCAGGCTTCCTTGACCCTCAAAGGATTTTCTGTTACCTGCCCTCCGATATTGCAGTGGGGAAGCTCTTCGGGGCAGCGGAGGTGAGATGGAATGGCGACATAGCAGGACTAGATGTCATCAGTAACCCCCAGATGCATTTCATAAACTCACTGGCAGGTTTCTGCTCCGACTTTCTCTAAAGTTAAAAGTAACAGAAACTGGCAGTGGGGAGGAGACCCCGGAGACACAAGTCAGCCAAAATGTTTGTCTTCCATCATGAAGGGAATTAAGAGGCCAGTGAACGGCTGATGAAGGAAAACGTCACCAGTATCCGCAGCTACTGTTATGCAGGCTCTTTGCTCATTTCCTTATTCCATGGGGCTTGAAAGGGACCACCCCAAAAAACAGGACTGCACAGTCTCTGGAGCAGCGGGGAATCTAGATTCCTGGAAGAAGGGCTGATCCTGCTTCCTAACATGGAGGCACTCAGCTGCTTGCAGTAATCCAGGTAAGCCAGCAAGTTGCCAAATGGCTAATAATATCTCCCGTTTGCCCTCCCTCCCTTCCCTTGTGTCCTTCGGTTCCTCTGGTCAGCTGCCACAGTGCCAGAACAGCGGACAGTCACCCTGGATGTGGACATAAACAACCGCACAGACCGTCTGGAGTGGTGCAGCTGTTATTACCACGGCAACTTCTCCCTCAGCGCTGCCTTTGAAATCAAGCTGCACTGGATGGCCGTGACGGCGGCCGTTCTCTTCGAGATGGTGAGCTCCGGCAGACGGGCATTCGGGCCGGGCTTTTCCTGGGAAATCAGGAAGGCCAGATCCGCTGGTTTCCAAGGCCGTGTTTGGTCACCATTTGAACCCGGTACTCCTAAAGGCGGGCCTGCAGACAAGGCGAAGCCGCCCACCACCCTCCCCTCTTTCCACAGGTCCAAGGCTGGCATCGCAAAGCCACTTCCTGTGGGTTCCTGCTGGCCCCAGTCCTGGAAGGCCCGTTTGCGCTGCCCAGTTACTTGTACGGGGACCCCCTCCGGGCCCAGCTTTTCATCCCGCTCAGTACCAGCTGCCTGCTGAAAGAGGGCAGCGAACACCTCTTCGACGGTGAGGAGGGAGGGAGGGGCTGGCCGGTTGCTTTGAACCAGCTCGCAGATCAAGCAAGGACATCTTATTCCTTTATCCCAGAGGCAACTCTTGTTTGTTTATTAAATTTATATGCTGCCTGGCAAGTGACTCTTACAATATCATAAAGGCAGACGTAAAAACATTAAATATTAAACTAAGTTAAAAACAAGTATACAAAAGAGGGAGTGGGTGGGAGCTCCCGCCTAGTCCACTAATCATCCCCGTATGGAATCATCCCCTCAGACCCCAGGCCAATCAGCAGCTCCTGCCTTCATAATTAGTAGGTGAGGTCTTTCTCTACCTGAACCTACGAAATCACTTGGATGAGTCCTCTTAGGAGGAGGATGTCTGGCAAAGAGAGGCGGGAAAGCTGAGGTCCAAAGAAGGGGAGAAGGAAGAACCAACAACTCCTTTGCTAGGCCAGGGCAGGCAATTCCAGTGGTGGCATAGCAGAGACTGGGCAGGGAAGGAGCTTTTTTTTTACTAAGCATCGCTTGACCCTCGGAACTACACTTGGATGGGGGAGGCTGAGTCACCTGGAGCTTTGGGGAGACGAGACCAGTGCTTTCTTGGGACCAAACAAGGCAATATAGAAGCATCTCCCAACTGCGGAATTCTCCAGAAAGCTTCGCAGGATCTGCCTAAGAGATCTTGGGATCTTGACAGCAACCAGAACCTCCCGTTTCTCTTGCAGGCTTTGAGCCAGAAACGTATTGGGACCGGATGCACCTCCTGCAGGAGGCCATTGCACACAGGTGAGCCGGGGAGGTGCTGTTGGGTGTGTGTGTGTGTGTGCAGTGGGTGAGAGAAGGTGTAAGAAGGAAGCTCAAAAGTCCGCAGTGCTGCTTCTGCAAGGCTGGGCTTTTATTCTACTTTTCCTTCCTCTGCTCCGAATCCAAAGGGGGAACCACAGCATCGGATGGGGACCTTTTAGTGGGGCCATGAAGCTTCTGGCAGACTAGGCTCCTGAGGGACTTGCCCTGCAGGATATGCTTCTCCTTGCCTGCTCAACAAGAGCTGTGCTTTGTTCCCAGCAGGTTTGGATTCGTACAGGATAAATACTCGGCCTCTGCCTTCAACTTCCCTGCAGAGAACAAGCCCCAGTATATCCATGTGACCGGTGAGCTCTCTTTCCCTTCAGGAGTGGGGATGGTGGGCCCTGCATCAGCTTGCTTCTCGGCAGGTGGGCGATGCATCTGAAGGGGAGGCTGCAGTCCTCGTCTCTGGCAGTTCCAGGACCCGCAGACAGCAAGGAAGCAAGAAGAGGCCCCCCTCCTGGGAGCTCACCTCTCTGCGTGCCCACAAACCCCTGCCCTGCCCTGCCCTGCCTGCTGCTGGGCCCAGGAGAAGGAGGGCTTGCCATGGTTTCCTGCCCTGATGGCCCCACCCCAGACTCTGGCTTTGCTGACGGCCTCTGGTACTCCGAAGCCCAGCCGGCTGGTGTGATGCTCCTCGCCTCCCCTCCTTCCCACCCTGCCAGTTTCAAGCAAAAGTGAACTCTGCTTTGCTCAGCAAGAGCTCTGGGCTCTGGGCTCCTGGCAGGACAGCTTTGTGTGAAACCGGAGAACTCTGTAAAGTTCAGTTTCACAGGAGCGGCCCACCTTCGGGACTGCATGCTGGCTCAGGAATTCTGGGAGTTGCAAGTCCATAATTCATAAAAGGGCCATCGTTCCCCACCCCTGTTCTAGAAAACCCTCTCCCTGGCGGAGGAAGGCCCAGGGGACGCGTCCCACGCAGAAAGCTCCTGTCCTCTGAAACCCACCCACCCCCTCTCCCCACTCAGGCACGGTCTTCCTCCAGCTGCCCTATTCCAAGAGGAAGTTTTCCGGGCAACAACGCCGCCGACGCAACTCCACCAGCTCCGCCAACCAGAACGTCTTCTGCGAGGAGCGCATTGGCTACCACTGGGCCTACAACACCATGCTGACCAAGACCTGGCGGTCCAGTGCCACCGGCGACGAGAAGTTTGCCGACCGGCTGCTGAAAGACTTCACGGACTTCTGCTGCAACAAAGATGGTCGGCTCGTCTCCTTCTGGACGGGCTGCCTGGAGAAGATGCACGCCAGCGCGCCCTGAGGACCGGCTTCCGCAGGCCGGGAGCAGCCGAAGCGTTGTGGCACACCTGGCAATGAGGCCCTGCGAGGGTCAGACTGAGATGAAAGAAGATTTGAGGACAGAAATTCGCTAGGTGTACTGGAAGGCTTGTGCCTGCTCCTGTGTGGCAGATGCTACGTATAAATATGTAAATATATACAGTATAAATATGGAATTTGAAATGTAATCAATAGGGAAGAACATCCTTTCCTCCTGTTCTCTGTATTTTGATAAGCCTGCAGCATATTTAAAAGGTAGGCAATTAGGAAAAGAGCAGAAATGGCCACGGTGAAAAGATCCTGGTCCAAAGGGAGACTTTAAAGATGCTGGGTGGGAACAAGCCAGAAATGCAGAGAGCAAGACGGAGCTGTTCCACCTGAAAGGATGGAGGAAGCAGAAACAGCTTTCGAAGGAGAAGAACGACGGGATCCCTGCTGGAAGGTGAAGCCAGAGAGGGGAGCAGATCACCTCTCGGCCTTTTGGCTCAAGTCAAGCACACAGAGAGGGGACAGAAGGACCTTTGGTCTAGTAGTTAAAGCACCAGGCTAGAAACCAGGAGCCATGAGTTCAAGTCCTTCCTTAGGCGAGAAAACCAGCTGGGTGACTTTGGGCCAATCACCAGGAGACGGCGAGTTCTAGTCCCGCTTTAGGCGACTCTCAGCCCAACCCACCTCACAGGGTTGTTGTGGGGAAAATAAGAGGAAGGAGTATTGATGCGTTCGCCATCATGAGCTATTTGTAAAACTAAAGATGGGCTATAGATAAAATGAATACATAATAAACATACAGGGCCCTGGGCAGCTTCCAAGGTGAAGGAAGGGCCTTGCTAGCCTCCATATCCCTGCTTGTTTAAGAAGACGGCGAGCTCTGCCGTGGGGAAAGGCCCCCTGCCGCCCCCCCCCCCCCCCCAGACTCAACCCATTTCCCCAGAAGCAGCCCCAGCGGGACAAGGATTCATACAAAGGAGCCTCGGTGCCGATCTTGCCAGATGCTGTGCAGCAGCTGGTGAAGCAAATGGAGGGCCAGCATCGCAGGCACTACGTGGAGGAGGCAGTCAGGCTGGGCAGGAGGTGGAGCCAGGAGTGAGGAAGAGGAGGAGGAGGAGGTCAGGAGTCTGTGTGCGGAGGCAGACAAGGACAGCCGCAGGCCTCGGCAAGGGCCGAGTCGGGGAATTTGGCCAAGGAGGCCCCCTACTTATTTATCTATTAAATTTCTATGCCGCCAATCTCTACAGGCTGCCTGGGCGTCGGAGCAGTTTGTCCAAGTGAAGGTGCTGTGGGAGTGCAGTCTGTGTGTGCATGTGTGTGTGTTGGGGGGAGCAGACTCCCCACAATCTGTGTGCCTCCCTGGCAAATAGAAGGAATTTTCTCCCACCAGTTGGGTCTGCAGCTCCACTTCCTTGGACCTGGAGAAGAGGCTGAAGCTGCTGGCAGGCCCCTAAGCTGGGGAGGGGGGGGACCAAAATCAGGCATCTGTGGTGGAGATCCTTCGGGAGATCAGGAGGAACTGAGCCGTTAAGGTCAAACTCACCTGAACCAGACACAGGAAGCAGGGCCTGAGCACGGGCGAGACCCCTCCCTAAGCCCCATGGACAGGGCAAAAGGCAAGAGCTTGTGAATCAACAGCTTGTGAATACAGCAAAGATTTGGGGAGATAAAAAGGGGTCCCAGAGCCCAGCCACTCAAAGTCGCCTTTGCACCCAGACCCGGCAGCTCCTGCCCCTTGCCAGCCTGGTGTGTGCCCGAGGGTTGCACGTCTGAACAAAGCAAAAACCCCACTTGCAAGCGGTCAAGCTTGGTCACTGCCGCCTTTCCCGGCCGGTTCCCGCCAGCCGGTCGCCTGGGCCGGCCGAGCTTCCAATAGCCAGGCCAAGCCCCCCTTATCACCCGGCCACCCCCGACCATTGGAGCCGGAGGCCGAGCTTTGCTCTGACGGATGCACGCAAAGGGAGGCTGCGGAATAGAAATAGTAGAGTAGAGTAGAGTAGAGTAGAGTAGAATAGAATAGAATAGAATAGAATAGAATAGAATAGAATAGAAAAAATGGAATGGAATGGAATGGAATGGAATGGAATAAAATAGAATAGAATAGAATAGAATAGAATAGAATAGAATAGAATAGAATAGAATAGAATAGAATAGAATAGAATAGAATAGAATAGAAAATATGGAGTGGAATGGAATGGAATGGAATGAATAGAATAGAATAGAATAGAATAGAATAGAATTATGAGATGGAATAGAATAGAATAGAATAGAATAGAATAGAATAGAATAGAATAGAATAGAATAGAATAGAGCAGAGCTGGAAGGGACCTTGGAGGTCTTCTAGTCCAACCCCCTGCTCAAGCAGGAGAACCTATACCATCTCAGACAGGTGATTGTCTAGTCTCTTCTTAAAAATCTCCAGTGATGGAGCACCCACACTTTCTGGTGGCAGGCTGTTCCACTGGTTAATTGTCCTTACTGTCAGGAAGTTTCTCCTTAATTCCAGGTTGCTTCTCTCTCTGATCCGTTTCCAACTGTTGTTTCTCGTCCTTCCCTCTGGTGCTTTGGTGAATAGTTTGACCCCCTCTTCTTTGTGGCAGCCCCTCAAGTACTGGAATGCTGATGTCATGTCACCCCTATTTCTTCTTTTCTTTAGACTAGCCAGACCCAAGTCCTGCCTGAAACCCAACTGGCCTGAATGCATCATGGAAACAATGCGGAAATTGATTGGCAAGAATCTCAATCTTGCAGGATTCACCTTAAATCCTCTTATCTAGTAATTTGACAGTGGGAGTCCTCTAGGCCTAATATGGCACAACTTGATTTTAGCAAAGCATTTGACAACATGCCCTGCAGCATCCTAATGAGCAAGATGTGGATTGGATGGATCAAGGGGATAGAAAACCTTATCCATGGGAGGCTCAATCTCAAATCTTTCATTTTTAATAAGAGCCCTGGTGGTGCAATGTAGTATTGCTTCTCCACATTCAGCCTAAGGCAGTGGGAAAGGCATCCAGGGGATAAAATGCCAATAAGGCACTGGATTACATAGTTGAACACCTGTTTTGGGATTAGTATTAGCAGCATAACAATGGTATTGATCCTGTATCCATAATAAAGAAAGGAGGACCTGAGATTGATCCCTGAGGGATACTTACTATAAGGGGAAATTTATTGGTGGAAAAAGGAACAAGACAACAACAAAAACATTTTTTAAGCAAACAAGGGCCCACCCAATGATACAAGGTGATTTTGTTATCCAAGTAAAGCCCTGAGAAAGTGCCTTCTCAGTGGACTGGACTGGCCAAACTCCAGACTGAGATGGACCCAGAAGGCTTTTAGGAGATAAAAGAAGAATCAGGTGTGAGAGAGGAACTCAGAGGTTTTAAATAAAGGAAGCACACCGAAGGATCTAAGGAGGGCTTCTTCACAAAAGGATGAAATGCATGTTTATAAAAGTCTAGGTGACTATTTGTGATTAAAGAAGCAAATAATACAGGGAAGAAAAAGAAATAAAACAGTAGGATGAAGAATAGAACAGAACAGAACAGAATAGAATAAAATAGAATCTGGAAGGGACCTTGGAGGTCTTCTAGTCCAGCCCCCTGCTCAAGCAGGAGAACCTATACCATCTCAGACAAGTGACTGTCTAGCCTCTTCTTAAAAACCTCCAGTGATGGAGTGCCCACAACTTCTGGTGGCAAGCTGTTCCACTGGTTAATTGTCCTCGCTGTTAAGAACTTTCTCCTTAATTCCAGGTTGCTTCTCTCTTTGATCAGTTTCCAACCGTTGTTTCTTGTCCTGCCCTCTGGTGCTTTGTTGAGCTTCGCTCTCCTTCAAATATGGAGGCAGTAGGAAGCATAGCAGAGGACGGCTAGGGGAAGAAAAAGAATGGACATTATTGGTCACCTGATTCGAGAAAATCCTCCCAAGCCCTGAACTGAAAGAGAAACCCTGGAAGGTTCCATGTTTCCCTGGCAGGGTGGTGCATGAGGCGAAGGGGGAATGAAAGCTGGGAAAAAGCTGATGAGTCCAGCCTCAAAGCAAGCCTGTTTTTGTCTCTGGCAGTTGAGAAAAGTAATTGCCCAAAGCACTAAGTGTGTGTGTGTGTGTGTGTGTGTGTGTTCGTGTGTTCACAAGGTACCTGGTGGAGAGGACTTGGCTCTTAGTAGTAGTTTGTAGCCAGGAGCAAGCTACTCCAGAGAGACCTTGGTGATAGTGCTGAACAAGTCACCCAAAGAATTGAAGTACGCTGTTTGTAGAAGATGAAGCTGCTAAACCACAAAAGAGGATGAGCAAAACGGACTGAGGGATTGAGGCTAAATCCCAGCAAGGCAGAACCACCCCAGTTCCGTGGATGTTCCATTTATTGCTCCGAAGCAGCTCTACTGACGACTCCTTCTGGAAAAGCCCCGGGGGAAGCTGTGGCCAGGAATGCTGGTTTACCTAAGAGCCCAGGCTGTCTTTCCCAGGTAGAATCTGCTCATCTTGCGGGGACCGGAAGGAGGGAATACGTAGGTGCCCAGCATGAGAGATTGAGGGACAAGACTCCCAGAAAACAGCCTTCTCAGTTGCACTGTGCCCAGGAGTTCAAGGTTGCCCATCCTTCTCGCATTCCCTTTTCTCCTTCAGCAAAAGGGCATCACTTAAATTGGGCAGCAACAGACTCCACTTAATGTTGACTGCTTTGTGGCTGTTTTGATCTCTATATCTTTAAACCACTGCGGGAAGAATCCAGAGAAATGAAATATTTTGGGAAATATGAAAAAGGCAGAATATATTTCCCCAAAGGAACAATGGAAAAGATCTTTAAAAAGGCAGAAACCAGCTTCCAGAAATCAGCCCCAGCTTCTAGGCAGAGGCCAGCTCTTAGAAATGCAAATTCAATAATCCATTCAGGAAGGTTGGGGCCAGGAAGCTAGAAGCTGATGAGATTAGAAAGACAAAGACCCCTAAAATCTACATTCCCCACCCAAACTCTAAAAGACATGACCTTTAGGGACATAATAGGATTAACCCACCAATACCAAAAGGGCACACTCAGACTCAGGTCAAAGTACATGACACAGGAAATACAAAGCCACAAACAGGAACAGGAAACAAGAGCCCAAGAAGGTATAAAAACCCACCACTCCCAGCAACATGTGGTCAACTTTCCCAGAGCCATGCTTTTGTCTGGCTCTGCCCTTCAATAAACTACAGTCTCCATTTTGTTTATTCCCAGCTTGGACTGGACCTGATGAAGACTTTTCTTTCAACACCACCATGAGTTGCAGGTGTAATTGTTGGTAATAAATACATTCCGCTACTCGACAGCTGATCTACAGTATTTGTAGCTATAAAATTGTAACCTATGATTACAGCCATAAGGTACAAACTTGTATGTTTGGGTTTGCGTGGGATATTTTTAGAGAGGGTTTTTGTCCTCTGAAACTGACTGTTAACAATTTTGTGTGCATTTTGCAGGTTACTGAGCTGAATGAGCCTCTTTCGGATGGAGAGAGGAGCCTATTATCTTGCCTAGGAGAGAATGTAACTGCCAGGCAATCTTTCTGGTGACTCATCAGGCAGCATTGAGCAGGAAGCCCGAGTTGATGAGAATAATGCAATGATGTCTTGGCTCCCCAAGATGAGTTCTTAACCAAAAACTGTGGTGATATTCAATGGGAACAAGAACTCTAAGAACGAAAGATGATTATTGCTGCTATTTGACCAAAGTATTACAGAGGCGAAGAAAAGCAGTGTGGTGGATGCATCAGAGGTTACTTACAAGGAAGGCTGTGAAATGGGCTGCTTTCTAGCCAAATAAATCTTGGGTGAGGGTATCCTAGAGTTGGACAGGTGGAATGAGGAAGATCACCTCACTTTGAATGTCAACCAGCCGGAAGAGGAAGTCAGGGAGGGCACTATCTGAAGAACTTTTGAATCCCAGCTCTCCATCCATTCTCACCTCACTGCAATCCTACAGCGGTCCTTTGCCGTGGTCACATCATGCGGCTGGTGCATAACTGTGTGGTTGGCCAAATGTGCTGCTGCAGGGACAGAGCTGTATGGTTTAGCATAGTGGCATATTTTTATATAATTTTATTAAACTTATCAATATATAAAATACAGGCGAAAATAAAGATAATGGTGGAAGGCAAAAACAGGAAAAGAAGTGTGGATTAAAGGGGAAAAAAGGGAAAAAAACCCATTAACTTCCAACTCTTCAGCACAGTAGAATAAAGGTAATAATGTTACAGCTGCGACTTTTTACTTTTGCATTCTTTGTGTCAACTAACTGTTTCTGTAGCAACAGACTTATCTAATTCTAATCAGCAAATCCCAAAGTCAAACTTGCATTTTTTTTTCCTGCCTGAGAATTAAGTCTAGAAGGAGTTTGCAAGTAGAAACAAAAGTAGATGTATTTTTTTTTCTTTGATTAAAGCAGCTAATATGCCCATGTCTTCTGGCTCCATCATTCTTTCCATTGTGGAAGTTGAACTATTTCTCCTTGAACTAAGGAGAAACTTCCTGACCGTTAAAACAATTAACCTGCGGAACAATCTGCCTCCAGAAGCTGTGAACACTCCAACACTGGAAGTTTTTAAGAATAGACTGGACAGTCATTTGTCTGGAATGGTATAGGGTTTCCTGCCTGAGCAGGGGGTTGGACTAGATGATCTCCAAGCCCCCTTCCAACTTTATTATTATTATTATTATTATTATTATTATTATTATTATTATTATTATTATTATTATTATTGTTGTTGTTGTTGTTGTTGTTGTTGTTGTTGTTGTTGTTGTTGTTGTATCTTTCCTTTTTTGCACATAAAGCATTTTCGTTGTGGTCAGCATATTCAACAACAAAGTTCCCAATTTTTTTCCAGTTCCTTGTCCATCACTTGCTGAGTTCTACTTTCATTTTGAGGATCGTCTATTAAAATATGAATCTTACCCCAGTATTTCTTCACTTTGTCACAAGTCCACCAGATGGTAAAAAGTTTCTTGTTTACATTTCCAACGTACATTTGAAATACCTTTATGTACCTTTGACAATTTCTTAGGTATTAAACACCAAAATATTTCATTAAAAAATTCTTTTAAGTTATAATTCAGTGTAATTTTAAACCCTTCATCCATACGTTTTCCCATTGTTCAAGCATTATATTATACCCAAAGTTCTTTGCCCTATTGAATCATACAAACTTTCACATAGTCATTTTCCAAGTTCAAATTCAGTAACTCTAGACCTTGGCAATAATAACATGTTCATCATTACCGCACAATATAATTTCAAATTCAGTTTTACACAGTCAAACCCGTAACTTTTCTGGTCCAGCTTGAATCTTTCCTTCAGTTGTAAACAGAGTAATGGTTACCCGGTAACCAGTGACAGACATGTCCTTCTGGCTCCAACTCTTCTTTGGACTTGAGATTAGGTTCACCTTGATCAAAAAATACTTGACCAGAAGTCCGGCCTCATTGCCAATTCTTTTCTTAAAAAAAGAAAGAAAGTGATACCTGCAAAGAGAACCTTGTTTTATGTTGATTCCAAACCTTTAGGATGATCTGGAAGTGGCCCGTGGCCCTTCCTTGAGTGTCCCAGAGGCCACAAAAGAGCTTCCCCACACACCTGGATGTGGCCGTGGGAGAGGAAAACTGAAGCGGCTGCAGGATGGACTGCCAGAAGACATCCAGAAAACGGCTAGGACACTTTTGATCACCAACATCGGAAGGAACCATAAATCCTTCTGGTCTGTTTGCACATGGGGATTCACTCAGACAGTCAACTAATCCAATGCCTCACCTTTTCAGGGTTGTAATGAAACGCTAACATTCAGAAGCACTTAAGTGAGGGGTCTGTTTCCACGTAGAGTTCATTCCAGAAAAAGGAGCCACCGTGGATCTGAGGCACTTGTTAGGCTGGTCAGCAGGACTTCAGGAGGATTCTCCATTCTGTCCAGCATGGTCTTTGTCTGGCCACCTTCTAAGCTTTGGTGAGATGGGTCCTCATGCTTAGACCTGCTTCCCCGTGTCTACTTGCTCCACCAGAGCACCAATCCTTCCTTACTTCTGAGTACTTCCCTCCTTTGGTTTTCATGGCATATAGCCCTAGTAATGCCATGATGTCATTGCCCAAGCAGTGGTTGCCATGGGGACTGGATGACGTGTCATGTAGAAAGTTGCTAGGGATACAGAGGCAGGGGAGACAAAACGTCTGCAAAGATTCTTTGTCAACGTAGGAGAAGAGCAGGAACATAACTTGGAGGAGACACAATAACAATTTAATTTCCTGGATTTTGAATGTCAGACAGGTCTCACGTGCCAACCGCACAAATTAATTCCAAGACAGGAGCTAATAGGGGAAGAGTTGAGTTCTGAGGGGTGGGGGGAGCTTCTCCAAAGAGTCCTAAAAGGATTATTTTGAAGACTCACGATGATGGGGGGGGGGACGTGGAGGGGAGAGAAAGAGAGCAGAAGCCAACTTGGCTGCACAAAATGCTTTGTGGAAAGGACTCCTGTGGCAAGTGGAAGGAGGTCACCAGAGAAATATGAACAGAAACGCCCGCCTTGGTAGACAGAGAGCCAGGAAAGCTAAAAATAAACTGAGATTAGTGAAGGCTGCTCAGGACAATACAAAGAATGTCTTCAGAAACCCCAAAGGAAAAGGAAACCATAAACCTGCTGCTTAGTGAAGGAGGAGAGAGGGGATCAAAGCAGAAAAAAGTCAAGAGTGGCTTAACTCGGGTGATGGAGCAGATCCTAAGGGACTCCTTCCAGGTCTGTGCTCCTTATGAGGTCCAGATTCCAGCTCATTAATGTTACAGAACAACCCACAAAGAACCCCAAAGAAGACACTTTAGGCCAAAGACACTTTCCTTTTCCAGAGTAGCCAAACCTTTGTCTTGTTGGAGTGGTAAGTACCCATTTGTGAAATTTCAACTTCATTGCCCTCTTCTTAGGAGGGCAGGAACCTGGCTGAGAAAACTCAACCGAGCTTCCACCTGCATTTCTGCAACGACTCTGCAGGAGGCAGAGCAGCCCAAGGGATGGGGGCAGCGGCAGTGGCACAGATGCTCCTCTTCAGGATGAGGGCAGGGCAGAATTATTTAATTTCCCCACTGAACCATTTTACTTCCTCTGCTTGTTGGCACGAGTAAATATGGGTAACGTGTTTGGTGCAAGCCTGTGACTTTTGCAGCAGGGCATTTTTCCTGTGGCGTAGCTTCTGCTTCTTTCTGAGGCTCAGCAGATTTCCCCTCAACTGCCCGGATCTTCCCAAAGGATCTTGAGGGTGGAGCTCCAACACTGCCCCCCCCCTTACTAAATGGTCACCACTCAAGAACAAGGATATCTTGGAATAGAGCAGTGGTGGCAAACCTATGTCACGCGTGCCAGAGGCGGCACTCAGAGCTCTCTTTGTGGGCACGCGTGCCATGCTCCGGAGATGACAACCATCCCTCTTCAACCAGCCGCCTGAGGTCCCACGTGGCCAGATGCATCCCGGCACGGCTGGTTTCCCTCCCCCCCCATCCCGTCCCTCCTGGCCTCGCATGCTCTCCTTTTCCCGGGCACGACCCACTGCATCGCCTCCTCAGCTGTCAGCCAGCTGTCCAGCTCAGAGGCAGCTTCACTGAACTGCTGGCAGTGGGCTGTGGAGCCCCAGAGTGCACCGGTCGAGGAGCCAGCAGGCTGTGGCTGCTGCTGAACACTGTCGGCCCCCATGCGCTTGCTGGCCTCTGTGTGCGGGGTCCGATGGTGTCAGGCAGCAGCTGCCCCGGCCCCTGCCTCACCTTGCCCCGTGGCAATGGTACCCCCACCCTGCCTTGCCTCGCCTCACCTCGCAGGACGAGCCTCCTGCCCACCACCGCACCTGCTAGAGACCCCCTGGATCTCCCCCAACCCTGCCCGGCCCCCACAGGCGTCCCTCCCCACCAGCAACATCAAGGTGACCTTGCCCACTTTGGCCACACCCACCCAGTTTGCCATGACCACCACAGCCACGCCCACCCAGTGGGCCATGTCCCACCTGGCACCTGGCGATAAATAAGTGGGTTTTGGGTTGCAGTTTGGGCACTCGGTCTCTAAAAGGTTCGCCATCACTGGAATAGAGCCATGGTAGCCCCAGATCAGAAGCGCTTTTTCCAACCAACCAGTTTTATTAAAAGGCAGAAGATTTTGTGAGCTAGGCTGATATTGCGTGTCAATTGCAATCCGTCCTACATCAGTCTAGCCTGCACTAGTCTAGTCCCTCAGTGAAACTGGTTGGTCAGAAAAGGGGCTCCAGGGCCCCTCCTGATTATTTGCTGGTTGGTCAGAAAAGTGTGCCTCAGTGCTTAATACTGGATTTAGTCCTACTTGAGAGACCTGTTTCAAATTCTAATTCAGCCATGTTGCTTCAGCCAGTCACAGTCAGCTGAATCTACCTGACAAGGTGGCTGTGAGTGTCACATGGGAGGGGAGAGAGATCTATTGGGCTCATGTACCTGGAAGAGTGGCGGGAGAGAAATGCGTGCAATAAATAATCCAATGTCTGCCATACTCTGCTCGGAAAGGTCTAACAAGGAAAACGCTACACTTTCCCAGTTACAAAATAGTTTTATTGATTCATGTAAGTAAGCAACTGCTTCCTTTATTGATAACAACTGAAAACAGTACAAAAGAACAGAGCAAACAGTTTAAAATACAAGACAGATTACACAGTAATTAATTGGTTTAAAGCCAACGTTTAAAACCCAAGCATTCTCTCTCTCTCTCTCTCTCTCTCTCTCTCTCACACACACACACACACACACACACACACACACACACACTCACACACACACACACACACACACACACACTCACACACACACACTTGAGGCCTGACCTTCAGACTCTTGCAAGAGGCTTCAAAAGGACAAGGCCCCAAGGAGAAGGCTGCTCCAGGTGAGGTTCTGTCCATGGCTGTTCTGCAGATCTTAGCAGTTGGAGAAGAACCCACCGAGAGGAGGTTCTGCCTGTAGCTCCATCTGAAATAATGGCTAAGGGGAGGCAGCAAATGCCTGGCCAGGAGTCCCCCCCCCCACTGCAGAAGAGAGAATCCTCCTGGGTTGAGAAGGAGGAGAGCCCCCAGCACCCACACTGCCATCTCAGCAGGAGGTTTTCAGGGGATGAACTCTGGGTGGGGGGGACATTGTCCTGTTTGGGAAAGTTGACCCTCCACTGAACAGATTGACTCCCCCAAGTGCTCCAGGAGCCCCTCCAGAATTATAGGCCCCTTCTGGCAGAGGGAATGCAGCCCCACTGAGAACAGGCAGGCTCCCCACAACCCTTATTCAGGGTCCTTCGGTCTGCTGAAACTTCATCTCGGCATTTATTTGGGCTGAAACTGGCAGACACCTGGGGGGGGGGTCTGGGGAGTACAAGCGCACATGAGTCACAGGTTGTGTAAAGGGGGCTATTGGCTGTCGAGTGCTGGGAAAGCGACCCTCCTGGTGGGGAACGTGGCCCGCCTGGTGCCACCTGGGAAACCGATGCTGGGAAGAGCCAGTTTCTTGGCAAAATCCCTTGGCACGGCAAATGCGAGGCTGCCAACCATTTCTGTACTGATTTTTTTCTGCAGCTTTCAGACAGAAGACTCTTCCCAGCGCTGCCAATTAAGGATGTGGCATAATTGTTCGCTCTTCCCCTCCTTAATGCATTTTCTGTGGGAAGCAAAATTGTGGCAGACACAAGAGAAAATGTGTGGCAGGCTGAGTGCCTTCCCCTCAAAGGGCTGGGGAAACAGAGGACCCCCACAAGGATGGGGAAGAGCTACCTCCAGGGGCCTCTGCGAAGCCTCCCAATATGCTGACGCTGAACTGCAGCCTCAGGCCACGGTGTGGAAGTCAGGTCTGCCCTTTGGGGCCAAAGGATTGTACAGGCAGCACCAATTAGCAACAGCAGCCTTTTTCCTAACACTCAAGAACGCCTATGCGATAAGTATTTTGATAAGCTCAGCAATAAATAAACCATCACGTTCTGACAGCCACATCTTAGGAGGATCCCTGACCCACTGGGGAAGGCTTGGGAGCATCTGCAGCCGTTTCTCCACTTGGGAGCTTTCAGATTGGTGGACCTCAACTCCCAGAATTTCCCAACCAGCACGGGCAAGTCGACTCATCTTAAAGCCATCAAGGTGGTCAAAGGAGAGCAGCCCGAGTGATGTAGGGCTTGGAAGAAAAAGCTGATCAGTAGAAGGTGGCAGTCTGGGAAGGTGGAGCCTGGAGGAGGGAAGACTACATGATGGGGATCTTTATGTATTCATTAATTAAATTTATATGCTGCCCATCTCACTGTCAAGCCACTCTGGGCGGCTTTAAGGGAAGACGGGGAAGACCGGAGAAGGAGCAAGAGGCTCCCCTTACATGGGAGTGGATTTAAGAAGGGAGCAGCGTCTCCTTCATCCATCGGGTGACCCTGCAGGAATGGAATGGATTCCCCTGAACGAGATGGGTGGTCTCTAAATTTGATACATACATTAATAAAAATAAATACATACCTTCTGGCTCTGGGCCAGGGATGGAGCAGAGGATCTCCAAAGTTGGCTGCAATGTCTATCATTCTATCATTCTTTGATTCTGTAGCAAATAATGACACGGCTAGTTTCATATCGGTGGACTTTAAGCTTCTAATTGCATTAAACCTATAAGCAAAAAACAAAAACAAAAACTGGTGGACTTTGACATGCAAATATGAACCTCATCAAAACTTCAGTGGGACCAGCAGGATTTTGAACGATTCTTTTGCTTTCGGTGCTGCATCTCTCAGCAATGGGTCCAGATCCACAGAGGGAGACCACCGAGTGGTCTTGACCTCAGGCACGGACTCAGTTGCCTCAGTTGTCCAGGGTTCATCTACACAGCTAGTTGTGGGCCGTCTGACTCTTTATTGACCCTGGGAGGCTCACAACCATTAAATAAAGAAATATTTATTTATTTATTAAACAAATTTGTATGGCCACCAAATTCTTACACAGGTGACTCTGGGCAGCTGACAATATGAAAAATCCACAACATAAAAATTATACACTTGTGCACACACACACACACACACACACACAGACACACAGCAGCAACAACACAATCAGATCAACCACTTGATGGGCTCCTTTCTCCAGCCCTTGGACAAAACCAGGTCTTCAGGGCCTTTTGGAAAAGCAACAGTCTGGGGATAACCATACCTCCGGGGGAATCATGCTCCATAGAGAAGGGGCCACCACTGCGAAGGCCCTTTTTCATGGCCCCACCAGATGCACATCCCTGATCGATGGAACCCGCAGCGTCCCCTAACCCTAACCCACCAATGCCACGACTGGTTTGAGTTGCGTTGATCTGCTGTGTTTGCGTTCCCGGGGGTTTTCTGGGGGAGGGACATGTTAAATGGTGGAGCATCCTTGGGTGTATCCATTTACTGATAGTCCTCGACCTACAACTGGTTGCTTAGCAACTGTTCAAAGTTATGCCAGACCTACCTTGAGGCTACGTACGACCCAGATTTGAAGTTCCAGTGGTTGCCCACCCCCATGATCTTGTTTTTATTGAAAACTAGCACTTACATTAGGTTTTTGGCCAATTGTGCCCATAGCGAATCATTGGTTTATTTAACAACTACAGATTTGCTTAACAACTGTGGTGATTCACTTAATGACTGCCACGAAAAAGGCAATCATATCAGGTTGGACATGTTGCCGACCGGTTTTAGGACCCTCCTAACTTACACCCATGATGGGCAGGCTCCATTACGGTTGTAAATCAAAACCTATCTGCAATTGTTTCAGAATGGCGATGGCTCCATCGCCTGGTGGCCCTATTGACCACTAGCTGGCAGTTGGAGGCCTTGGTGCCTCTGGGCTGCCATCTGTGGCCAACTGGACTTGTGAAGCTGAGATGCAGCCGCCAGATAGCCAACAGGAGAGACCTGTTCAAGAGCTGGCCTTGAGAAAGAAGCTTTACTGTGTGCAGGTTGGTTTGTGAGCTGATCTCTCCTTCAAACAAGTCTACAAAGCTGTTGTGGGGTCCTTCCTGGTCTCTCCCTGCCAGAGCAAAGGGAGAACCAGGGAAGTTTGCCTGCCCCCTTCTGACCCCCTGGGCTACTTGCCCAGTAGGGCACTCTAGAACCAAAGGGCTGTGTAGGAGGAGAGGAGGGATTGTCCACTGTAGCTAAAGTCCAGAAGGGGCCTGGGAGCCCCGTTTCCAACTCACAAATGTCGTTGAAAAGGCGAAAGCTTCAGTGAGTTGCTGCCCTCTGCAATAGATGCATTGAGTAGCTAAACTAAGGTAGGATGTCGGTGGGGCGAGGTGGGTGAGTTGTGCTCCGTGCCCATCTCTTGGGGGCTTTGGGCTGCAGGGTCTCTCGGTGGCCAATTCGTTGCTGCCCCAATAAGAAAGAAGTGCTGGGGAGGCGAATGAGGTTCTGCACAACAGGGCAGGGGGGCAGTTGTACAGACCCACCCCCCAAGATGGCTGCCAGTGCTGCACCTGAACAGGTGACCCGTTTTTACCTTGGAGCATTTTTCCCAGGAAGAAGTTCAGTGGCTGAGCAGGGAAGGGGCCTCCGGAAGACGTCGGCCCAGAGGAGGGGATGCCTTTCCTTTGATGCAGCCAGCTCCTCCTCAGCAGGTCTGAAGCTGGCAAACACCCCAACGTGACGCTGCTGGCCCAGGAACAAAGCCCGCTCTGCCCTCCCCAGATCCACCCTGGTAGAATTACGCTTAATTGACTTCCCCATTCCTTGGTGCTGCAACCAGCTTCTTTCGTTGCCCAGAGCTTCCCTCCTTCCTGGCTTCCACATCTTGCCCATCCTCTCCAGGGTCCTGCTGAGGGCTCCTGCTTTGACCTCTCAAGTTCCCCTGGAGGTCTGCTGGTGGAAACCAGTGAGAAGACGCTTGTACTCCGAGGAGCAAAGAGGTCCTCCTGGTAGCTTCCGGCCTCTCTGTGTCCCCGTTTTACCTCTGGGGATTTTGGAGACATTGCAAGTGCACACCTGGGTGACCTCACCGGCTCCTTCTTCCTGGAAGGAAAGTCTTCAAGGTGAGCAGCTCGAGTGTTTCAGGCCATGACTAATCCCTGTGGATTTGGGATGAGATTTCAGCAAAGGAGCTGGGAGGGATTGAACAGCCTTCCATCAACAGTGCTGCCATCAGCAAGAATAGCCGGTTTCTTTATAAAAAGAACTAAGCAGACTGTCAAATGGACAGTTACACAGGCAAGGGTTCTGCTGGCACCTGAGCTTAAACTTTGGCAGGTGAGTGGCATTTTTAAGAGGTTTAAAAAAAAAAGAATGAAAGACGAAAAATAGCACCGGATGTAAGATCTGATTGAGAATCCGCCCTGCAGCACATCAGCGCCTGAAAGTTTCTGCCTTTTAGTGAAATTGGTCAATCAGAAAAAGGAGCTTCCAGGCTCTGGCTTTCTTAATTAACTCTGGGCAGCTGGCATAGCGTAAAACTCAAACGCACATATAAAAACAGTAAAAAAAAAAAAGGCCCCAAAAATCTCAATAAAAGACACAAGGGGAAAAATAATCAGCTCCTCACTAAAACCGTTAAACCCTGAAGAACAAAATGCTCTTTTCTGTGCTCACCTCTTGGCCTTAAATTCCCAGAGAAGAGCCCATTTTTAACGCCTTGCAGAAGGCCGGCCGGACCACGCCAGAAACATCCTGTCCCCTGAGCAGCCTCTTCCCCTGCTCAAAGACGATCTTCGTAGCTCAGGGCTGAACTGGGGGGGGTCCTTGGTGCTCTCTGAGCTTGGGGTCTCTCCTGTGGATGCTTCATGACCCAATCAGGGAATATCACCAGTGCTAGAAGCCCTCCCCATCCATGCCGGCATGCTGCAGGCCCTGTCAGTCAAGGAATTTCAACTGGCAGCCTCCAGAAGAAGAGTCAGTTCTGCCATTGCCCCCATCGTGCCCCCTGAGGGGAGATCCACACCCATCCTTCTGCCCTTCCAAAAGGCCTTGGAGACATGGCTGTGCCAGCCAGCCTGGGGCCCCAGTGGGGGGTGTGGGATTCTGGAGGTGGCTAATGGAGTAGAGAACACCCCACCTCCTCCCTATGTGCAGGGAGGGAGCAATCTCTGCCAGAGTTTTGCTGGCATTGAAGCCAAGCTAGCATCGATCTGTGGTTACCCAGGTCCTCTCCCCCCCCCTTATCCTAAGCTTAACCCTCTGGCTTAATGAAGCTGCTGGCAGGATGCCTGTATTGTCACATACTTTGCACATTTCTTTCCATCATCAAAATGTTTTTCTTTTAGCGCCGGCTTCTTGCCTTTTACCCATTCACCCCCACCCCCACCCCATGTCTTGCTCCACTACCCTCTTCCGGTTCGCCTCCCTTCCTGGGAGCCCCCAAGGAGCCAAGCAGAAAGTCTGCAGGAGACCTGCAAGCAGACCAAAGAACCAAGAAGAGTTGGTGAGCTGATCTGCGCTGGTGGGTCCCCTTTGCTTGTTGGGTGGTCCTTCCTTCTCAGTTCTGGAGGTCCCTGCTCTCCCTCGCATGGACACGAGGAGCATCCTCAGCTCAGCTTGAAGGTTGCTTCCCAAAGTTTCCGGTGCCCTCCTGAGCTATCAGTGCCTCCCAAGAGGGACTGACCTCTTGCAACAAGATCCTGTGGAGATTAAAGGCACATCCTGCAGGTGGGACTGCCTTACCAGCGTGGACTGGAGGTCCCCCGTCCCGAGGAGCCCAGACAGAGGGTCCCTTTCTTTCCTCAATCTCCCACGCTCAGCTGCTGCTTCCTCTTCCATTTTATTGCACAGGTTAGCAACCTCACCTGAGCCTCTGCCTGCAGTGCTTCGTTCAAAATCCATAAAAGATGTGTGTACATCATTTGCTAATTGACTATTTTTTGAAATGAGTCTTTTTCGTCTATTTCCCAAAAAGGGAATCCAAGATTATTTACCAAAAGTGATCAAAAAAGTGATGTTGATGTCCACATTCATGTGATCAAGCCCCAACACCATGTGCCAGAACACTCCTGCAAGATAACAAAGTAATCAATATCTTAAAAATTCAGAAAGACATAATCCCCCCCCCCAAAATACATTAAAAATAATTTGAACAAGCAGTCATGTATTAACAGAAGCAATCTTAAAAGCCGATATTCACTCCAGCACCGTTTTCGAAGAGCCTTTTACACACAATGCTTCTTGGGACAGCAGACCTTCTTCGGGCTGCACCCAAGGAGGCTCAGCGGTGATGGCGGTGGGGCTTCCACGTGTGGAGGAGGTTCATCACCCTGAAAGCCGCCTCTCCCAATGACCTGAGCCTCCTGAAGCCAAAATCGGCCGTTTGCCTCAAGCAGAAAATGGTGAGATGTTAATCTTCTACCGAAAGCCTGAAGATCTGTTGCCCTGGATCCCAGGCAAGGTGGCTCTGGGGAAAAGGAGAAGACTCTTGTTGTGACTGTGGATCACTTGGAGCCACCAATGGCTTGACAATGGCCAAAGAGGTGATGCTGAGCTGATCTTTGGAGAACCTCAGAGTAAACTGTGAGACTCCTGGGGAGAGCAAACCCCGAGGAGGACAGGAGAAGAAGGAACTGCAGAGGACGATTTGATTTTTGCCTGCTCAGCTGTGCTAGGAACTATTTGTTACCATCACCAGAATGGACCTTTGGAGGACAGCTTGAGAATTTAAAATGACGAAGAATATGAAATATTGGAATCCTTCAAATAGAGTATAGACGGAGTCTCCTTTAAATCCTAGAGAGAACAACAACAAAAGTGATAATTTCCCTGGGAAAGGAATCCCATTCAGGGGAAAAGGTTGAAATAATGCTTTAATCACCATTAGGCAGGAATTAATCAAACTCTGTAGAAATGAGCCACCAAGATAGATTGACGTTGGAGATTAAAGAGAAAGAGGATTCAGTGTATTTTAGGACATGGGAAAATTTTTATCAATGGTTAGCATTACGCTAGAGCTAAATTATATTTAATTAGTAAGCTTTAACTTTATGACTATTTTTAGCATTAATGATTATAATTGTTTAGTATTGTATTAACTACTGTTATTTAATATGTGTACCCGGACAAGAGTCTGCTTGTTTAAGCGTTGGATTTTTTGTGTGGGGGTAACCCCACTACTGTACCTATCCCTATCCCTATTCCCATCCCTATCCCAATTCCATTTCCTAACCCCATCCTTTACCCATATTATTCCTATCCTTCCCATACCCATATAAAATTTAATAAAATATATTATAAAAAAAGAAAAAAAGAAACGAGCCACCAAAAGTTAGAACTGATTAAATTATGCACTGGATTATCTAAACTTCACTTTGCTGGCTGCTTTGCAAAACTGACCAATAATTCACAGACATGCAGCAGGAAACTCCTGACAATGAACTAGGATTAGGAAGGTTTCACAAGGACCCACTGTGAGTAATCTTGTACTAAATATGACAAATACACGAGAGAGAGTTCGGTTTCACGACAAATGTAATCAACCAAGTGTGAATATTAACCTTGTGAAAAAAAAGTCACATAGATTGACATGTTATAAATAACAAAGGAGCTTTCTGTATATCTGAGCCAGCTTTTCCTCAGGGCAATTCATCTGGACCTCTGTCCCAAGTGCGAAGCTCTCTATTTCTGCAGAAATAAGCAGCTGGGACATGGCCGTCCTCATTCCAGCGTGGTTTATCGGCCATTCCAGCCAGGAAAACACCAAGTCAGCTGAGGCTCCAGCCAACACTTTTCTGCAAGGCCAACCAAGAGAATTCCATGGCTAATCTGTCTGGGGCCCTCGGAGGGGTGTCCTGGATGCTCCATGGACCAGAAGAGAGACTTATCCCCAACGCTGCTCTGCTCCACTCTGTCCTGTTTGTCTGACTCTTCTTGAGCCAGGAACCGGAATCCTGCTAAAGAGGCCCGTGGACCATCGACCAGCCTGATCAAGAAAGGTTGCAGGGCTGAGGCTGGGTCTCCCTTCTCCAAGGAGAGCACGGAGTTGCCCTCATGCTGGCATCTGCTTTGGATGTCAGCAAGCCTTCCACTACTCTGCAGACCCCTGCTCTTTTGCTTTTTGTGTTTTTGGGGGGGATGCCCTCAGCATGCACATCACGTCTTCAGAAAGAGGCACTCCACATTTTTACAAGAGGCCCCAACATTTGGCTACCAGGATTCTGTTAAATTTTTTTTTAAAAGATCAGAAATTCATTTCAATCAAATAGGTTGCAACATATTATAACAGAGCTCAATGGAAACAAGAATACATTTTCTGTACTCTTACTCTCCTCCCACAGATGGCCAGGCAGAAGCCTTTTCCCTTCTCCATTGTGCTGGAAGAAGCCTTCTATCACATTGTCTGCTAGGTGAAGATTCTGATGTGATTAGTTTTATTATTTATTAAAAGTTTCATTATTTATTGTTCTTGTATTATACAGGGCTGATTTTATTCGGGGGGCACATAATTGGAGAAACCGTACTGCATGTGACAGCAGTGTGAACAAGAACTGCCTCTACAAAGTTAGACTAAGGACCATCTAGCTCAAGAACTATTTCAGGGGTCTCCAAACTTGGCAACTTTAAGACTTGTGGACCTCAGCTCCCAGAATTCCCCAGCCAACACATCCATCGGGCTGTATCATAATATGCTGCAATCTATTTGATTGAAATGAATTTATGATCTTTTTTTTTTTAAAAAAAGAGTTCTGGTAACCAAATGTTGTGGCCTCATGTGAAAATTTGAAGTGTCTCTTTGTGAATGTGTGATTTGCATACTCAGTGCATCCCAGAAAAAATTCTGGGAGTTGAAGCCCACAAGTCTTAAAGTTGCCAACTTTGGAGACCCTTGAACTAGAAGAAGCTCTCTAAGATTTCAGACTGTTTAGGGATTTGGGGAGGGGGCAATATGGATTTCTGCACTGAGCAGATGCTGTTCAGGCTGAAGATTCAACCAAACCACAGACCTAAACAGAATTGAAAGGGATACCAAAGAAACACAGGAGTGCCTGATGGGGATGGGAATTCCCCTTGACCCTGTTCAAACACGTTAGTCCTGGCCGGCCCCAGAGATGCCTCCTCTGCATGAAACTGAACTCACTCTCACACCTTCTTGTGAAACTGACGCAGCTGGTTCGGCAGCTCTCTAGTCAATACTTTCCAAATTTTGGCATTTCCAGAAACTTTCTTCCCAACAAACTTTCTGTGTGACACATATTTGGAGCAAGCAGCACGACTCTGTCAAGGTGTAAACACAAGTAAATGCATCCTGAACCTTTAGGCCATTGAGTTCTTTTGATTGTTTTGTTTTTCTTGGAAATGTTTAGAGCAAATGTTTCGGCAAAATCTCCTGATGATCAAAGCATGGCCAAAATAGCTCTCCCTATGCCTGAAACCAAATCTATGGGGAACACAGTGACCGTCACACTGCTCAGCACATGGAAAGGGCATCTTCTGGCCCAGAGATGGCCCATCTTCTGTCTTCACCTGTCCCTTCCATCCCACCTCCAGCAGGGCAGAGCCCAGGTGACCTGGCCTTGTAGGAGAGTCCTCAGCAAGTGCTTGCAAGGGAGAAGCAGCAAGCTGGGACCAGGTCTTCAGAGGAAAAGGGGAGGGGGAGAGGAACTGATAAAATGGGGAGGGGGGAATCCAAGGAATTGCTGATGCCTTTTGTTGAAGGTGATGGGAGGGCCATGCGAGGACAGAGAGGTGAGGAAACTTGGGCAAGGGGCAAGGGGCAAGAGCACGCTCGGGAAATGAGAAAGCTGACTCAGGAATTTGGAGAGAGGCATGCTGGGGAAGGGGATCAGGAATCCCAGCCCTGGCGCCACTGTCTGGTGCCAGAAAAGCACACAGAGTATCCATGACAACCATGAAGAAGAAGAAGAAGGAGTTCAGAGGTTCAAGATCCATTTCACTAGAAAACAGGGATCAACAGGGGGAGTGTCGGGAAGATGGGAAAGAGAAAGGAACAGGCTTGGAAGAGGATGTCTGGGCTGCAAGTTTCAGGTCAGCCAAGGCCAGCAGGATCTCTTCCTGCTCGGCTTCTAAAAGCCCGGGTGAAAAGGACTCTGCCTGCTGGCACCTGCTTGGGTCTCACGAAGGAAGCTCAGAGGGCAGCTGCCAGCGCTAACCAGGACGGGTTGCCAGGCGGTGGTGATGGTATAAACCGCCAGTCTCCTGGGCTCATCCCTGGAGATCTCCTCCGAATCCCCTGGCCCAGCAGCACATTAACCCACTTTGGCCTTCAGGGGAAGAGGATTTGAGCAGAATGTCTTAGCCCTGGTGTGCTATAAATGGCTCTGCTGCTTTAGTGCAATCATCCGCCAGCATGGCTGGCCGGGGAATTCTGGGAGTTGGTCTGCAGGTCTTAAAGTTGCCACGGTTGAGCAACACTGGTCTAGAGAAAAGAACAGGATCTCTTGGGGGCTCAAAAATAAAACTGACTGAGCTCAAGTTTGAAAGTCATCGATATTGCACTAAAGACTGTTTTGCTGTCCTAACCACATTCTATTTTATGATATACCATTTTTTTTACACGGTTGGGATTTGCTTCTTGCAGAACATGCCAGTATTTCGCCCCCCCCCCCGAGTCCATTTCAAAGGCTCCATCTTCTTCAAAGGCTGTTTGTCATGAGCTCTTCTTTATTCCTGGAAGTTGAGAGACAATTTGAGCCCTTGAGGAACTACTGTGTGTCCAAGACTCACTGGGACATTAAAATATTAGCAAGGCCCAAATCCTTCCTTTTGCAGCTTTTCCTCCCCTTCTTGTAGCAATATATTAACTTCCTTCATGTCTTTTTTTCATGGTGACCACAGGCTCTACCAGACTACTCTGCTCTCCATCTGGCAGCTTTGACAGGGGACAGTGACGGGTCTTAAGAGCCATTGGCTGGTGTGAGGTGAAAAGGCCGAGGGCTGCAGGAGAATCCCCTCTGGCCCAGAAGGGAAGATCTGGGGCACTGGCCATGCAAGATGCACGCAGATAAGTTACCCATAGCCGAGACTGCTTGCCAGGCTAAGCCAAAATGGACCCCCTCTCAGGTGCCGGATGACATCCATCATTCCATGGTGCTTGACTGGGTATGGTGGAGCTTGTATTTTAGGGCTCTGTGTTGCGAAAATCAGCTCTGAGTAGTTTGCAGGGAGAGGACATGCTGGAGAAGATCCTCCAAGAAGTTGGCTCCTTACCAGATTCTCAAGGTAGACTTAGACTTCCCAGCAGCCCCCCTCTTTGCCCCCTCCAGTCTTGAGGTGTCCCTGATTGTCCAGGAGACGAAGAGCTAAAGGAAGGGAAAAAATGCTGGCTGTGGAGCTCCAGCAAGTTTACACTCAGGTCAGAATGTAAATATTCAACCTGAGCAGGAAGTTTTGCTAAGAGCAACCCCCCCCCCTTATCTCAAGATATGCTGTGCAAATGAAGGTGCTTAGAAAGATTAGGAACTGGTCAGCCCTTGCATGAGGCTTTTAGGCTCAATGACATAACAAGAGTCTTCACCAAGCAATCATTAAGAGAAGGAAGAAGGCTCAAGTCTTGACAGAAAAAGTCTTTAATTTATATCTCCAGGGATATTCACCAGCCAGGCAACTGGGGAATTCTGGGTGTTGAAGTCCACCCATTTTCAGTTTGCCAAGGTTGAGAAAGACTATGTTAGGCACCTGAGCTCAACACAGTCTGGACAGTGACTGATACACAGCTGTGTCCAGTGACTAGGGAGAGTCAAGATGTTGGCGGTCATTGAGGGCAGAGGAGAGGGAGGGCAAGGTGCTGGCAGGATGGGGGTGGGTGAGAGCCTGCCCAGAGGAAGGCCAAGCTGAAAACTGCTGAGGGTGCAGAGAGAGCAAGGGGCTTGCCTGTTCTGTGGTGGCCCACATTTTGTTTTGGCCCAAACCCAGCACAAGTAAAATGTTCTAGACTCCAGTTCTGATCTTGAAGAGTTAGGCAGAATTTCCAGAATGCCAAGGCTTGTTCTGGATTCAAGACAACTGGCCTTCCATTTTATGTACATCTCTACCTTCTAGAGTCCTGCAGGGACTTGCCTGATGACATGGCCAAGTTTAGTGCATAATCTCGGTGACATTCTGGAGAAAGGATAAAGGGCCAGGCAAATTGAGGAAAGCAAAGGTTATCACTGTGTTCAAAAAGGTGAAAAACGAAGACCAATAATTCTGATAACGTTACTTGAGAAAGTGTCTATGGAGATTCTCAGTCATCCAGGTCATGGTTGTCCCAAAGGTGCTTTTTCAAGAGGCAACTGGACTTTATGAAAGTTTTTTCCTTGAAGATATTTCACTTCTGACATCCAGTCAGAGATGAAGAAGCTTCTTGGATGAGAAGCGAAATGTCATCAAAGAAAAACAAGAAAGTCCAGTTGCCTCTTGAAAAAGCATTTTTGGGTTACTTGAAAAAATTCTTCTGAGTGGTTTAAAGAAACTGATCATAGGTCATGAAGTTTTATTCCCTGTTTCGGGTCCTGCCCGCTGGGGCAGCAGAGAAGGGCTCCCTCTTCTATATGCTGCACCCACAGGTGAGCTCCAGTTTA
The DNA here is from genome assembly GCA_023970755.1 of Azemiops feae. Taxonomy (NCBI): domain Eukaryota; kingdom Metazoa; phylum Chordata; class Lepidosauria; order Squamata; family Viperidae; genus Azemiops; species Azemiops feae. Next base: position 72,691 of record JALGBA010001345.1, on the reverse strand, counting down.
ACTTGTGGTTGACAAGAACACCCCACTCCCTTTTACATGTACAAGCCACATCTTCCCAGACTATAGTTGCACCTTACATTTTTCCTACCCAATGCAGAACTTTACAATTTCCCCAGTTAATTTCAATCCCATTCATTTATCTGTCAAAAATATCCACAGGATATGGCCAAAAATGTCAAGATGCCATCCATAACAGTAGAAGTAAAGCTCTACTTGCATTTTATGTAGAATATGTTGCAAAAAAAAAAAAACAGAGATTCAACTGCACTATCATGTCCACCACGTTGACTTTCTCTTTACCAAAAACTCCTGACCACCCAACCTCAGCTAGATATTCTGGAATCTCTACAATGTGAAGCATTAGCCACCTTCTCTGCTTTGTTGCTTGGGAAGGCCCCCACCTGAGATCTCAATCAAAGTGTTGAACAGCTCAGAGCCCATGGCAGGCCACCCATGATGGTGCTCAGTCCATAGTTTCCTTCCAAGCTCCAGAGGAGCCATCAACCAGGGCCTGAAATGCTAGAACGCTGGAACCGCTCCCCCACTCCCTGATTAGCTGGGCTTGGCTATGGATGGGGTGGATGAGTCGCCTTGTCAGAACCCTATCTTTCCTGGGGGGGATCCAATTCATTTCTTTTCCTTTCTTCCTATGCGTTCTGCCATTCTCCTGAGGGGGGGGGGGAAGGTCCTTGAGAGTTGCTTTTCGCTTTGCTACAATGTATCCTCTCTGCTGTTTCTAAATGCTTGCTCTTTGAACTGTTTCTCCCTTGAGGTCAACCTGGGGTGAGAAAGGAATGTGCTTATCTCTCACAGCGGAAGAGAGAGGAGTGCGAAGATCCAACAACGTCTTCACAGGCATGGGAACGGAGCTCCGTTCCCATAGCGGATTTAACACCTGGGGATTGGCCCGTTTGAACTGACCGGATGAACTATTGGGGTGGGGTTTGCTTGGGGCTCTTTTAACCTATTGATCTGAGCAGGAAACCCTCAGATCCTGCCTTCTATGCCTGCTATCAGCTTCTCCAAATAAAAGTTCCTTTTGGAATGAAACGGTTCTAAGAGTCCTGCTTTCTTGGGATGAGGTTTTGAAGTGGGCCCTGACACACCTGCTCTGCAACCAGGTGCCCTCCTTGTCATTGTTGCTCTTGTGGTGAGAACCTCAGCAGGCCACAAGCCCTGTGACACTTCCACACAGCTCAGGCGGGCCTGGCCTGGGGTTCTCCTGAAGATTTATTTCAACAAAGGTTGATGGCTGCCAGGAAGCTTGGTCCATGGCTACAAAAAGGACTTGCCTAGCAAATGACCAAGAACAGGGGGGCTTCCCGCCCTTCGCTTGTAGCCTCCAAGTTCAGGCACCCCGAGTTTGGCGTGGAGCTGATAAGAACTGGATCCCTGAATCAGAGAGAAAGTTTCACTTTTGCAAAGGGGCTTCTTTGCCCACCTGAAAATAGGACTCACCAAGGAATTCAGGCAAAGCAAAAAGCATTAATTAATCAGAGGGGGGGGGAGCACCATGTTTTTATAAAGTACAGAAACAAATTTGGCATATGTGATAAATCAGAAAGCAAACGATCAAACCATAAATTGATTAAATGTGAAAGTTGAACAGTAGAAACATTTAGTATAATTCTAAATAACATTCCATAAGTAGCCGATTTATGGGTTACATGACTCTTTCACGGTTGGTTTTGTGTCTTTCTTAAAACCTTCAAGGACTTCAGAATATGCTGTCTATTGTGCAAATGTCTACGGAGATTCTCAGTCATCCAGTTCATGGCTGTCCCAAAGGTGCTTTTTCCAAAAGGCAACTGGACTTCCTTGTTCTTTTCCTTGAAGACGTTTCGCTTCTCATCCAAGAAGCTTCTTCAGTTCTTATGAGAAGCAAAACAATTTCAAAGAAAAACAAAACCCAAGAAAATCTCTACTGTGTAGTTGCTGAAAAGCAAGTTCTCACATACCAAAAGAAATGGCCTCGGCCAAGAAGAAATAAAAATGCTTTTCTGAAGTTAAAAAGAGGTGCAAGCTGCCATGTTAAAAGAACTAATATCAGCTTTTCAGATGCTAATCATGAAGGTCAAAATTCCAGGTGACCCTATGCCCAGCCGGAGTGGGGGGAGCTTCTCAGCCTGAAGGGGTCCTTTTTGTGTTGGGATGGGTGGGGGATTTGCCTGCACTTACCTTGCACTGGGTACCACCATTTTGACCTCTGGGTGATTCCCCCCCCCCTAGAAGGATGGAGCTGCTGCCTGGGCTCCATTTTTGTGCTGATGCTCCCACGTTTTTTCCTCCTCTGCATTCCCTCATTTAACCCTGGGACCCTGCAATCATTACCACTTTATTTAGACAGAGGGGAAGGTGAATAGCTAATCATCCCCAGAGATTAGGAGTATCTATTAATAAGGCACTTCTAACTCCCTTAAAACCATGTCAAGTACCACAGAACACGAAAACTGATTTAAATATATATATATAAAGGATTTCCCCCCCCCCCCGTTTTGCTGCTTTGTAGGATATTGATGTATTCCCGTTGTTATCGATCTACTCATTGTGTTCCTTTTTCATTGTTTATTTTATAGGTTATATTATTTTACTTCTGTTTGCATTGCTTTCATTTTCTCCCTTTTTATTACTGTAAGCAGCCTAGAGTAGCCCCATGGTGAGAAGACAGCAAATAAATTTAACAAATAAATTAAAAAATGAAGTTTTCTTCTCTGAGAAATGGAGAGCCTCTCTGTCCATCTTTGCTCTCCAATTCCATCCTTTTCTCCTCTCCTCTCCTCTAGCGTAACACAGGGAAGGCTTAGGGGTGACGTGATAGCAGTTTCCCAATATTTGAGGAGCTGTCACAGAGACGAGGGGGTCAACCTATCCTCCAAAGCACCTGAAGGCAAGGCAAGAAACAATGGATGGAAAATCATTGAAGAGAGGTTCAACCTGGAACTAAGGAGAAACTTCCTGACTGTGAAAATAATCAACCAGTGGAACAGCTTGCCTCCAGAAGCTGTGGGTGCTCCAGAAGCTGTGGGTGCATCACTGGAGGTTTTTAAGAAAAGACTGGACAGCCCCTTGTCTGAAATGGTGTAGGGTCTCCTGCTTGAGCAGGGGGGTTGGACTAGAAGACCTCCAAGGTCCCTTCCAACTCTGTTATTCTGTATTCTATTCCTCCTGCTCTGCAATGTTTTGTATCTTCCTTCCTTTCTCTCTTCCTGCTTTCCCTGTAGTCTTTCTAGGCAAGAAAATGAGGTGGGGCCTCCAATACTTTGTGATTAATGCTCCTCACCAGCTACTTTGGGGTGCAAAGTACAGAGTACAGGATAACACAGGACCTGCACTGCTTTCACACCATGCCAAGCTATCCACCTGTTCCCAAACAGCCTGGACATTGTTACCAAATAACAGCAACTCTGGAGTGTTGACACACTACTTAGGACAGAGAAGAAATTCTTTTCAAAAAGAATGTCAATATTTTCAAAAAGCTGTGCAAAGAAAGAAGGCAATATTCTTTGGCTTTCGTCCCCACTTCCGCCCCTTGTGTGTAGGGCACTTCCCTTACCTCCTCTCTCCAGAAACACTCCTGGAAGGGGCACCATGACTTTCCAGCTGCTGCCTTTTAGACGTGCTAAATTTGCAGGACTGAAACCTAAAACATCTGGACAGCAGGCAATCCAGAAAGGCTGTCAAGTGGACCCACTCAGTGGGAGAGGCTGGGATTCCAAGTCTTGTTAACAGGGCGTCTATTTTTTACACAAACCCTTTCTTCAAAAGAGACTCCTTGAATGCTTGTTTTTAACCTGTGAAAGGTAACTTATTGGGGAGAAAATCAGTGAAGGCTGTTGAGTAGAATCAGGGGTCCCCAACGTTGGGAACCTTAAGACTTGTGGACTTCAACTTCCAGAATTCCTCAGCCAGCTGTGCTGACTGACGAATTCTGGGAGTTGAAGTCCACAAGTCTTGAAGTTCCCGAAGTTGGGGATCCCTGGAGTAGATGGAAGAGAGAGAGAAGGAAGTTGGTGCTCTTTCGTGGGGGAGGCAGAGAGCCCAGACTGGACTTTCTGGTGCAGAGAGAGAAAACAGGAGGGTCTTTGGGATGGAGCCCTCTCCTCAAGGGGCCGAGGCTCAGCTCCACTGAGGCCTCCTCCTTCTCCTGCCCTCGGAGCAACGGCCTCCAACTCAGCTTGGCCTTCTGGAAGGGCCCATTTCTTCCTGATGGGCCCCCTCCTAGGATGGCTACCATCCAGACAATGGACCTTCTCCTTGGCCAGGCCAAAACTGATGGGTCAGGCAGGTAGATGCCCCCATGGCCCCATTGTCACTGGAGCAGCCCTCACCATGCCGGATTTGGGCACCGTTATGCTGGCTGCTCGTGGTTTGGCCAGCTGGCTTGAAAGACCCAGCCTGGCTTGAGTCTGTAATGCAAGCGGTGGGTCGCTGGGTCGGGGGTGGGGGGAGTGGGTTGTACAGAAAAGTACCTGCAGAGATTTGTTTTTAGAAGGCTGAGTTCCACCTTTTGCAAAGTTAGGCTCCAGTAAACAGTTGAAAAGTTGTCAGCCCTTGTCCCAATTAAGGTTAATAACTTGCTTTCTGGCAAAGGTTCATTGATCTTTAACAGTTGCATGAAGCAGCCAAAGACATTCTCATTCTCTCTCTCTCTCTCTCTCTCTCTCTCTCTCTCTCTCTCTCTCTCTCTCTCTCTCTCTCTCTCTCTCTCTCTCTCTCTCTTTCTCTCTCTCTCTCTGTGTGAGTGAGTGAGTGAGTGAGTGAGTGAAGAAGAAGAAATTGGACAGCCATTTGTGTGAAATGATATAGGGTCTCTTGCTAGAAGACCTCCAAGGTCCCTTCCAACTCTGTCATTCTATCTGTGACGAGATGAAATGAAAAGAGAATCTTAAGACGGGCATCTCCCTGCAAGCCCCCAATTGGCAGGGCTGCCCCATGTGGGTTTTCTCTAGGGTTCAGTTTAGGGTTGCAGGGCCAGAGGGGTGGAGGAGAGGATGCATTTTTCTCCTTTGCTAGTTGTAGTTTAATCATTGCTGTTCGCCCAGGTATTTCTTGTTTAACCACCAGATTAAGTGTATCCTTGCCAAAGTAAGCAAAGTGGCAAGAATGTTGCTCCCCCCCCCCCCTTTACACATTGCTCACAGACAGGGAAAAAGTTGCTTCAAAACAGGAGGAATTGAGAGACTCGGAACCTGCGTGTGTGAACACTTTCAGATCTGTTCAGCGAACTTCTCTGGTAGTGAGAATTTCTGACACGGCTGCTAGTCTTCTGCTTCTCTGCTAATTAACTTAAGTGAGATGGATGCCAGATTCATTTGGGCTTCGTGCACCATTTGCACAAATTTAATTTGGGGTCAGAGCATAGTTTTTAATGCCCTGGATCAGAAAATCACTCCTGTGAGCTTGGGTGTCTCTCACAAAACCATCAGCATCCAACGGTGAACCTTTAAACAGCTGACTTGATGGAATGACTGCCTTGTCAGCTGGTCTTCATTAGGAAGCACTTTAACATTTTGTTGGAATCATTTAGAGCAGGGGTGTCCAACCTTGGCAACTTTAGGACTTGTGGACTTCCAGAAGTCCCCAGCCAACATAGCTAGTTGTGGGATTCTGGGAGTTGTAGTCCACAAATCCTAAAATTGCCAAAGTTGGACACTCATGAATTAGAAGGAGCTGTCCACCTAAAAACAAAACCGGCACACATTGGTCCTTCTAGCAACGTGTCTCCAACCCAGAGCTGCCCTCTACTCAGGCATGTGTGTCCCAAAGTCCCTTACAAATGTTGCAGAGGCTTCTTTGGCACAAGCTTTGGGTTGTGAGAAGTTCATTCTCCATTCAAACCAGTCTTGACTATATCACTGGGGAGCCCTTGTGCCATATTCCCACTTTCTGGCGTTCGTTTAATAATCAGTCCACGGCAAAGCCAGGCCCTTTGTGAGACCGGGGCTTTGGTTCATTCACGTTATGGGCTCGGGAAGAGCAGGGTCCTGAGTAGGTTTGTGCCTCTGAGGTCCTCCCCCTTTCTTCTCCTTGACTCCTGAAGGGCTTTGGGCATCTTCTGGTCTGCAGGTTGGCAAATAGATGAGACACCCTGGTAAGAATGCCAGGCCTACATTCCTGGGGAGTTCCCAGCCCCATGTGTCAAGATGCCGAGTGATCGGGAGTTCTTGCGTGTTAGGAACTGAACTGGCCGGGCAGGCTCCAGAGCAGAGAGCTCCTTCTCTCGCTGAGCAGCAGCCTGGCCCCTCCTTCTTCAGCGTCTCCTGCCAAGTCACCTGCAGCAGGACTACAAAAACCTGCAACAGCCACTGCTGCCGGGCATGTGCAGTTGGGCATCTCTGGAGAGAAGCTGCATCCGCCGGAGCACCTGCTGGGACTTGGGCATCCTCCCTGGATAAGGAACGGGCTCTCCAAGTTACATATTACTCAGGAGAGAAGGGGAAACGTTTATCATTAACTGGCCAACTTGGCCGGTAGGTATAAGAAGAAGCAGATCAGCCCAGATCTGGAGGCCCTGAAACTGGCAGGATGGCCACCCCAGCGGCTACCACGGTGCTGACCCAACAGGAGCCGACCTCCCCTCACGTCGCAATTGCAAATGCAGCCGACATCTCGGTCATTGTCATCTACTTCCTCGTTGTCCTGGTGGTCGGCCTGTGGGTAAGTGCCAGCTTTCTTCACCATCCTTGGTGGGGTCCAGGGGGATTTGGGTCCAGGAACCAACTCCAGGAGGGCCAGGAAGACCTAAGGAAGGGCCAAGTTCCGGCATCCCAGGGTTGCAGAGCAGGAGATGGGGAGGTGCAGCAGCAACGGAAGGGCCGGAGGGGGGGAGGGGGGCAGGTGTTGCTGGGGACCTGAAGTGAACTGGCGAGGGGTGGGTGTGGAGGGCACAGAAGAGAGGAGGCTGGGATAGGAAGGGAAAAGGCTGGCCAATGCCCTGCCCCAGAAGTGTGTGTGTGTGTGTATGTGTGGTGTGTGTTTGTGTGTGTTGGGGGGGTAGCTCCCACTACTTTCCCCACTGCTTCTTCCCCCTTTGGATAGAAAATTCCCACCTGGGTGGGAAGGTCCAAAGGCCACCAGGCACCTTCCCATCTGAGAAGGGACGTGATGGGCTCCGAGAACAACCTTGGCAGGTGGGAGGAGGAGCTGCAGGCCTCCGTCTGGCCAACGGAATCTGAGCACAGACCAGAAATGGAATCGGAGAACCTGTCTCAGAAGGGGCATCTATCCCTAAGCGATGTGGTCACAAGGTGTGGCATCCTGCGGCCATGCCACCTTAGGGATGGCACTTCTGGTTGTGAGTCCGTGCCATTGTTAAAGCGCAGGATTTGCACTCCATTCCCATTGACAACCTCCTGCGGCTTCCTCGCTGGTTTCGCTTGTGGGAAGCTGGCGGGGAAAACCACACATGGCGATCCCATGACCGTGGAGATGCTGCCACTGTCGTAAGCAGACCAGGTGTAAGTACCCCTCATTCAGCAGCATCGCAAGTATGAACAGGTGCTGAATGAGTGGTCACTAAGCAAGTTCTACATAGAAAGGCAGGGCGCTTTGAGACTTTCAAGTTTCTGTTACTGTAACTTTACCATAAAGGTGGTGTTTGCATTCTTGATTGTGATGCCCTGTCTGGACTACCTAGAAGAATTGCAGGAAGGGAAGACATGGGGGCTGTCAACCCTTCAGCAGAGGGGCACCGACATTCTGCACATGCCTAGTAGAACTCTCCTCTGCCTGTTCACGTTCCCATAGGGGTTCCTGGTTTAAAGCAGGCTGAGAATTCAATTCTGTTCCAGCCACGCAGTCCTTTGCCAAAGCCCGGCTGCCAAGCTCCGGGGAGAAGCATTTCCCCATGCTGGCTGGGGAATCCTGGGAGTTGAAGTCCACACATCTTAAAGTTGCCAAGGTGGGAAGATGCTCGTGTGGGCAACGTCTCCTGTGCCTCCTCACATGGTGAAATTGCCCAGATGAATGAAGCCTGGAAATCCCCAGAAGAGAATCCACTGCCAGGTCAGAGGGAGAGAGCAAGGAATCCCCCCCCCCCCGTGGCCACATCCCACAACCTCCCTGGGCAAACGGCCGGGCCCAGAGACACAAGCCAGGCAGGATGAGGGGGGACAGCAGGAGGGGCTCAATTCAAAGCCTGGAGGGGACTGCAGGGGGAGACTCCATCTTTCCCAGGATGGAGACAGGTGGGAATGCCAAGGAGTGCCAGTCTGAAGCAGAGGCCAGACAGGGTGGTGGTGGGCAACTATCCCCCCCACAGGCAGGTTGCCAGGACCCCTGGCCAGCTGTGGGTAGCACAGCAAAGTCCTCACACTGGGGAGACATTCTGGCCCCGGCTGGCTCTGTTGCTTCCTGGGCTCCAGGCTGCCCACTTGTGAGGAGGCCCAACCTACTGCAGAGAAGGCCGGAGAGAAGACTGCTCGGCCCTTGCTTGGATAGCTGGCGCAGGGAAGGAGGACTTGAGGGAGGCAAGGAGGAAGATCACGTTATTTTGCCATACGAAGAGCAGATCTCCCAGCCAATTGATCCCACCGCTGGCAGGAAAGCAACCCCAGTGGCCACTTAGGGAACAAGGGATCAAAGCCTTTCCTAAGCAGCAGGCCAGCTTCTCAAGATAGGTCAGACAAGCCCATGGACTTGGCAGGGGTGCTGGGCAGCCTCTTACACTGACGGCCTTCGCACTTCTGAAGGCTGCCTGCCCAGAGAGGACTCGATTCCTTTCTTCTTCTTAGGACCTGCAAGGACTGAAGGGCTTTGTGCCTCTCTTAGACTCCACGAGGGCTGCGCGCAGCCTTGCTCCCTTCAAACAAACCAGGAACACCCTGGTTCTGAACCAGAAAACTAAACCTCGTCTCCCCCAGTGCTGGGTGTCATTGAGCTTTGTGGGTGCAGACCCCTGCCATGTCCAACACACTCCTTTTCCTGCTTGGTGCTGCAGAGCAAGAATTGGCCTCCATGGACCTTGGCCAGCTCCCTTCCGAGTGGCAAGTGGTTCCACAGGCTTTGATTTTCCTGTCTTGGCTGAATTGCTTATATGCCCTGCTTAGGGTTCCCTTTTATCTGGGGCAGCTGAGATTAAACAATGCTGCTCCTGCATTTGAAAATCAGTGAGAACTAATAAAGGCAATGAAATGGATCCCTTGCCTCACCACTCAAGTTGCAAAGGAACTTTCCAGTCCCGTCTCAAGAAAAGGCCTGGGCATCATGTGCCCAAGAGCTTGCCAAGGGGATGGGACTGCTCATCCCGGCCAACTGTTCCTTGGCACCTTCCCAGATACTCTCCGGAGCAGGGCAAGCAAACAAGCCAAGTTTCCTGGGCAGGCTGAAGGCCTGATGTGGGCAAGGGCTCTCCTTGGGCCCCAAACATTTCATGCTCCAACTGGCCTTTAATCAGCTTGAATGGGAGCATCTCCAACAGCCACCCTCTGGCTCACTGGCCATTCCAGTCCTTCTTCTTTGGCCTTTCCTCTTTGGCCACATGGAGGGCAGCTGCCTGGCCAGGTGAGCAGGGAGCGCAGAACAGACTGGCCCTGGGTTCCCTTCCCCGTGGGGTCAACTAGCCGGTGTGGCTCATCCCTGGAATAGAGGGCAGGCCCAGAGCAAAGGAGGGCGCCAGGGCAGGCATGGTGCTGGGCTGATCTCAGAGGCGTCATCCCTGCCCCTGCCGAGCTGGGTGCCCGAGGGCAGGACCCAAGGAGCTGCTCCTGGGGAATCCTGAGGAAGTGCCGAGTTGGGTGTGCAGATGCGGTGACTGTTTCTCTCTTCTTTAGACTTACACCAGCAGTTCTTGCAGGGGATTCTCTGTATTGGCTGGAGCAGCTAAATCTCGGTCCAAGCCAGGGTTTCTCAGCCGTGGCAACTTTCAGATGGGCAGACTTCACTCGTAGCTGGAGAATCCGGAGAGCTGATGTCTACCCATTCCGATGTTGCCAAGTCGCCAAGGCTGAGAAACCTTGGCCTCAGCTGCGCTGGAGCTGCGCTGGAGCTGCGCTGGAGATGAACCCCCATCCGGATTGCCCTCTTTGGCAAGTTGGCTGCAGAGCAAAACCCCTTTTTGTAGTCGCTCCTTTCTCTTTTCAGGTTGTAAAAAAAATCTGACTTTTTTGGGCTGGAGGGGAGATTCAAACCTGGCCCCTGGTGAAGATCAGTGCAGGCCTTCAGAAAGGGGGAGGAACATCCCTGCTCCAGCTGCCCCTCCCCTCCCTGCTGGGACTCTGTTTTCTGCAATCTGTGTCAATCAATGGCCAGGAAATGTTTGTCTGCCTAACAATGACTCCTTGTTGAAATATGCGCGGGAGAGTTTAACCAAGAAAACTCTTTCTGCGTGTAGTGCTCTGGGGTGGGGCACGGGGTGGCGGTGCTGGCAACTGCTGCTTTGGCATTAACTTTTAATGGATCCCTTAAGAGCAGCGTACAGTTTTCAAAATGCTTGGGAAATCTTTGCGAAAGAGGCCTTTGGTTAAAAAGGCCTGATCTTTAGAAACACAGCTTGGGAATGAATGCGACAGCGGCCTCTCCTGCTCCCAGGCTGGGCGCTTTCAAGATGGCCCCAGAGGGTGGCAGCGCCTGAGAGTTTCAGGGCAGGAGCCCCCCCCTCCGGACGGGCCAGGCGGCTGCTCATCACGGGGGCCAGCAGGTGACTTCGGAGTCTTCAGTTACCTGAGTTAAGTGGAGCTGTTGGCATAAATCTCTGCTGAGGAAATTCCATCTGGGCAGCCGTTTCGGTCAGTTGCAGCAAAGACAATAAAATCGGTCCTGCTCCGATGATAAATCGTGGCTCTTCCGCTCTTTTGCAACAAGCCCTGGAGGCCTTGCCCGGTGGAATTGTTACTGCCCATTTGTAACAGCCACAGTTGCCCTCCGTCTCGCCACGCAATTAGCGCAACGGATGGCTGGCAAGCATCTGAGGGATCATGCAAAAGGCAAGGGACAAAAATGACACATTTCTTGCCTTACTGCTTACACCCAGGCTTCTTCCGGTGGAAGCCACAAGGACTCAGAATACAGAATAACAGAGTTGGAAGGGACCTTGGAGGTCTTCTAGTCCAACCCCCTGCTCAGGCAGGAATCCCCATCCCGTTTCTGACAAACGGTTGTCCCGTCTCAACTTCCATTGTTGGGATGGAAAGGCTAATGAAGCCCCTTGACTTGAAGGCAGTCCATTAAAAAGCCCCCCCTCCCATCTATCACCTGAAGAATTTGGATGATGTCCAGGAAGAACGGTGGAGCAGGGAAATGCTTTGAAATCAGATGATCTACTATCGTTTTCTTTACTGATGCCGACACAGAATCTCTCGTGAGACCATTAGAAAGAGAAACTGGAGTAGCCAAATGGCTGAATGAAGCATCAGTGCTAGATATGCTGAGAAGCCTATTTGGATGGCTGGAAGAAAAGACATTTAAATCTCCTGGAGGAAGTGAAGTTCACTACAAAAAAAGGAATAAGAATGCGTCACCTGCTAGCCTCAACCCCCATGCAAAACAGACTGGAGAAACTGAAGGAGGAACTGTCTCCACCTCGGCTGTAATATCCACAGGGATGGTGTCTGTTGCCAGGAAATAATAATAAACACAGGGTATGGCAATCTCTAATGTCCTTTAAGTGGTATTGTAGTATTACCTTTATTTAAAATGTTTACATACAGGAAGAAAACGGTTTTACTATGCTCAAAAAGTCATTCACATATGAATCATACGATAAACAGGACCAATGCAGCCAACACCCACATACGCAGGGATTAACATCAGACAAACAATCCAGCAGAAAACAATATCCTAATCAAGGAAGTACCAAGGGGAAATCCACACACACACCCCCACGCACACACCCCAATTCTATACAGGGAGCAAACCTCACTTGCACTGATGATGTTGCCTAGTTGGGTAAGGAAACGTCTGCAAGAACACCAAATACTACTCAAATTTAACTTTTGGAAGTAACTAGAATCATTCTTTTGTTTTATCTATAGGACACGTCATGATTTTTTTTTCTTTTCCTCCTCCAGATGTCAAATACCACAGAGGTTATTAGACCAATTTGTGTGTGTGTGTGTGTGTGTTTGCATGCATATGCACCTTGAAGTGGGTCCTGGCTGAGTCTCTGCAGGTTTCTTGGCAAGACTTGGGGTGGGCTTAGCTCTGTCTCTGCTTCCTGGGCTGGGAGGTGCACTGGCCAGCAGGCTTTGTGCCCAAGGTGGGGTGAGTCTCACCACTCCTGGTCCAGCACCAAACTGGTCCTCAGACTGGTTTTGTGTTGCCTTCTTCCTCAACCAAAATCAGAATAGTGTGTGTGTATGTGTGTGCAAGAGGGAGACGGAGGGAGGGAGGGAGAGAAGCTCAGCTCTGCTCCCTCCGTGGACCGTCCCTCCCCTACGGCTGTGGGATTCCCCGGTGTTCCCCACCCGGAAGCTGCCCAAGGCCAACCCGGCGTGGCTGGTGGAGATCAGCTCCAACTGGGACGGGGCTGCACTGGAGAGAAACTATGTCCCCACCCCCACCCTGTTGAAGGCAACTCCTCCATGACCAATTTCTCTGCTTTCCTCGCCTTCAGGCCATGTACTCGACCAACCGTGGAACCGTCGGAGGATTCTTCTTGGCTGGCCGGAGCATGGTGTGGTGGCCGGTGAGTTTCACCAAGGAAGCCCTTTCTTCCCACCAGTGTCCCTCTCTGGAAAGGTGGCATCTTTGCTCTGCAGCTCCTACAGGGGATGGGGGTGGGTGGGAAACAGGTGTAGCAAGAGGGGCTTCTGCACTGCAAGCAGGAAGCTTCCAAGGAGCCCAGCAGCCTTTTTCCCACCCTGTTCTCCTGACGGTACCCTCATTTGTGGTCCTCAGCTGTTCCCAGTTGACTTGTTCACTTTTTCCTCTCCTTCAGACTCAACTTTTCCTCTGGATGCTCCCAACTGTCCTCTCAGTGCTGGGTGAGGAGTGGGATTTGTCCACTCCTACTGGCTGCTTTGGGCTGTGATGGGAACCCCCTTTGTCGGGCATTGCTATCCATGGGCATTTTGCTTGGGCCTCAGGCAGACTGGACCCCTGGCTTCCACGATGCTTCCTTTAGCACCTGTTGAGTCTTATGGCTTCTGTGCTCTTTCAGAAGACCATTAGGTCTGCACAGAAGGCCAACATAAGCCAGGACAGGCTTTGGACTAGCCCAGGAGTAGGCAACCTTGGCTCTTTTATGACTTGTGGACTTCAACTCCCAGAATTCCTCAGCCAGCATGGCTCAGCATGGAAACCTCTCCCTTTCCCCTCAGCATGGCTGGCTCAGGAATTCTGGGAGTTGAAGTCCACAAGTCATAAAAGAGCCACGGTTGCCTACCTCAGGCCTAGGCCGCTTTATGACTCCTGGACTTCAACTCCCAGAATTCCTGAGCCAGCATGGCTCAGCTTGGAAACCTCTCCCTTTCCCCTCAGCATGGCTGGCTCAGGAATTCTGGGAGTTGAAGTCCACGAGTCATAAAAGAGCCAAGGTTGCCTACCTCTGGCCTAGGCCTAGGCCGCTTTATGACTCATGGACTTCAACTCCCAGAATTCCTAAGCCAGCCTGGCTCAGCTTGGAAACCTCTCCCTTTCCCCTCAGCATGGCTGGCTCAGGAATTCTGGGAGTTGAAGTCCACGAGTCATAAAAGAGCCACGGTTGCCTACCTCTGGCCTAGGCCGCTTTATGACTCGTGGACTTCAACTCCCAGAATTCCTGAGCCAGCATGGCTCAGCTTGGAAACCTCTCCCTTTCCCCTCAGCATGGCTGGCTCAGGAATTCTGGGAGTTGAAGTCCACGAGTCATAAAAGAGCCGAGGTTGCCTACCCCTGGGCTAGCCAATATTGGATGTATTGCAGGTTCTCTGCTGCTTTTGCCAACCTACGTTTGGTTTCCAATCACCAGTTCAGCCTTGAGGGATGAGTCTCTGCGTCTCCTTGGCCTGGAGCAGGGAGACCGACAGCAAAGGCACAGCTCAGCTGCTTCCGGCTCCTTCTTAGCCCAGAAGCTTCTGTAAGGCTGGTATTTTGTTCTGCGGCTCTCCACACGGAAGAGGCCTCCAAGCCAGGGAACGCCAGAAGGCCCGGCCAGAGCCTGTTGCGGGCAGCTCAGCCAGGCCTGCCGCTGCATTGCATCGATAAGTGAATCCCCTCTTCCCTGGAACAGCCCCTCCAGCACTGGAAGACAGTTGCCATGTCCCCCCATCCTTCTCTTTCTTAGCTTAGCTGTACCCAGTTCCTGCCACCGCTCTTTTTCGCACATTTTAGCCTCTTTGTTGCTCTTCTTTGCACTCTTTCTGGAGTCTCAGCGACCAAAACTGCATGCAGCATTCCAAGTGTGGCCTTACCAAGGCATTGTAAAGCGGTACTAACACTTCACGTGATCTTGATTCCGTCCCTCTGTTGATGCAGCCTGGGACTGAACTGGGGGTTTTGGCAGCTGCAGCGCACGGCTGGCTCATGCCTAGGATGAGTAGCCCCTGTTTTGAGCCCCTTAGCCGGGTGATGGGACATTCCCCCTAGCCTTTCCTGGCAGCTCCGTGAGGCTTACAAATAGCCCTTGACTTACAACCAAAATTGAGCCCAAAATTTCTGCTGTTAAACAAGAAGTGTTGTTGTCAGTTTTGCCCCATTTTATAACTTTCCTTGTCACAATTGTTAAATGAACCATTACGGTTGTTAAGCTAGTAACACGGCTGTTGTGGCTTCCCCATCGACTTTCCTTGTCAGAGGGTCACAAAAGGGGATCTCCTCAACCATCATAAGCACGGGTCAGTTGCCAGACGTCCGGATTTCGATCGTGTGACCCTGTGGATGCTGTGGTGGTTGTAAGTGTGACAAACGGTCATAAGTCACATTTCTCAGTGCCGTTGTTTCTTCGAACAGTCACTAAACGAATGATTTAAGTTGAGGACTATCAGTACTTCTGGCTGGAGCTTTGTGGGCTGGAAGGCTGTGGGAGCCCCTAAAATGCTCCATCTTTCCTGGCCTCTCTGAGCCCCTGACCCACGGCTCCCTCCCTTTCCCCTCCAGATCGGGGCCTCCCTGTTTGCAAGTAACATCGGCAGTGGCCACTTTGTGGGGCTGGCAGGGACGGGGGCGGCCGCAGGAATTGCCATTGGAGGCTTTGAGTGGAACGTAAGTACTTTCCCCTTCTGTCGGTCCTGGGTGCGAATCTCAGCTGGAAATCTCCTCCTGAGCCCGTCTCCAGCTGAGCTGCAGGACCCTGGCCCCCACTAACTGGCGAGTGGATGCCCTGGTGGAGGGGGAGGCAGGTTGGCAAAAGACCATTCAAGCCCTTTGGATGCCCCACCTGGAAGAGGCACTTGCTCGCACGTGATGGGGCTGGGCTGGGCTGCTTTGGTGGGGGGGGGACCCTTCCCCTCCCTGCCTGGCTCTGTGGGAGAGACAGAGCCAACCCCCTCTCCCCCCCCCTTCTAGGCCCTGGTGATCGTGGTGATCCTCGGCTGGGTGTTTGTGCCAATCTACATCAAGGCTGGGGTGAGTAGATGATTCAGTGATTCTGCCGGCTGCTTCTGGGGGAGGGTCTCCCCGAAGGGATGTGGGCTTGTCCTGGGTACTCTGGGCAGCACAATTTATCGGATCACCACAGAAACTTTAGACCCAAATTAAAAGAGAGAAGGGGGTTCTGCAAAATGACAGACAAGGATATAGAGGCAAGTAAAGGAAAACGGGAACTAAGATATTCATCTGATTTCAGATCTCCCGGACCCAGACAGTCTATTTAGTCTCATAAACCTCATTAATTAATACCCCACTTAAGCACTAAAACGCTATTTAATGTACCACTGTTTTAATACATTAGACATATTTTGGAAATGTAAAACTTTAAAATATTTAAGATAAAAACTTTTCAATTGACGAGCTACTGGATTAGGATCACAAGTCAGTGCCCCTAATTGGCTTCCGTGAGTTCAGGAATACAGCAGAGCATAGTAAAAAATCCTATCCAGCTATATTCAACGTTTCTTAGTCTCCATAGTCCGCCTGCTTTAAGCAGAGTTTTGCTACTTGCCAGGTAACGTTGGATCCTTATGTTCAAGTAAATATTTTACATAAATACCATCTGGGGCAGGGAGGGTTTTTTCTTCAAAGGAGCAAGAGAGGTCCTGCCAACATCCATGCAGAGGAATGCGGGCAAACCTTTCAGCTGCTCTGCCTGGGGCTGATCCGATCTTAGACCTGGGATGGGGGGACAGTCAAGCGAGCATAGGAGAAACTCTGTAAACCTGGCTGCTTGTGAATAGACACAAGACACCGGCAACTCCTTGCCGTAACTTGCATTGATCTTTCTGCCTGCCCAAATCAGTCACTCTCCATTGCAAGCCCTCTCCTGGGCGGCTGTGTCTTTGTTCCAGGAACAGCTTTTCTGTTCCAGACTAAACTTCCAGGTGCATGGAATGCCTGCATCTATGGGGCCAAGCCTGGTGCCAGGAAATTCAGCCTTGGCTAGATGTGACGTCTCTTCAGCGAAGCACTAGTCCAGGAGTGTCCAATCTTGACAACTTTAAGACTTCTGGATGTCAACTCCCAGGATAAGAAGGAGGGAATTTCCCCCTCCAATCCTGATGCTCCCTCAAGGGCTCTAGAGGCACCTCCTGGCCCTTCCCCACCCTCTGAGGGTGGAGGGACACCATGTGCCTGGGCTACAGGGAGCTCCATGAAGGTCCCCATTATGAGGTTCTTCCATGAGCCTGGAGAAGACTCAGCTCCTAAACTCACCAGCATCTTCCTGAAGATATACAGGTTTGCTAGCTGGGAATTCTGGGAGTTGAAGTCCACAAGTCTTAAAGTTGCCAAGACTGGACCCTGCTCTACTCACCATTGGGCAGACCTGCATCCAGCTGGAACGCTGGACTCCACACACAACACACCCCTGGGTAGATCTTGGACTGATGGACTCAAGGAACAATGCCTGACCTCCTGGCCACCGTTCAGCTCTGAGAAGGGCCACAAGGACCTTAGCAGCAGCTGGAACATCTTTGGGCCCCTCTTATATACAAGAATGCCCAAATAGCTCTACCAGCTTTTCTGGACTTGGTGAAAAGTGAGATTTCGGATTCTCAGTTGGCCAAAAAATGTTGGTAAAGCCAACCATCTGGCCACACTTCCACCCACCCGACTGACATCTAGTTCAAACTTTGAGGTTTGCTTCGAGACCACCCTAATCTTTGCTTGGCTGCCATTGGGCTATAAGTGATCAAAAAGGATGGACAGGAGACTTGGGCCCGTTGGAGCCATAATAGAACTATTGTGTTATTTGATTTGCGTGGGGAAACAAGCTGTCTGCCTGCAGCGTTCAGGGTGGTGTTCAGACAATAGCAATGGAATGTCCATGAAAACTGAATAATAAAGAAGCAACAGTGCCGCCTTCACTCCTCCCCTGCCTGGGCCAGGCCCACGTAGGGCCCGGGAAGAGGTTTAGCAAGAAGGTCTTTCAGTTCAGAAAGAGCATCTCTGGCCCTGTTGCCCTTCCAGGTGATTATTTACCTGCAAGGATGCTGTTGACATGGGCCAGCAGGTTCTCAGCAGGCCTGCCCCAGATCCAGGGCTCCGTAGATCTTTTCTTTTTGTAACTTAAACCCGTTCAGCAGAATTGCTCCTGTGGCCCTTCCTCCCCATTCTCAAGAGAAGAAGCAAAGCGAAAGTGGTGGTGCTTCGTTCTACACGGGTGTCAGCTCTGAGAAGGAGAAAGGAAAGCCAAAGGGAGAGGGGAGGAAGGTGCCAACCACCCTTCTCCTGGTTAGTCACTGAACAGCCTTTTTTTGTAGAGTTGGGTTTCTAAACCCTGGAAATTTTAAGATGTGTGGACTTTAAGACGTGTGGACTTCAACTCTCAGAATTCCCCGGCCAGCAATGCTTCTGGGAGTTGAAGTCCACGCATCTTAAAGTTCCCAAGGTTGAAAAACCCTGTCCTAGAGGTTGCTTCTGCATGGTGGGCCAAAATTTGCATCCCTCTTTTTTCAATCCATGCTTCTGCAGTTCTTGGGATCCTCCCCACCAGATGTCCCCCCCCCCCCAACAGCACCTTTTCCTCCCTCACAGGTGGTCACCATGCCAGAGTATCTGAAGAAGCGCTTCGGAGGGAAACGGATTCAGATCTACCTGTCAGTCCTTTCTCTGCTCCTGTACATCTTCACGAAGATCTCGGTGAGTTTAGGAGCTGAATCCTCTCCAGGATCATGGTGGGGACCTTCACGGGGGTAAGGAAGGGCCAAGGGATGCCTCTAGGGCTTTTGAGGGAGCGTCAAGAGTGGAGGGGCAGGTTAAGGAGGATCTTGAGACCCTTCCAATGGGTTGGTAGCCGTGCAATGGGCCCAGTGACTTGGGGAACCTTCCCATCACGAGGGCTGGATATTCCCACATCACAACATCTGGGCTGGATGGATCACCAAAGCCAGTCCCAGACACCTGAGCCCCCCCAATCTTCCCATGGACCTCTGAGGGGCACAGTCCAGAAGGAAGTCTTCTCCCTCAGCTCCCAAAGAAATGGCTGCCTGGATTCGTTTCCAAAGCAGATGGCTTCCTACAAGCCCTTCTTTTCAAGAGTGAGGGCTGTAAGAAGCCCTCGGGGGGGGGGACTAGTGAGTCCAAGGGAGGGGTCTCTCTCTCTCTCTCTCTCTCAGGCCAGGGCACTGTGCCCCATGATGCTACTCTTTGCCTGGTGAACAAAGGGCAGGAGTTAATTGTGCCCATTAACCCAAGGCCCCTGCCTTCTCTCACTAGCTGGCAATAAATGATCTCTATCAGGGTTATTGATTAAACTCTAATGGGATGGGAAGGGCAACCCCCCCCCCCAAGAGGCAGGGGACACGATGGGAGTGGGAGAGATGCGGACGGTTCTGCCTTGAAGGGTGAAGAGAGCAGTGCTGGGCCCCTTCGGCTACAGGTTGCCTCTGTCTCATGCCACGCAGGCAGTGCCAAAGCAACGGAAAGAGTGCCACGCTCTGTTAGAGCCCCACCATCTTTTTGCAAACAAGCACAGCCAGTTCCGAGGGGGGGACCCCGTCCCTCCCCAGGAGACCTGGGTCAGCCCTACCACAGCAGGTTGCATGAGGCCATGCAGGAGGTGCAGGTGCCGGGAGAGTGTGGGGACACTGCAGTTCCCGTAAGCAGCGCCTTCAAGAAGCCACACCTTTTACTCCACACCTGTAATTACCTCTTTGGCACTGGATGAGTCAGATGGAAGGGCGGAGGAAGGCAGGGCTGAGAGCAGACTCCTAGTGGGGCCCCGTTAGGGGATGCTCAGGTGCCGAGCCCCCCCCCCCACTTTGTTGCATGTAAAAGGGAGGAGGGGGCACTCGCAGTCCATTGCAGGAGCAGGCTGGAGTCCGTGCCCTCAGGAGGACAACGACACCAGGCTCCAGTGAACTTCCAGAGTCTGGAGGACCCGCTCTCCCTGCACCCCCATTTAATTCTGACTACTTAAATCAGAAAGACCATAGTGGTGGCTCCTCCCTGAGCAGGGGCTGGACTAGATGGTCTCTAAGGTTATTGTCGGCCATTATCCTCTCTGCTTCCAGGGAGCAGAGACTGGTGGCAGTGGAGACGGCTGATCCAGGACCAGCAGCCGCACCTCCTCCTGCCCCACTCCTGCCCTACTGCTCCTCTGAGGCACCCCTGTAACGAGGCCTACACAAAAGGAAGCCCTCGCCACGTCTTTGTGCAGCACAGGCCTTCCGGGTCGGGAGGATGGCGAGGCCCCTGGAGGCACTGCTGCCGCTCTGCGTGGGGTTCTGGCAAACCTCCCTGGTGCTCTGGCTTAATGGGCCAATTCTTCCTTTCCACCACAGGCGGATATATTTTCTGGAGCCATATTTATCCAAATTGCGATGGGACTGAATATTTACGTGGCCATTATCATACTGTTGACCATCACTGCCCTGTACACCATCACAGGTGAGTCCCATTTGCAGGTGAGCCTCCCAGCCTTGATGTCAGCTGCTGAAGCAGGCTCAGCCCCCAAACCTTCGGGCCCCCTGGTCTCCCCCCTGTCCATTTCCCTACATGAGGGGTGTCCCAATGGAGAAGCCCAAGGATTTTCTTCGGGGAGGGGGGCTTGGCCCCTCTCTCCCTTCATCCCAGCCTTCTGCTTCCCTCAGGAGGACTTGCCGCCGTGATCTACACAGACACGCTGCAGACCTGCATCATGTTGGTGGGATCCGTCATCCTGACCGTCTTTGGTAAGCCCGAGTTCAAAACCAGCCCTGAAACTGCCTTGCCCCCAGGTACACCGTGGCTGGAATTAAGGGGAGGCCTCCAAATGACCCTGAAAGATTTTAGCTGGGTACCCCGGGAGTTGCTTTCAAGAAGACCGAATGGAGCCTGGATCTGCCTAGTCACGAGGCGCTCGAATCACAGAATCATAGAGTTGGAAAAGACCTCGGTGTTCATCTAGTCCAACCCCTTGTTCTGTGCAGGATCTGCTAAAGCATTTGAGACAGATGGTGGTGCCCCCTTGGTCTGAAGACCCTCAATGCTCTACTTCTCGAAGCTGGTTAATAACTCCTCCCTGTAGGATATTTTTCCTCATATCTGACTGAAGTTCTAGCCTCTTGGTTATGGGTGCCAGAGAACATGCCCACCCCCTCACTGTGTGGCAACCCCTTGAGGAAGGGTCTAGAAATTTAGGCAGCTCTAAATATGGTGGGCTGGCTCTGATCTAGCTTAATTTTCAACATACACATGAGAAATCATCCCGCAGCACTGGGTGTGGGATCACCGGTGTGGATTCGTGTTCACGGTGTGTAGCTTTCTGTCTGTCCTGGGTTCTGTCCATGATAACTGTGGCTGAGCCCTTGTCTGTTGGGAGGAGGGTGATGGTTTGGACCTTCTTTGGGTCTTTGAGACTCTAGTTTGAGCTGGTTCTGCGTCTGCGTTCTTCTGGTCTGTGTGCCATTGTTGGCCTTACGGCAGGTGGTTTTAAACCCCGCTTCCAAGGCTGCAGAGAACTCTAACTGACTTGCATCATCCATGCTTGTTCTGAAGGTGTTCTGGTGTTCTGCGGTGGTCAGTGGGCAGCGGGACATGTTGACAACCCAGTTAGGTTCAGGTGCCTCTTTGCTTATGGGGTTCAGCTAGAGAAGTTGGATTTGGAATTTTGTTCTGCTTTTTTCAACTTGTCTTAGTGATGGGGGTTGCCAGAGTCTTTGTGTTATCTATGGTGTGTTGGCATTTATTTAGTCCAGCATCTCTGACCATTAGCAGTATTGCTGTTTGGCTGCTTTATTGAAATAATGAAATCTTGATTTTTAACATTAATTTTGCAGCAGTTGTAAAAATTACATCTATTTTTTCTTCTTTATTTCCCCTTTGCTTTTCCTTTGTTTTTGTAAACCTAATAAGTAAACAATGCAGACTGATTTTAAAAAATGATGGTGGTTAACATGCTGTGTGAACCCAGCTTGTGGGGATCAGTGTTTGGCTCTATACATTGTGTGAACTGAGAAAATGGTTCACTTAATCTCAGAGTAAGCATGTTGCACGAACACAACCATGCACATTCAACTGAACACGCAAACCCAGTTTTCTCCTGCAGCAGGGTAAGGATCGGAGGCGTTCTTTTTGAAGCAGAATTGAATCTCCCAAAGTACCAGACTCAGCTGTGGGCAGAACTGGTCAGGTTCCAAGATGGATCTTCTAGGAAATGGCCCAATTCTGCCTTTACAACAGTCACCTGAGCTGATGTGTGTCCAACCACATGGGTTTGCAGGAGAGGAGAACTCTTCGGCTTTGTCATAGACTTGCTTGTCCTGACGGAGCGTGTGATTTTCTTCAGCATTTAAAGAAGTCGGAGGATATGAGGGCTTGCTGGAGTCGTACATGAAAGCCATCCCATCCAACATCTCCTACGATAATGTGACCATCCCTGAAAAGTGCTACACTCCCCGTCCAGATGCCTTCCACATTTTCCGGGACCCCGTGGATGGCGACCTCCCTTGGCCTGGACTCATCTTCGGCTTGAGCATTCTGGCATTGTGGTATTGGTGCACTGACCAGGTAGGGTCATGACGCTCTTGGTATTTTTATGTTCCCCGCCCACAGGTCTTCTCTGTGGGATCGCCCTGATCCTATGCTTGGAGACCTAGAGAGACAATCTTCAGCTTTAGGAATCAGGACATTAAGAACTGAACCGGTGGGCCCAGATCACTGCCCTAGCTACACTTTTCAAGGTGGGCCTCTAAAGCCGAGGGTGGCCTTGGGCTGGGCAGAGGCAGGCTGATTATCGTTTTGGTCTTTGGATGGCAGCTGGGAGGACATCACAAGTCCCAATTCTTATTCTCTGGCTGGCATTTAAATTAATTGATTAAATAAATAAATATTCCAGACATTCAGAGAATCTGCTCCCATACTATGGTTGATTGCATGTTGTTGAGTAAGTTAACTGAATGGTGACTTATGGAATGAAGCTGATTTTCAGGATACACTGAACTGTAAATGAATTGGTACAACCAGAAGTCGAAACTCTGCTTGACTACTTTGTGGCTCAGTGTGTCATGTGAATCTAGCCTGAGTGTCTTACGTAAACAGCCGCGCCAACCACGGGCTCTGCCACAGTGCTGGTGAGATGGGCCTGTAGAACCCAAAGATCTTCCCCATTGTATATATATATATAGCATGTTTAAATGTGTGTTATGTATGTGCACACTTTTGAGAGCAAGCAACTAAATTTCATTTTTAATGTGTGCCAACGAACCCACAGTAAAAAATGACAATAAAGGTTATCTATCTCTCTAAAAGCAAAGCGACCTTGCCACAAGAGTAAGGAAAGTCCCACCGCGCTAAGTGATGTCTGAATCTGGGGTACCCTGGTCAAGAACAACCTTTCCCCCAGGTCCAACCCTTGTGGGAAAATCATGGCACAGAGCAGAGGTCATTTCCAGGGCCTGTTCTGAAGGATGGCCTTGTCCCAATGACCGGACAGCCATTTGTATGGAATGATGTAGTAGGGTCTCCTGCTTGAGCAGAGGGTTACACTAGAAGACCTCCAAGGTCCCTTCCAACCCTATTATTCCATGTTCTGTCTTGGTGCTTGTTCATTTCCCCCTCTCTTGGGCAGGTCATTGTCCAGCGATGCCTCTCGGGGAAAAACATGTCCCATGTCAAGGCAGGCTGCATCATGTGTGGCTACTTGAAGTTGCTGCCCATGTTTCTGATGGTGATGCCAGGCATGATCAGCCGCATTCTGTATAAAGGTGAGGGCTGCTCCACCCAGGAGGCCGAGGGCAGACCGGGGCCAGCCTGCTCAGCTTGCTCACGAGGGCCGCGGTTTCCCTTCTTCCCACAGACAGAGTGGCGTGTGTCGTTCCCTCGGTGTGCAAGGATGCCTGTGGGACAGAGGTTGGCTGTTCAAACATCGCCTACCCAACAATGGTGGTGGAGCTCATGCCGGACGGTGAGAAGAGGCCGGGGGGTTGGGTTACCTATGCCTTGGACAGCAATGCTGGCTAAGGTCCGTGCCCAGGATCGTGTGTCCCAAAGGGTTCTGACAGGCCTCCTGGCTGCCTTCTGCCCACAGTCTGCCATAAAAAGGCGACCCGTGCAGGGATCCCAGGTTGATCCTAAAGCGATTATGATGCCTAGTGGCTTTTTTAGGTCACTTTGGTGCATGCAGCAAGTGCTTCTTCTGGCATGATGAGTGCACCCCTGGATCACACAGCCTCTTCCCATCTGTGCTCCTGGCATTGGGTCGCTAGGCCAGACGGCTGAGTTCTCACCCGTGTGGCTGCGCAGTAAGCCAGCTTTTGCTGCAGCCTGCAACAGGTGCTGCTCACCCCAAACCTTTGCCTATTCACACCTCCCTTGCTTTGTTTTTCAGGGCTACGAGGCCTGATGCTCTCTGTGATGCTGGCCTCGCTGATGAGTTCCCTCACTTCCATCTTTAATAGTGCCAGCACCCTCTTCACCATGGACATCTACACCAAAATACGCTCCACGGCCAAGGAGAAGGAGCTCATGATTGTCGGCAGGTAAAAGTGCTTGGCGGCAGCAGCAAAGGCTCAGCAAAGGGGAGATTGCAAGAAAGGTCAGCTGGAGCCCAAGATCAGGGCGGCCGAACACCTTAGGGACCCTTCTGGCATTCGGGAAACCTGTGGTGGTCACCTACCCAAAATGGCTGCGGTGCAGGGAAGACTGCTTCCCTTTGCCCTTTGTGGCTCTCCAACCAGCCTGCTGAAGGAAGCTTCCAGGCTTTGGAGATGAAAACGTTGATCAAAGCAAGTCATCAGCGGGCAAATAATCTGACTATGGAGCCCCTGGTGCCATGTTGGAGACCATTGCCTAGCAAGGAATGGCTTTTATCTTTCCCCTGCATGCCATTCCTCACCTGAAAACCACAGGTTGAGGGCCACTCCACCAGTTGTTCTGCACAGCCTCCTATCTAAAGTCCACAAGAACTGAGATGGTCACTCTTGGGCCAGAGGGCTCCCTGGCATGGGCAGTTCTGCAGCGCCCCCTGGAGGGCATCTGGCTTAATTGGGGGCGCACCTTGCAGACTTGATAAGAAGGACGACCGACTTTCCTGTCTCCTCTTCGCGAAGGAGCTGCTTGACAGGACAACCCGCCAAGTGACTCAGTTGATCTGGCTGTTTATTGAAATTTAGGCTTATCTGCCCCTTTAAACAAGTGTCAAAAAAGTCAAGCTGCCCCCCCCATTTTCTCTGTGCGATGCAGATACAAAATGGGCAGGGCTTCATTTGCGCGGCCACAGCCACACTCCCTCTGCTCTTTTTGCAATTAACTAAAGACAAAAAAACAAAGAAAAGGAACACACAATATTCATAGAAGACAAAAGCTGGAAAAAGAAACAAAAACATACAAACGCACACAGCGTCTCCTTGCAGTCAGGCATCTATGAATAAATGTAAATATAGTAGCCGCCCCTGAAACAAATGTGGATGAGCTCAGATCCATCTGCTGTTGGGCAGCTTTGTGGCTCAGTGGCTGGGCTGGCACAGGGCAGCGTCACCCAGTGCCTCTCTCTGCCACCTTCTCCTTCCAGGCTTTTCATTCTGGGCCTGATTGGCATCAGCATCGCCTGGGTGCCCGTGATCCAGTCTGCGCAAAGTGGGCAGCTCTTTGACTACATCCAATCCATCACTAGCTACCTGGGACCGCCCATTGCCGCTGTCTTCTTCCTGGCCATCTTCTGCAAGAGAGTCAATGAGCAGGTGAGCAGCTGGCCCTTGGTTGGGGGGGGCAACCCCTTGCCAAGCCCTGCCAGGTGGGGCCCCTTTCTTTCTCTGCCTCTCCAGCTGGGAGGGGAAGCCGGAGGTCCCCTGTCGGCTTCAGGGCTGGAGGGTGTTCTAGCCCATAGGAGTTCTGCAGGCCAGTCCCCTCACAAAAGGAGGGGTGTTTGTGCCCAGGACATGGAAAGGCAGCTGCAGGGCGTGGTTTCCGTGGCACAAGAGAAGGAACAAGTGGGAGGAGCCTGGGAAAGAGGTGAATATCCCATCTGACAGGCTGCAGTCTTTCCGTTGGCTGATGCAGGTGTTCGTCTTAATTTTGATTTAAGAGCTTTGCTTACCTGTCACGAGACTTTTTATCTGATTAACGCGTGTGTTGGTCAATGTGATTATTTCGGTTGCAGCCAGATTTATTAGACTGAAAAGATCAATTGGCCAGACCCGTTTCTAAATCGAGCGCTCCTGAGCAATCGGTCCCTGCGAGGCTCCTAGCTCCCTGCCAGGCCGGCAGGCAGGATGGTGTTTCTCCTCTTTTGGGCTGCCGGCGTCTTCCTGGTGCTGCTTTCAAACAGCAAAATTGCTGCCCGGATCCTGGTTTTCCAAAGGATTTCCAGAGTTCCCTGAGAAGGGCTGATCTGACGCCACCTGCCATTTCCATCCTTCCCTCCCCCTGGGCCAGCCTCCCTCTTTACCCTCTGAGTAGCTTCTGCCTGCCACTGAGGCTCTCCTGGGGCCATGGGGGGGTCAGTGCAAAGAGCCCCCTGAAATTGACCAGGTGCCCAGGTCAATTTCTGCCTCCGACCCCCTCAGTCAGTTCTGGTGTCTCACAACAATTGCAGCTCTTCTGAGGACATCCTGGCAATCTCTTCGGATCTCACCCACTCCCCCCATTTCTGCTCTCTCCTCTTTTTATGTGTTCCTCAGCCTCCTCAAGCACCCTCTTTTTTTTAATCCATCATCTCCTTGCATCAAAGAAGCTGAGTTGCTGAGGATCGCCTCAAGGGATCATTCATTATGCATTTAAGTACTCAGCCCAGAGCCAAACTAGAGACCCAGATGGAAGCAAACTAGACCCGAATGCGGCTTTTAGAATGTAGCAAGCCGCCTAGAGTCACCTTTGGTGAGATGGGCATGCATAAGTTAAACAAACAAACAAACAAATAAATAAATAAACCAGGACTACTAGCATAGCAAGCCAGGAGCCTCCAAACGAAAAGGCCCATGAGATGCCAACTCCGTGCCGCCAAGGGATTATTTAAAGCAACCTCCTGCGTCTCACGAAAGCCGCTGTTTAGGGCTTTGCTTGAGTTTTAAGTGATCTGATTGCAAGAACAGGCAAGTGACTGGGGGATGCTGCAACGGTCGTAAGTGTGAAAAATGGCCATAGGTCACTTTTTCCAGTGCTGTTGTAATTTTGAACGGTCACTAAATGAACTGTTGAAAGTCGAGGACCGCCTGTATAATCCTTGTGGTGGTTTCTTCCGAGACAACAGAGTCAAGTCAGGAAAAGCTCCTGAACGTAAGCTAGAAACTGGTGGGATCAAGAGATCCAGCCCTCCAAATCCCCCCCTCTCCCTTCCTCCCTCCCACATTCTTTTAGTTTATAGTTATAATTAAAGCTATCAACTTAATAATCAACATGAATCAATTAAAATGTCCTGAATTCAGTTCACGGAAGGAAACCTCTTGGATGTTTGGTACCTGTCGGTGCAATTCGCGTTCCTTTCTCAGGCTCCGCAGCCTTGAAGACTGGAAAAGGCCGGTTCTCACACCTCTGGCTTCTGTCAAACCTGTCAGCCCACCCACCCTGGTCATCTCTACCCTCTACCTGCCTATTTCCTCTTTTCCCCCCCTCCAACAAATGATGGCAGGATGCCAGCGAGGCACCAAGCTGAAGATGGCAGATCTGACACTCTCCTGCTCAAGCGGCGGGGGGGGGGGGAGAAGGTTGGACTAGATGACCTCCAAGGTCCCTTTCAACTGTGTTATCTCTATCTATCTATCTATCTATCTATCTATCTATCTATCTATCTATCTATCTATCTATCTATCTATCTATCTATCTATCTATCTATCTATCTATCTATCTATCTATCTATCTATCTATCTATTATCTATCTATCCTATCTATCATCAATCTATCTATCTATCTATATATCTATCTATCTATCCTCTATCTATCATCTAGTCTATCCTATCTATCATCTAGCTAGTCATCTATCATCTATCTATCTTCCATCCATCTATCTATCTATCTCATCGTATCTATCCGATCTATCTATCATCTATCTATCTATCTTCTATCTATCTATCTATCTATCTATCTACTATCATCTATCATCTATCGATCATCTATCTACTATCATCTATCATCTATCTATCCATCCATCCATCCATCCATCCATCCATCCATCCATCCATCTATCTATCTATCTATCTATCTATCTATCTATCTATCTATCTATCTATCTATCTATCTATCTATCTATCTATCTATCTATCTATCTATCTATCTATCTATCTATCTATCTATCTATCTATCTATCTATCTATCTATCTATCTATCTATCTGTCACAATACAATGTGTACAGTTGTGAGTCCAAAGAATCACGCAGTGGTGAGGAGCAGGACTGCAGGGACGTGAGGGGGAGGAGGCCCTCCTGAGCGCATTTCGCTGTCTTTTGCAGGGGGCCTTCTGGGGCCTGCTGGTGGGGCTGGTAATCGGGCTGTGTCGAATGTTTGCAGAATTCGCCTATGGAACCGGCAGCTGTGCTGTGCCCAGTGAATGCCCAGCGGTCATCTGTAAAGTTCACTACCTCTATTTTGCTATCATCCTTTTTGCTATCTCCATCACCATCATTTTGATCGTCTCATTCCTGACCAAGCCAATTGATGACGTCCATGTAAGCCATCTCCCTCCTCTTCCCTGATCCTCCCCACCTCAGTTCTCTCTTCCCTGAGATTTCGGCCACGTGTAAAGAAATATCTGTGGGTAACAACGTACAGTGGCTCACCAACTCTCAGTCCCTGAGCCTATCGTGAATGCCCAACATGGATGAGAATAAAAGGAAGAGCCGTTTTCCTTTCCCTCCATGTCCACCTCTGGGGCTCTCAGATCTGAGGCAGCCACACCTCCAGTTCAGCAGAAGTGAAAGCCAGCAGGGCGGGCGGAAACCAGCTTAAAGCCATGTTAGATAGGATGCTTCCTGAGGGCGCATCTCCCCACTTCCATCTTGTTGGGAAGTTCAACACCGCCTGAGCAGTTGTATAAAAGTTTGTGTTGTTCTGCCAGAGGTATTGGGTACAGAGGGAGTAGGAGTAGTGGAGTTATCAGGGCGCTTCCAGCAGTCCCTTTTGAACCACAGCTGAGGCCTGGTCCTGCCCTCGTTCAAGGTCATTTCATCTGCTCCTGCTTCATTGTTGTTATCTTTGTTTCCTGAACAGCTTTATCGTCTTTGCTGGAGTCTACGCAACAGTAAAGAACAACGTGTGGATCTGGATGCAGGGGAGATGATGCAGGGAGTGGAGGACTATGAGGAAGAACCAGGTGAGATCACCTTTACCGTGAGATTTTCAGTTATTTCAAGTCCAGGACAGACCAGGCTGGACCTCTCCTAACCTATCTGGCGCAGATATCAGAATTTTGGCCAATAGGCTCACAGGCATCCGAGCTCATTAGAGAGCCATCACTTTTCGGGCAATCAAATTTAGGTTGGGATGCTAAAAAAAAAAAAAAAAAATGCCAGGAGGAATTTTGATGGCCCTCAAGAAGACTGAATAGTTCAAATGTGCATTTATCTCCATATTAGTTAAGGATTCTGGAGCAGACTTTCAGAGCATGCCTGAATTGCTATTTTTGCACCTTAAAATCCCCCTCTTAAATTTGAAAAGGAATGTGGTCATTTAAAAAAAAACAAAAAACAGAAATGTAGAAAATGTCACGTCCCAGTTTGTAGCGGAATTCTGACTTTGCAGGGGAGTCGTGGAGAGTTTGAGTGGATGGCATTAAAATGCCTTGTTGCCCCTCAGCCTGTTGTGAATAAAATAGCAGCAGCCAATGAGGAGGGGGCTTCTTTGAGTTCAGGGGAGGAAAAAGGGATAGTATTATATTATTATATGGTAATAATGATACATTTTTGACAGTACAGTTTTGTGTACTGCTTAAAGCACCAGGCTAGAAAGGGGGAGACTCTGAGTTCTAGTCCTGCCTTGGGCACGAAGCCAGTGAGTGACCTTGGGCCAGTCATTTTCTGTCAGCCCTAGGAAGGAGGCAATGGCAAACCACTTGGAATCTTGCCAAGAAAACTGTGCGGACTTGTCCAGGGATTCGCCAAGAATCAAAACTGACTTTAAGGCACAAATTGCGCACATAAATACTTTTAAAAGACAACAATGTATAATATAACAGTAATAATTATATCAATATTGAAGTTCTATAATTGGAGCTATTAACAGATGACTTCTCGGCACATTCAGAAGATTTCCTTGGAGGAAATGAGGTCAGACGAAAAACCAACATATTTTGTATATCTAGGTCCTTCCACTGGAAATAAAAATCAAATGCACTCGTATAGAAAGAGCATCCTGGGTTTATTAATGATCATTATAAGAAAGACCTTGAAATATCACAGTGATTTGATGGTTGCAAGTAAGGGAAATGCAAAGCTAGGTGGTGTCAATCATTTTCAAATCATGGCTATAACTGTTCCTTGTTCTCTGGCTTGGTTCTCTGACTTACCCCGTCAGAGAATCGTTCCGGTCACTAAACACGAAGACGCTTTAGTGAAGGGGTCAAAGAAGGGCCGTGATCAGGGGATTAGTACGTAAGTGAGATGAAGAGGCTGAAGAAGAGAAGCAGATTCAGTCTGGAGAATAGGAGAATATTCTTCAAAGGCCAAGAAGAAAATCAGGAGTTCTCCTGCAGTTCAAAACATGGAATCATTATTCCATCATTATCTTAAGTTATGGAAAACAGATTCTCATGGAATGATAGAAAGACATTTCCTAATAATAAGTAAGTAGGCAGGCTCAGCAGTGGGATCAAGGACCTAGAGCAGGGCTTTTCAACCAGTGGTACGGGTACCACCTGTGGTACATTGGCACCTGGCAGGTGGTACGCGACCATCCTAGAAAAGTAGCGGGGGAGGGGAATGAGCTGAACCGGTGGCAGCACCGCACAAGCCTGAGCGAGGGATGGCTGGAGCTACAGGGCTATCAGGGCTCAGTGGAAGTGCCAGGATCAGTGCCAGGCTCCAGCTGGAGCTCGGCGCTGATCCTGGTGCTTCTGCTGAGCCCAGAAGAAGCGCCGATCAGCTGGAATGTTGCAGCATCTCCAGGGTCTTGTGATTTACATTCAGATGCTTGGCAACTGATTCATATTTATGGTGGTCACAGTGTCCCAGGGTCATGTGAAGTGACCAAAACCTGCCGCAACCACCCAGCAGGCAGGGGGGAGTAAAAACCAAACACCCCCCACCCCACCCCCGCTGCCAATCCTCAACAGAAATGCTCACAACAATGAAAACCTCGGACAGGAGGAAGAGCGCCGCCGGGCGGGCAGGCAGGTGTCTTGCTCGGCTGTGGCTTGGGGGGCATTTTTTTCAGTGCCATTGTAACTTTGAACAGTCACTAAGCGAACTGTTGTAAGTCGAGGACTACCTGTACTTTATCACTTTTTTCCTTTTTTGGGGGGGTCATCAAGTTTTTGACACCTTGCTAGGTGACTGGTGGTACTCGGATGTTGCGATATCCTAAAAGTGGTACAATGGGTGAAAAGGTTGAAAAGCCCTGGCCTAGAGGACCTAGAAGAGGACACCCCTTCCCTGGAGGTGTCCACGTAGAGGTTGGACAGTCATCTGTCTGGAATGCTTTGATCTTTAAGGACCTCCTGGAAGTCCCAGGAGGCTGAAGAAAAGCAATTGTGACCCCATATTCACGGGGAAAGAAAGAGGGAAAGGAAATGACAGACCTGTCAAATTAGTTTCTGTGCTGAGCGAGACCCTTGAACAGATAGTAAAGTGGTATGTTTGTGAGCTCTTGAATAGAGGCAACGATTAACAGGAATCTGCTTGGGCTGGTTGTGACATCCTCCTTCCTAAAATAGTAAAATGTGGACGACGTGATGTGGCAGTTAGATGGACTTCAGCTGGATGATTGACTGCACCCAAAGAATGGTCAGGAATGGTCCCACCCCAGCTTGGCAGAAGGGATGGATGGAGGGCTGCAGAGCTCTGCCCTGGGCCTCGGGCCGTCCAATTTTTTCCCCAGACATGTAGATGACACCAAGCGAGGAGAAATGGTTAAAAGAGAGAGAAGAATCTTTTTTTTTAAACCTAGAGAGGCTGAAACAGTGGGCAGAAATGAATTAGATGGCATTTAGCACAGAGAAATGTAAAATTCTACAGTTGGGTACATAAACGTAACATGATGCAGTGCAGTTGCTAAAAAGACAAACGTGATCTTGGGAGGCATTAACAGGTAGATAACAGTTCAGAGCGTGGGAACCGATGGCTCCATTCTACTGTGTCTGGCTTAGACCCCGTTTGGAGTCTTGTGTCCAGTTCTGGGCATCCCAGTTCAAAAAGGACAGTGACAGATTTGAGCAGGTCCCTATGAGAGCCACCAAGGTGACGTCCCTCTGAAGCCCCATTGGGAGCATTCAAGGGCTCTGGTCATGTTTGGCCTGCAATGGTCCTCAACCTACAATCATGATTGGAACCAGAATTTCCATCATGAGTCATTGCAGTTGTCAGTCAAGTCAGACCCAGTTTTATGACCATTTTTACAGTGGTTGTTGTGATATAAATTCAGCCTCCCCAGTGGGTGGCTATTGCCAGAAGTTGGCAAAAGAAAGTCATAAACCATGATCACGTGACCACTGACCACTGCGACTGGTCCTAAATGAGAATCGGTTGCCAAATGTTGGGATTGTGATCACTTGTCTGCCGTGAGGGGCGTGACAGCCATAAGTGCAGGTGCAGGTCATAAGTCGCATTGTAACTTTGAGCCATTGGTAAACAAAGGGTTGTTTACCCATAACTGTCTTCAAATAGCTCAAGAGTTGTCAGGATGGTGGCCTTGATGGGCGTAGGTGAGATCCGTTAACAAAGCAGTGAGTGAGGGGGGAGTCCAAAAGACCCCCACAGGCAGAAAGTTCGCAGAAGAGGCTCTGGCAAGCATCTCCCTAAGTCACCTGGGTAGAAGAACGGAGAGGAGGGGGAAGAGCACAATCCGACTTGCAAGGTTCTTACATAGGAGCTGAATCTTCTAAAGAAAATTTATTAAAGAATGTTACAACTAGAAGTAAGAGGAATTGGACAATAGTGAGCTGTCTTTCACTGGGCGTGTTCAAATGAAGGCTAGAGCATTATCAGTGATGTTTCACAGAGAGAAGGAAATATTCTGGCTGATCTAAATGGAACAATAAAATCCTGGAGTTGGAAGGGAGATCTAGTCCAACCTGTCCAGGACAGGAATCCTTAGACCATCCCAGACAAATGGCTGCCCAACCTTTGCTTGAAAAACTCCAGTGATGGAGACTTCCTGATTTCGGGAGACTGTTTAGTAGCTCTTCTGGCCAGGAAATTCCTGCTTATTTCACATTTGGATCCTTCTCTGTAAAGCTTCCGCCCATTGGTTCTTCTCCTACCCTCAAGAGCCATGAAGGATAAATCCAGACCCTCTTTCTTGTGGTGGTCCTAGAAGATAGCTATCATATCTCCCCTTATCCTTGCTTTCTTTAGGCTAAACATACCCAGTTCCATAACTGGTCTTCATAGTTTTAATCCCTAAACCCCAACCTCATTTTCTTCATTCTCTGAACTCCTTCCAATTCTGCAGTCCCCTTCTTTTATTGTGGTGAACAAAACTGGACACGGTATGCCAGGTACATTTGACCAGTGCAGGAGAACAATCACTTCAGTGATCGCAACGTTCTATCTCTGTTCAAGCAGCCCAAGATTGTATAGCTAGTTTTACAGATGCAACACTCTGTTGGCTCATGCCAGGATATTCAGACCCTTCTCACCACGTCAGGTGCCACATCTTGACCCTGTGCACCTGCTGGTTCCACCTAAGGTCAGAACTTTATATTTCTCCATTTAAAAAGGCTAATAATAACTAGAAATTAAGTAGTTCCAGCTTCTCCCTATTGTTTGTCGTAATTTCCCCCTATTTTCCTAGCAGTGGTTAAAAATATGATCTTTATTCGTTGATATTCTACTCTTGTAATATCCCTCTCTTTTCATTTTTTAAATTTGTCCTTTTTGTTTCTTGTTGATAGAGAACTATTTATGCACCCTTGGGGGCTTCATCAGGACACTCCCATTTTTAACTTTTTTCTTTAGTATTGTTTGCTTTGGGGCCTTAATAATAATAATCAGAATAGAGCTGGAAAGGACCTTGGAGGTCTTCTAACCCAACCCCTTGCTCAAGCAGGAGACCCTATACCATTTCAGACAGATTGTTGTCTAGTCTTTTCTTAACCTCCAGTGATGAAGCACCCACAACTTCTGGAGGCCAGCTGTTCCACTGGTTAATTGACCTCACTGTTAGGAAGTTTCTCCTGAATTCCAGGTTGCTTCTCTTCTTGATTAGTTTCCATCCGTTGTTTCTTGTCTTGCCTTCTGGTGCTTTGGAAAATAAACTGACCCCCTCTTCTTTGTGGAGAAAGATTCTCCTTGTTGAAAGACTCCCAACCTTCTTGAGGATTCCATTCCTTTAGAATCCTTCCTACTTTTCCCCTTAGTTGCTGAAATCAGATCTCCTGAAATGTAGAATAGTAACCAGACAACGTTTGGTTCTGCTTGCCTGCAGGGTGAATTCCAGGAAGACACGGTCATTCACTCTCACCATTCTCGCCTTCCCACTCCACCCTTTGTTCCCTGTTAGTAAGCATGAAGCCCAACATGGCTAGTTCTCTGGTCTTTGGGTGTTGTCCTCTACAGCAGAGGCCCCCAACCTTTTGGGCACCAGGGACCAGTTCCATGGAGAGAGGCTTTTCCACGGACCAGAGGGCACGTGGTTTTGTGTGCTGCCTGCATCTTATGGATGGGGCTTTGCGTGTTTGTGCAGACCGGTTGCTGGTATGCCGCGGCCTGGTACTGGTCCACGGACCGGGGGTTGGGGACCCCTGCTCTACAGTCTACAAGACACAGTGAGAACCCGTAAAATCTCCCACTTGCCGCTTTGGTTGATTCCCAGTTGATGCTCAAGTAGTTGAAGTCCCCCCCTGGCACAGTGATACGTTTCCTGGACACTCAAGGATCTGATCTGCCAAGATTTCAGCCACACTTCCTGCTTGGCTGGTGGCCTGTAAAGCATGGCCACACCTGCATCGTTTTTTGTTTTGCTTTTTTCTTTGATTTCCACTCAGACAACTTCGGCAAGATTTGCACCCTTGATGTCCTGAATTTCTTTACAGGTGTTGAAATTCTTCACATATAATATGACACTTTCTCCCCCCCTCCCCTAGTTGGACTTTTTTCTTGTCAACAAATTATATCCTTCTAGTTTTATATTCCAATCACATGATACATTCCACCAACTTTTAGAAATGATAATAATAATAATGCCACCTTTCCTCCCTGTACTAAGGCTTTATGTTCTCCCTGTTTGTTCCTCATTCTCTGAGCACTGATGTACAAAAAGCACTGGCCTTCTTAGCTTTGCCTCCTGCATCTCCTGATATATTCTGGGCGCCCCTCCTTCTTACCGCTTCCTCTCTTGATCTCAGGGTCCCTTATTTTTGGACAGAAACTTTGGCTGCCTTCTGATTTCTTTCCTACTCCAGGTTTAGTTTAAAGTCTGCCACATGACCTGAGTGTAATAAAATGTTCTTGCCAGTCTTTGGGAGGTGCAACATACCTCTTGGCTTGCGGAAGCCCTACCTATAGAGGGCACAGTTGTGGTCCAGGAATACAAAGTTTTCTTGGGTGCTCCGTCCCTGAGCCAACAGTTCACCCCCCCACCCCCAAATCCTCCATTTCTTCTTCGGGCCAAGTCCTTTAATTGGAGGCATGGATGAAAACCCCACCTCTGCTCAAAACTCTTTTGCCTTTCTGCCTAACTCCTCGTGGTCCTTTGAGATTCTTTCCAGTCTCTTTTTGGCAGTGTTATTTGTCTCAACATGAAACAGAATGAATAATGGTTAGTAGATTCAATAACGGGATCCTTTCAACTCTATGGTACTAGACATATTGGGGCATATAAGCAAAATGTATGAGAATAGGGTGGTGGCACCTTAGGAGGATGTTCTGGGCATGGAAGGGTCAGTTTGGCTGCTTCATCTAATGCCCAGCAATGATGTTGTCCTTGCAGCCCCAGAGAAAGAGACCAACTGTTGCAAGAAAGCCTACAACTGGTTCTGCGGCCTGGAGCAGACGGGCCCCAAGCTGAGCAAGGAAGAAGAGGAAGCCTTGCAGCACAAGCTGATGGACACCACAGAGGAGCCGTTCTGGAGACGCGTGGTCAACATCAATGCCATCATCCTGCTGTCGGTGGCTGTCTTCTGCCACGGATTTTTTGCATAGGTCAAACGTTTTGTTTTATTTGAGAAGGAAGTTCTTGATTGCCAAATTGCACTGTGACATCATAATCTGTAAATTGCACCTTATTCAACTTGAAGCTTATTTGTCAGGAGAATCATTTAACTCATCAAGTTAACTGAAAATACGACCGACTGTGAATGCCGTTGATTGGGAGGGGGCCATGAGGGTCTGCAGACTCTCCTCAAAGGGGACAGTCCTCAGTGTTTTTGTCCCTGTTTTTGGATTGTGTTACCAAAGTGTGTGAGTGCGTGTGTCAGAAATTCAGATTTCCAGTTGTTTTCCCCTTGTTTTTTTAAGTGTGTGATTTGCACGGGAAAAGTTCAGCTGCCTCAGTTGGCTGACTTTTGTATTGTTTTGGAGGCAAACTCTTCTCATCTTGCCCCCCTTTATTTAAGACTCATGCAAAACTGTTTCTACCTGTATTAACTTTGGAACTGGAAGTATTTGAATTGAATTGTTAATATCTAGTTCAGCTAGAATCAGCTTGAAGTGGTTTGAAGGTGGTTTGAAACTTTTTCCCTGGGACCACATATGCTGATGTTGTTATCATCCTTTGTAAATTGGATTTACTGTATAACTGTAAAATATATATATATATATTTAAAAATGACTGTGTCTTGTTGGGAAAAAAAAACCAAAATGAAGCAAAACTCTTGCCTTGCCCGCTGATACTGAGGTATCTATTGCAAGGCTGCACACCAGGTCATCCCCACCTCTTTCTGCCAGGGGCCATTTCAGTAACTGGGGGGGGGGAAACAGGGAGGATGATGCAAAAGGGGAATAATTACCGGGATCTGGTTAGAATAGATGGAATAGATAACCTTTATTGTCATTTTTTTTACTGTGGGCACATTGGCACACATTAAAAATGAAATTTTGTTGCTTGCTCTGAAAAGTGTACGTATACATAACTCACATTTAAACATGCTATATACAACATATGTATAAGCCTACACCCTTACATATAACTGACATATAAATATTAATCACTGTCCATCTTGAATACATAGCAGAAAGAGGGAGCTATGGTTGGTGCTAAGATTGGCTTGGAGAAAACAGCTTTCGACTGAGGAGCCAGCTGGGTGTAGGGGGGCGTCTGGGATCAAGAGCCTTCTCAACCGCAGCCTAACCTCAACCTTCTGAGACTCTTCCCAAGAGGAAGAGTTGGACCCACAAGCTGGTAGGCTCTGACTAAGCAGCTGCCTTTGCAGGACCACGGAGAGCTCCCAGTGGAGATCACTACAGGGAGCTCAGCGCTTCTCTGTCCGAATCTCCTTGAATG
Source organism: Azemiops feae (assembly GCA_023970755.1). NCBI lineage: Eukaryota > Metazoa > Chordata > Lepidosauria > Squamata > Viperidae > Azemiops > Azemiops feae. The sequence goes on along the minus strand of JALGBA010001345.1, from coordinate 35,677 downwards.
AACCAACAGGCGAGAATATTTGGAATTAAGGCTTGAAATGAGGGGTCCTTGGCCCTCTCCGAGGTTGGTGGTTTCGTGGCAGACATTTCATGACCCAGCTAGGTAACATTATCAGCGCTGATTGGGTAATGAAACATCTTTAAGAAAACCACCAAGCCCAAAAGACTTCACAGCTCCATTCACCAGCCAGTTCTCTCAGGGCCGAGAGCCAGCCAGGAGCCTTCAGAGGCCCATAAATAGAAGTGACTCCTGGACTGAGATAAGAGCCATCATGGCAAGCAGCCACTGACAGCTTTTCCATGCCTTTGGTCCACTTTTCAAAGCTATTCATTTAATTTGTGGTTATGGGCTTCACTGCATGTGCTCTGGGGAAGATATTGTTGTACCTGTAAGGAGCAACGGCTGACAGCCCCTTTCAGGCTGAAGATGCCCTTGCACAGGCTGGTGTGTCATGGCTCCCCTCAGAAAGAGCCTTTAATATGTGCGTGTGTGTGTGTGCATAAAAGTACTTGTTTGTTTTCAGTCCCTTGGAAATAATGCCAACATACAGTTTGGTTTTCTCCAGAGGGGTCTGCCATTTGCCGTAATGAAAGGGAGGGTGGAGATATGGACCTCCCCGGAGAGACTCGGATGCCTCCCCTTTGGGCTGTGCTGATCTTGCTCCAGAGAGCCTGCAGGAGGGACCCCCTTCCCTGAGCCAAGCTCCCAAAATGTAAGGAAGAGGCCCATGGAAACCTTTTCACTTGCTGCCCCCTCGGAGTCCCTCTGCTCAGAAAATGCCCCCACCGACATCCCAGCAGCAGGAGAGTGCCTGGTCCAGGGAGACTAAAGGCCAAGCTCTGGGCAAGACCCGCCCCTCGCCATGCTCCGGAGTGCCCCTGCACCAAGAGCCCTGGTGGGCTTGCCCCCCCGAGCCTTCGGTCCTGGCTCCACAGATTGCCATGTACGCCTCGTACACCAAGCCTTCTTGCTAAAGGATGGGAGCCTTGCTCTTGAGGCTGCTTAACGCCAGCTCCACTAATTGCAGCGTGATGTGGGCTGCTTCAGGGAGCAAAAGAGGCAGTGTCGCAGCACAGGTGGCTGGGTGTCACTGCAGGCCCAGCAGGGCTTGGGCAGCTGCAGGGAGATGCGGGATGAGCCCATTTTAAGATTTTAATTGCCAGGGACGAAGGTGTCAGGTGCCGACAGATTAATTGCTGCATTTTCCTCTTGACAAGACAAACTCTCTCTCTCCCCCCCCCCCCCAGCTCACCTCCCTGGGTTTCCGGGTGACTAAGTTGTTTGCTGTTCAAAGCCCTAGATAAACCCAGATGAAAAATTGCAGCTGCTTCAAATTTGTTATTTCCAGTCTTCTGGAAGTTAGACCAGAATGCCAACTTGGCCAGAGAGACCAATAAGGGGATCAGTGTTGGGGGCAGCCCCCTTCAGAAGGAAGGCTCCCACTTGGATGCCTCTGCAGAGCCTGAAGTGAAATCAGGAGGGACCCCACCATGGCCGCCCCTCTTCTCCAGGAAGAGGCTGATGGATCCCTAAGGGTGGGGAGCAGAGATCAACCCTGTGGCAGACCCCAACCCTCCTAGGACAAACTCCCTGGGAAAGACATGAGCTCACTCTGGGCCCTCCCAGACAGCATTTGGAAGGCCAAGAGGTCCCAGGAAACCATTTTAATTGGCCCAGACCTGTTTATGGGGAAAGGCTCCAGGAAGGCCAGGAAATCAGAAAACGGGCCCTTAAGGGCCCCGGAGGGAAGCAGGCAGGAGCGAAGCCCGCCAGGCCCTGGGTACTGAAGGACAGGTGGGCACATTGAAGTGGAAGGAGACTCGGGGGCCCTTCCCATCCATGGTCTTGGGCAGGTTCGCATCTTTATCAACTACACCACAAGTGGCTGGGATCACACAATGTTCCAGCATCAAGCACAATTTACAAATTGCAACAAATGGTGAGCAGCAGCAGCAGCAGCATTTGCTGGGGGGGAGGAGGAAGGCAAGATGGAGGAGGTGGGTTGGAAAGTGCTGGCCTTCCTTTGCAATGCCACATCTGCCCCCCCCCTCAGTTCTTTAGAGCCCCCCTCCCAATAACTGGGCTCTGTGACATGTTAAACCAGTTGTCGTGATAGTTGTCGCTGTTGAATTCATTGCCTACATGTGGCTCTCCTCTTTCACTTCCTCATTGGCAACTTTAAGACTTGTGGACTTCAACTCCCAGAATTCTTAAAGTTGCCGGTGTTGGAGACCCCTCATGAATGGGGAGAAAGAGGTCCTGAGTCCTCCTCCCCCATGGCTGCAACACCTGAGGGCTGCAAGAGAAGAGAAGGGCTAGGCCTTCCCCCTTCTACCCCTCCTGGCTGGTTCCTGTCACCTGCAGCTGCAAAATAGGTTGTGGGCCTTTGGGGCAAAACAAGCAGAATCAGGTCCCCTTCAGAATGCTGCAAATGAAGCCGCTGCCGCTCCCCCTCCTGGGAAGGTGGGTCTTAGAAGAAGCATCTAAGTTTGTGCAGCCTGCATGCAGCACCTGTGTCTCTCCATGACCTGGAAGGTGAAATCTAAGTCCATGACAATGATTGTTGTCAGGTGCTAGTTGAACACTAGTGTGTCACCCAAAACGTTGTGATGTGACAGTATATAAATGTCTATAAACAGTATATAAATGCTTATATACAGTTTGGCAGCATCCTTGTGCAGGGTAAATTAATGGAGTGGGATTTGCATTTCAGGTTGAAACATGAAAAACTAAACTAGCTCTCTCTGATGATCATCGACTGAAGTTGAGCTAAGCTGTTGACTAATGATATTTAATTGTTGCAATTAACAATTAACAATTAACAGGGACCAGTCAGCAGTCCAGGTAAACTTCTTGTCACTGTGATCTCAGCTAATCGCTAACCTTCAAGTTCAGCTCTGATCTGCATGCATTCACTTCTTCTGTCTGCCCAGGGTGGGACCCTGGCAAGTCCTCGCTGTGATGTCTGTCATTCTGTCAGTACTTCTGATCCTGTAGAGTTCTTGGCCTGATTGTTGCTGCTCTTCTAAGGTGTTGTGGTTGCATGCTAACCTGGGTGCCGGAGCTCCACTTTTCGGAGGGAGCAGAGAGAGGACTTGAATGCTGCTCTGAGCTGCATTGCAATAATTGTTGTGCAGCTGTTAAGATTGGCTTATCAAGGTAACAAACAGGAGTGTCTAGGGGGTTTGTTTAAAAAGAAAAAGTGGAGATCGCAGGCACAGTGATGTGCCCAAATCCCACCTGATTTGTATGTGCAAGGCAGATAAAATGGAAACGCAGATAAAAGCCAGAGGGATCTTTGAACACACCATTGGCGGGTGTCTATCTGGACCCCTACAGACTTTTGTGCCAGCCAGTTAGGATTTTTCCCCACCAAATTCAGCCAAGATGTCCAAAATCCTTGATTGTTGCATGGGATGAGATTTGTTGAACATTTTTCAAATCCTTCCTCTTTAAATAGGAAAGAAACCCCGCAATTATTCCAGGCCAATGAACTGATTGATGGCAGAGTTCAGCATTTGCAACTTTAAGGGTGTCTGTGAAAGAGGACACATGCTTTATTGAAACCAAAGAACAGAACTTCCATCTTTAGCCTTATCCCGATGAACCTAACATAAAGCAGCAGACCCCCAACCTTTCCAGGTTGACAGTCCACGCAGACTCGATATACATATTCCTGTATCGCTCACAGACAGCTGGTCATATCCTGCCATTCCCCCCACCATCCAGTCAGAGCTGAAGAAGCTTCTTGCATGAGAAGCGAAACGTCTTCAAGAAAAGCCGGAAAGTCCAGTTGCCTCTTGAAAAAAAGCACCCTTGGGACAACCCGGAGGACGGAGCATCTCCACAGAGATCCGGTCCAGTTCCTTGTTTCACTGAGAGGTTAAGACTGGCGTGTGAACGCAGCCATCGGAGTTCCGAGTGGAACCCTAGCTGGGTTTTGGGATCCTTTTCATTAAAGTATTTTATTTGAAAAGCCAGGATAAAAACGTGTACAGATCATCCTTGATTTGCTACGACCGGTACAATTGAGCCCAACATTTCTGTTTTTAACTGAGATGGGGCAACGCGGGGGGGGGGGAGCGCGGCTTTGCAATAGGGAGTCTGGCAGGGCGGGAGACCTGAGAGCCGAGCCGAGCCGAGCGGAGGGAGGGTGGGTGGGTGGGTGGGTGGGAGGGAGGGGCTGGCGTCCGCCCCTCCCCTCCGGGTTCCGCGCTCGTCAGCACGCGCCCCTCCTGCGGGTGAAACCCGGAGGGAGCCCCACCAGCGCGGGGCAGGGCGAGTGGCTCCCCTCTTCTTCCTCGTTCTCCTCCTCCTCCTCCCCTGCTTTCCTCCCTCCCGGCCCGGCAGCCGCGTTCCTGGACCAGCCGCGGGGAGATCGCGCCAAGCCTGCGGGCGGCAGCCGGCCGAGACTCTCCCTGCGCGCCTCTGCGCGCCCCGCTTTGGCCGCGGCTCTGCTGCCTGCTGCTCCCGCTCCCGCGGCCGGGCAGCGCCACCTGGACCCGCGCAGGCAAGAGACGAGCCTTTGCCCCCCCCCCGACCTGACGGGGCACCCCGCATTCAAGGCCGGCCCTGGAAGCGAGGAGGACCGGGCCGAGCGAAGCCGCGGGGAAGAACGGCCGGCCTGGCTCTCGTCCTCCCCGCGGTGCCGAAGCTACAGGTACGATGCTCCTGAAGGAGGAGGCTCCGTTTTTAGCGCCGGCAGAATTGCTGCCCTGATTTCTTTGCAGCTGGATGGAGCGAGGCTGCCTTTCCAAAGCCCGTTCTCACGACCCGTTGGTCTCCGAGCGAGCCGACTGCGTGCCAGGCCAGCGTGTTGCGGGAATGCAGCCTGCGAGAAACGGGTGTTATAAATCGGGATTCAGTTAACCCTGAAGGAGTGCTGTGTGTGTGAATGCAGCGCTGTTTAGGGGAACCGGAGTTATCTTGCATCTCAGTTTATGGAAGAAGCCGCCTGCCTGAGTGGGCTGCGGAGTCTGCATTGCAACCAAAATAGGTCAAGAAACTATCATTATGGCATATCAGGCTGCCTGAATCCAGATGTAGTGCAGAACTCGAGGAGTCTGCGGCCCTATTTTTCAAGCAAGATCTAGTTGCAGTGAGTTCCATGGGCTCAGGATGTTTTGTATGGCCTGGGTGTTTGCTAGTTCTGAATTCCCACATTGACAACCCACATCTTTTCCCCCAGTGGCTAAACTCTGCAGTTTAATCTTGTGTCTAAGGGGTTGGATGGATCTGCTTTGGTTCAGTCTTTCGCCTGCTGGGTGGAGCAGTCGGTTTAATTTTCTAGTGACAAGCAGGTTTTGCTAGGCTAATTAAAAACTTTTTTTGATTTCCCACCTGAACTTTGTGTGATCTCCTGGATTGACAGCACCCGGCTGTTCTTTCTGCCCTGAGTGTTTGAGAGAAACCACAGCGTGCAAATGCATTGACACTTATTTGTGCTTCCATACACAGAATATTTTCCAGATGAAAAGTGTCAGACCTGCCCCAGCTAGGGCCCTAGGAAAAAAAGGCCCTGGACTCCATTTGGCTGAAGCGATAGGCTCTTTTACTAAGGAATAGTGGTTGCAGCAAAAGCAAGGCTAAGTCTAAGGTTTCCATGCAAAGTTCCAGGTTTTTCCCCTGTTCGTGGTCCTCTCCCCTGACTGGACTATCGGTGTCCAATAGCATCCCGTTTTGATTTTGAATCCAGAGACGGTGTTTTCCCCCCTTCTAAATTAGTTCCTAGTACTGTTCCTATCCTTCACAATATGCCCCTTTAAAAAAACAACCCCAAAACCCCTCTCCCCCCCCCAGTCATAATTAGGGGACCTGCTTATGGGATCGTAATTCAAAAGAACCACCGATAAATCTCCCGAGACCACGACTTGTTTCTTTACATTGTAGAACATAAACTTTATTACACTACATTAAACCAACTCCTCAGCAACATATAAGACATACATTGTCATATTCAATATATTAACATGTAGGAAAGACCATATATACCCCTCAAGCAAGAATGTACACATTCAATTTCCCCCACGTTTACTTCTGTTTTGTAAGACAGGTATCAGAATAGAATAGATTAAAAATAATCACCGTGCCCTGAACAATATGGGCCATAACAAACCTATTAAAAGTGCTACTTGAAAAACTATTTGATACGCTAGCCTAAAAATGTCTTTAAAAGGTATTTGGTCCATGATTTTATTTACATCCGGCTTCCCTCTTAAGTCCTTGCTCTGCCGCCTCATCCTGGTGTTCCCGGAGGCGAGGAGGGAAGCAAAACAAGCAGGGGATGCCAACTATATACGATCCCAGCAGGTCCCAGGGCAAAAAGGTCATCCTAGGTGTAAAGCAATCAGCAGATTCTGAGCAGTGGCCTTTAGGATCTGCCCCATTTGAAAAAGAAGCCCTTGTGGCGCCCTTGAGGCAGGGAGTTCCATCTCCTCCATGGGAATTTTTTGCAAGTGGGCGCAGGGCTCCATCAGATTACGCCCTTCCAGGTTTCTGCAATCCCAGTTTTGGGATATCGCCTCTGTGGAGGAGGAGGCCTCAGGCTTTGGCCAGTTGCATCGAGACGATGAACCGCTTGGTTGAGAAACTCCTGGCAGGAGGTGTCACTGTGTCCATATCGCAGCTGTCTAAGGGACTTCCAGACTTGGCAGCTGCAGAATCATCTTCTCCCGACAGGGCTCTGGATGCTGCATACCTGCTTCCATATGATTAATTTTGCCCCTTAAAAAGTTGAATTTGATGTAGTGGCCCTTGTATAAGTTCTGCAGGAGTCCCATTTGCCCTTCTAAATGTTGCACAATGGCCTCCTGGACTTCCTCCACTTCTTTCAGTCCGTTTTCCGGGCTCTCCTACTGCCCGGCCAGGGGGTCTCCTCTGAGAAGGGCCCCCAGACCTTGAGGCTCTGGAGCTGCCGGGCCCTTTCCTGCAACCGCAGGCTGAAGCCTGTCAGCTGGAGGACCATGAGCTCCAGCCACCACTGCAGCTCCGCGGGTGTCCCTGGTCGAGCTCCGTCGCGCAGGGAGAGCGAGGGCCCCGGGGGCTGTTCTGGCACACGGCCGACTCTCCAAAGGGTTGCTCTGTAGGGATGGCGCTGTCCCCCCTACCGGGCCATTTCTGAGCGACCGGGCAGGGAGAGGGCTGGCTGGACAGCAGCTCGGACAGTCTAGCGGCTGGGGCTGGAAGGGCGATGTGCAGCTGGCAGGGCGGCCAGGGGTGGGGGGCTTGTGGGCAGGGGCTCACAAGACCGGGAGATGGCATGCAGGTAGGGTGGGCTGCACAAGCATCGGCTGGCGGGGGATGAGAGGCAGGGGGCAGCTGGCAGGGCGGCCAGGGGTGGAGGGCTTCTGGGTGGGGGCTCGCCGGACTGGGAGATGTTCATGCAGGTGTGGTGGGCTGCACAAGCATCGGCTGGCGGGGGATCTCTCGGGGCAGCTGGCCAGACAGCGGCTCAGACAGTCTAGCGGCCGAGGCTGGAAGGGCAGTGTGCAGCTGGCAGGGCAGCCAGGTGTGGGGGGCAGTGCAAGATGGGAAATATAGAGTGTAATACAGGGAGGCCTTTTGAACATACTAAGAATTGTTTGTGAGTCAGTGATGAGTCTGGTGCTCCAAATTCATCTGCCAGCATATCTACTTTCTACGGAGTGGATGAGATCAGGTCTCAGGTTTTTGGTTTTAGTTTTAATTAGACTGTATCCAGCCCTACAGGGTTTGTTCAGTTGGAAATGAAAATGTCTTGCATTACACAGTGCACCTGTTTGCTCTCTTGAGTTTTCTCTTTATTTTTACTTATTTACTGATCCACACCAAACTGAAGATCGTGCTCAATATTCTTGTGTGGAACAGTTGTCTGCCGTGATTTTTTCCTTGCTAAATATTTGCAGGAAGCTGTACCTGTTGGATAGGGCCAGCCTGGGTCTACGTGAAAGCGTAGACAAGACTTTTTCAAGTGCTGCTGTCCAGCTACACCAGTGTTTCGGTCCAGAAACTGACTTCACCATTCCAGACTGCAGGTCCACCTGACCCTGTTCGGACCGCTCAAGCTGTGACAGACGTCTTGGGTCTACGGCTGCTGTTTAATAGAACCAAATGGCTGGACAGAAGTTCGTATTCTCTTTCTGCTTTTTCTTTTCAGGACATTGTATGTTGTGGAGGACTCTCTCTCTGAACTGTACTGTTTGAGAGAAGCTTGGACTGACACCTGAAACCATAGGAACCATCAACAATCCAGAAAGTACCCTCTACGAATTAAATTGATGCTAGAATCTTGGCATTTTGGGGTAACTTGGGGTTTGTTAATTGCACTTGGAATTCTAATTCTCTACTCTTTCAGGAAAGAAATACCTTGTGTGTTTGGAAGAAAGAAGTCAGAAGAAACATTGGTTCATGATGTGTGTCTTTTGTGATTGTAATTGCATCACTGATTGTTGTTGCTGTCATCATTGTGTTAACTGTTGGCCTTATCATAGTTAATATTCCTTGCTTAGAGAAAGATGGGGATATTGCTGTTGTTATTGTGTGGCCTACTTCTCAATCCAATCCTGACACTTCCAACAGATTCCAGAACGTGATGGAAATGCAACTCAGAAGTTAAAGGTAAGGTACCAATTTCTCGAGTTTTCAGTCAACAATTAGTTAATAGTTTGAGAAAACAGTGGCCTCCTCAGGGTATATATTAATATATACTGCTACTAGATTGCGTCCATAGCATGAAGTGATTATTGCTACCAGCAATAAATTGAAGCAGCAGGTTAAGGTCTGCATTTGGATGAAGGGTGGAGATCACAGTAAATTAAAAATGCTTTGCAAGCCACTCCTGCTCCTTCTGCCGTACCTGCTACTGACGTTATAGATATGTCCCTGATTGGTGAATCAGAGGAAATTTAACCACTGGAGATGGCTGGTGTGGAAATACTGTAGTCAGTGTCACCATGACTCCAGGCACCTTGGATAAGATTAATGTTCAAAGTGTCACCAGAAGTTTGTTTCAATCATCCAAGAATGAATCTTTGTATGAGGCTTATCTGAACCGGACTAGAGATGATCCGCCACGTCAGTGGTTCCATGCTTTGGAGGTTGTGAACAATGCCAGGATGCAGGATCAGAAAGGCACAACGGTGTTGCTAATGCCTCGTGCTGGAAATAACATTCATTATTGTTGTGAAAACAAATGTTTCCAATATATGAACACGAGGAGAGTTGGATGGTGTTACCTTGCTAAGTTGATGCTGGTAATGGAGGTGCAGGATGAGACACATGTATTCACACCAGCACATCCCAGGTATTAGTTAAATAGAAGAAGAAAAAAGATAACTTGTTTGAAGCTGAGGACAGATGGTGGACTTTAGCCCCTTCGTTTACAGGATGAGGATGGGAAATGATGAAAAGAATAAATAATTACACCAATATTATGGATGAAATAATAAACATAACTCAAAGTGATATAATTACTAAGTGAAGAATTAAAAATAGTAAGGATTACATGGTTAAGACAGTTAGAAATAGAGAGTTTAGCAGTTGCTGTGAGTGGACGATGTGCAGAGCGAATTGATTATAGTTGTTGCACTTGGATACATAATACTAGTGAAGAAGTACCTGATTATTCTGAACTAATTGAGAAACATCATGAACAAATAAATAAATTACAAGAGACGGCTGGGGCCATAAGGAGGGATGGTTGGAATCCCTTGAAAGGACTCAGTGATTGGATCCCTAACATGGCCGGATGGTTAAAACAATTAATAATGTTGGGAACTTTAATATTGATAACTGGAATGATGGTTTGTTGTTGTATGCAGCTTGGACCAATGATGATGATTTGTTGTAAAGGTAGCCTGGTTGGATGAGAGTGAAGAGGTTGGAAGAATGTTGCAACAAATTGAGAAATGTAAGTGTAAAAACCAGTATTGATTGTGAAAAGAAAAAGGAGGGATTGTGGGGAAAAGGATCTATTGTTTTTACAGAAACTGCAGAAGACATGCTGGCCTGTGGAGCAAATACATTTTAATCTCATGAGCCAGGTTGAAGCTTGAGAATTTTATCTAGGAAGGTCTCTGCTTTGCTGAAAACTGGTCTTAACCAGAATTTATTGATATGATAGTAACTCTAGAAGCAACCCCTAGGAACTAAGTCATAAAAGGAAATTCGTAAATAATAATAATAATAATAATAATAAAGTTGGAAGGGACCTTGGAGGTCATCGAGTCCAACCCCCTGCTCAGGCAGGAAACCCTATACCATTTCGGACAAATGGCTGTCCAGTCTCTTCTTAAAACTTCCAGTGTTGGAGCATTCACCGCTTCTGGAGGCAGGTTGTTCCACTGGTTAATTGTTCTAACTGTCAGGAAGTTTCTCCTTAGTTCTAGGTTGCTTCTCTCCTTGATTAGTTTCCATCCTGCCTTCAGGCGCCTTGGAGAATAGCTTGACTCCCTCTTCTTTCTGGCAGTCCCTGAGATATTGGAACACTGCTATCATGTCCCCCCTCGTCCTTCTCTTCATTAAACTGGCGATGAAATTAGAGGAGTGGGAGATGTAATCAGGGGCAGAGATAATTATTCCCTTTAGGAGCTTTGGATAGGTTGTGACGACATGATTACAGCATGATTACTAAGCCAATGAAGAAGAGGTGGGAGGTAAATGTGTAACAGCAATGGAGAATATAAAGAACGAATATTGAAGATTTAAGGTGTGTCCACTGTGTGCTTGCATGCACTAGGAGCACCCCCTTTGCAAAGGAGTACAAATAAATTACCATGGTTTTCTCTTGGAAGTTTTGGCTGGTGATTGTTTATTTCAAGTAGACAACGAATCCCACACCTCCCTCCCTCCCTCCTTGCCTGCTGGAGCCCCAGGATTGCGGCCGCCTTCCCCCTCCCCCCACGGGTTCACGAGTCATCTAAGTCCCTGTGCAGCGATGGGATTCGGGGATGAGTGGGGGGGGGAGCGGGTGGGCTGTGAACCAGCCCTCGTTTGGGGCGCCCTGGGTCCTGGGAACCCAGGTGCAAATGTGGTGTGAGCCTCGCCGGGGAGATGCCGGTCCAGTTCCTTGTCCCAAAGGTGCTTTTTTTCATGAGGGAACTGGACTTTCTGGCTTTTCTTGAGGACGTTTTGCTTCTCATGCATTACAGCCAAAACAAATCAAGAAACTGTCATTATGGCATATCAGGCTGCCTGAATCCAGCTGTAGTACAGAACTGAAGGAATCTGGGCCGTATTTTAAAGCAAAATCTGGTTGCAGTCAGTTCCATGGGCTCAGGATGCTTTGTATGGCCTGTGTGTTTGCTAGTTCTGAATTCCCACGTTAAGCATGCTTTTGTATCCACAATCGGGACAAAGAGTGTGAAATCTGCATGCCTAACCTTTCCTTAGGGCTGTGTTTCTCAACCTTGGGCAATTCTAAGTGGTGTGCGCTTCAACTGGGGTGCCTGGGGAATTCTGGGAAGTGGGAAAAAACGTGCGGATTCTGCTGATCCAGGAACAAAGCAGGCACAGCTGTGCTGGACCCTGAACAGCTGAGCCTGTGTTGAGCTGATGCTCGGGCTGAATTGGGCTGGGCTGCCGCAAACAGGGTGCTGGGGACCCCTTTCACAGGGTCCCCAGCACCAGCCCTCCTCGCTTGGCTGGTGTGACAGGGAGGGTCTTTCCAGCTTGAGAGTGACCCCACATCTTGGGTCTGGGGCCAGCGTTTTGCAAGTGGGATGATAGTTTGATCTGGAGAGATCTCTTAACCTACAAGGAGCCCATCTGAAGGCCAACTAGAGCCTTCTCCTGGACTTCCTGTCTCAAAACAGCAGGACGCCGAACCTGCAACTTTTGGTGGGTGTTGGAAGCCTGGCCCAAGATGGGTCTAGGGCCTGGTTTGGGGGCTTCATGGTAGCCCCCTTGACTTTCCCAAGCCAGCCAGCCAGCCAGCCAGCGTCTTCTGCTTCATCAGGCTCAGAGAAGCTGCTCGGCTGGTGGAACACTGGATTTTTTTCTTTACTCCCCCAACAGAGTAAACCAGGCTCCATCCAAGGGCATTGCTGACAACATGAGTTGTGACAGTAAGCCATGTATATGTATACATTTGAAGTAGACTGTGATGTTTCTCTGTGGGTATGAGCTCCACTAAGTCCATAGCATCTCCCCAGCGCACTAAGCGTTTTGTGTTTCCCATCATGCACTGGGGTAGAAACATCTGAATGATGCCTGGTGCTCCCTTTGATGTACTTCTCTGCCAGTCTCTAAACCCTCCCCCCCTTTTGTCCCCCCCCACTCTTTTGCTTCCCCATTTGTCCTCTGGACTGTTGGCTCCAGTCCTTGATGGCATATTAGCTCCTGGAGAACATTACTCCAACTCCTGCCTGGGGTAAGAATCCATTAAATACCATTTTAGTCCATACGGCAGTCTCCCTGACAGATGGCCATCCCAGCTTTGTTTAAACACCTCCGCAAAGGAAGAGTTCCGTGTTGCCTGAGGCGGCCTGTTCCATTGCTGAACAGCTCTTAATGCTAGGAAATGTTTCCTGATATCAAGCAGAAAGCTACTTCATGGTTACTCAAGCCCATTGTGTCTTGCCCCATCTTATGGGGAAGGGACAGCAAGCAGGAAGCATTGTCCTTCTTTGTTCATCAGAGGAATATGGAAGCGACGCAGTCCCAGAATAATAGAATCACAGGCTTGGAAGCATCCACAGACGTCTTCTAGTCCAACACCCTGCCCAGAGTAGGAACTGTGGAACCATCCCAGACAGATGGCTCTCCAACCTCCGCTTGACAACTCAGACTGTTCTACTACTCAATACTCACCCCGGGAAATTTCTCCTTATGAAGCTCCTTGGGGAACTCTGAAAATAGCTTCACAGCCTCTTCCTTGTGATAAACTTTCAAGGAAAGAATCAGGCTACATTCCTCTTTTGAGAAACGGTGGAAAGACTGTCCGGACCCCAAAAGCAGAATTGTACATTTGGACAGTGAAGACCAGCCAAGGGCGACGGTTGCCTGCTTAGGGCGAGAGACCCAGAAGTGGCTTAGCTAGTCGGAGCAGCTGAGGGAGTTAGACTGAAGGTGTTTTTGTATGTTTGTGTGTGTGTGTGTGTGTGTGTGCTTGTTTGCTGAGGGGGGTGAGGGGGGTGCTGAGCCTCTCCCTGAGAGGATGTTATTGGTTATTATGGGAAGTCCTTTACCTTACATTTTAATTAAATCTAGGTAACTGTAACCTATGCCCATCCTTACTGCTCTTACTTTCTGGGACAGTGAAAGCTATTTCCTGACCATCTTCCCTGAAGCACCATTTTATCTAACTATCCCTCTTGTCTGCTTTTTTTTCAGCCTGAGCATCCTTGGATTCTTCAGCCTGTCCTCCTGAGGCACATTCTCAAGTCTTTATATCAACTTTGTAATGTCTTTCTGGATATCTGCCCATATCTTTCTGGAAATGTGCTGCCCAGAATCATACACAGTACTCCATCTATGAGCCAGCCGTGTGCTGCAGCTGCCAAAAAAGCCAACACAGTGCTAGGCTGCATTAACAGAGGGATAGAATCAAGATCACGCGAAGTGTTAATACCACTTTACAATGCCTTGGTAAGGCCACACTTGGAATTCTGCATCCAGTTTTGGTCACCACAACGTAAAAAAGACGTTGAGACTCTAGAAAGAGTACAGAGAAGAGCAACAAAGACGATTAGGGGACTGGAGGTTAAAACATATAAGGAACGGTTGATGGAATTGGGTACGTCTAGTTTAATGAAGAGAAGGACGAGGGGGGGACATGATAGCAGTCTTCCAGTATCTCAGGGGCTGCCCCAAAGAAGAGGGAGTCAAGCTATTCTCCAAAGCGCCTGAAGGCAGGACGAGAAGCAACGGATGGAAACTAATCAAGGAGAGAAGCAACCTTGAACTAAGGAGAAACTTCCTGACAGTTAGAACAATTAACCAGTGGAACAACCTGCCTCCAGAAGCTGTAGAATGCTCCAACACTGGAAGTTTTTAAGAAGAGACTGGACAGCCATTTGTCTGAAGTGGTATAGGGTTCCCTGCCTGAGCAGGGGGTTGGACTTGATGACCTCCAAGGTCCCTTCCAACTTTATTATTATTATTATTATTATTATTATTATTATTATTATTATTATTATTATTATTATTATTATTATTATTATTATTATTATTATATCCTGAATATGTATTGAGAAAGAAAAACTGAATTAAAATTAAACATACTGTAAACAAGCCTCACAACGGATCGTGAGATATTGAAATGGTGGGTGGTCTCTGTCTTCTAGGATTGACCATCCTCATCCAAGCAGCCAAACCAGGGGCCGCAGACTAGCTCAGGAGGAGCAATGAAGGCCCAGCCTTCTTGAAGTCTACAGCCCTGAGAATAGGATGGAGAAGATCAGCAGTGAGGTGGATGGACTGTAGCAGCAACATCTGCACCTTTGATAGACCTGAAGGGCCAGGTTGGAGATAGGTCAATCTATGTGGTCACTAAAAGGTGATGCTGAGTTGATGGCAAATACTGATAGTCCTTAGTTAGTGACCACAACTGGGATGGGCAACTCAGGCATTAAACAAAGGGGTTGCTAAGTGGAATTGTGGTTGTGCTTATAATCAATCACTCCAGCTGTGTCTCACCAGCATAGAACAGAGGGAAATCCTCCTCCCCTTTGAAGCAGCTTCTTCTGATCCATGCCAGATTCACATGAGACTTCCCAGCAGGTGTATATCATAATGCTGGCTAACATCTGGCTTGCTGTCAGCGGTCTTAGCTACGTCCTCCTCAGATGCTGCAGGGGTTTCCAGGCCATAAATCCCCCGTCTTGCCTGTGTCCTACCTTTTCCTCCCCTGCACTTCTCCCTCTTAGTGCAGCCTTCCAGCCTGTCCAAATTAAATTGCAATTTCATCCTGTCCTCCTGCGTGTTGGGTAGATCTCCCAATTCCGTGTCACCTGCAGATCTGATCAGCAGCCCGTCAATCCTTTTGTACAGGTCATTAATCAAAGTGTTGAATAACCCTGGCGCCAAGATAGATTGCTGTAAACTCTCACTTGGGAACAAAGGACACAAACGCCACGCAGCTTCGTCTCTTGCCAGGGCCTCTTCTCAGAAATGCTTCCCTTTAATGAAGAAACCAACCTGTTCCCATCAGGAACATCTGCATAGCCTGCTCTCCCTTTCCAGTATTCTCTTTCTTCCTGGGCCATCTCTTTCGTTTCTTGAAGCAAATTATTTCAACAGTGAAGAAAATCTTACCTCTGTCCCAGCTCGTTCACCCCCCTGCCAGTGATTTTCGTAATCCTTTATACTATAGCATCCTTTATCGTCTTTATCACTTATTCCTGCATGGATCAGTTAGGAGAGACAGCTGTCTTCCCACCCCACCCCATCCCAGGTTTTCCAAGCATTTTCCTCATGTCAGCACGTTCGTCTTCCACATGCTGTTGGACCAAGAGATTCCTGCGTCAGTCCCCCTTGGTAGAGACCTCCAGTCTCTACCCCACGTTCTTCCACCCCATCAGAGCAGAGGGCAGGACACCTCCCTACCCTTCCTGATATGGAATCTGCTGTGAAGGTCCAGAGAACGAGACTTCTTCTTGACGGGCTTCCTGTCTCTTTTCCAAGAATTCTTTAGCTGTCTTGGTGAATTTGGACCATGGGCAGAATTGCTTCTTGCCTCTAGACCTTCTCGTCCAGGAGGCCATCAACCTGTGCTTGAGGCACATCTAATTCTTGCAATCTTCGTAGAGCAAAATAAGCAGGGCACATCCCTTGCCGGGCACTCCTCTTCGTCTTCATCTCCTTAGGTGAACAAACACCTGAATCTTGGATGTTTCAAGGCCTCACCTGAAAAGTATCTGGAAGCTTCAGCTGGAGCAGAGTGCAGCCACACAAGCTATATTGGGTAGCCAAAGAAGGGCACGTGTAACACCTCTGCTCTGCGAACTGCACTGGGTGCCAATTTGCTTCCGGGTCCAATTCAAGGTGTTGGTGATGACCTATAGAGCCTTACATGGCACGGGGCCAGGCCGGCTTTGTTCCCATCACATCAGCCCCTCCCACCTGGTCCGACAGGAAGGGATGCTGCAGACCCTGTCAATCAAAGAATTCCAACTGCCAGGGTCTACGAAGAGAGCCTTCTCTGCCCTATGGAATATCTTCTGCCCCGGAGGTCAGGCAGGCCCCCACTCTCCTAGACTTCAAAAAAGGGGTTAAAGCATTTCTCCGTGGCCTTATGTGGGGAGCCCAAAGGAGCATCCGGATGTGGGGTGGGCTGGTGCCCCAAGAGCCCTCCCTTTGCCTTTGGGTTTAAAATTGCCTCCTTGAACATTTTTAGTTTATAGTTTTATAATTTTTAATATTTTAATTCTAAAATTTTAACTTTTAACATTTTATTTTTTATACATTTTATACATTGTTTCATTGTGCATCACCCAGGGTCCCTCTTTGAAGGAGACGGGCGCTTCAGAAATGTGAAATATAAATAAAAATAAATAAATGTAAGTAATATCCTTGCCAGCCTCCCTCACCAATCTGCACATGCTCTTTACTTGCTCGGTTTCTCCTGACACGACACAAGGCCAGAATTCTGTCATTTCAGCAGGGCTGGCCTGTTGGTCAAATCTCTGCATTCCCCGATTTATTTCTTTAATTAGTTAAATAAATTTGCCTCCTATCTCGCCGTGGGGCTACTCCAGGCGGCTTACAACAATAGAAAGGAAGAAACGAAAAGAGTGTAAACAGATCAGGAGTAAAATAACGGAACAATGAAACAAACATAGAAAAAGAACACAATGAGAACAGGTCAATATGTTAACCAAAAAGCTGGACGGGTGGAGAGCAGAGAGCAAGGGGGGGGGGAAAGGGGGAGTCTCAATCCAGCAGCCCCCTCCCCTTTGGGCCCCAGGCCAACCAGCAGAGCCAGGTCTTCAGGCTCCTGCGAAAGGATGGGAGGCTGGGGGCAGATCTTACCCTGGAGGGCAGGAGGCTGTTGCGGCAGAGAAGACTCTTCTTCTGGATCCCACCAGTCAGAGCTCTTTGACTGACAGGATCCGAAGTAGGTCCTCTCTGCCAGTCAGAGTAGGGCAGGCTTGACCTAGCGGGATGAGACGGTTCATCAGGGAGCCTGGACCTCTGCCATTAAGGGCTTTCAAGGTCAGGAGCCATCAGCTGTTTTAATTCTGTCCCCCTTCTCCTTCACCCTGAATGAGATGAAAGGAGAGATCCTTCACCAGATCGCTGCCTGCTCTCTTCTGCCCAGTGACACCTCAAACGAAATGGTTCCATACAGCTCCTGTCGCTTTATTGCCAGTCGCCAAGAGGCCTTCTAAGGTTTCCATTCAATGACCTGGATGGCGATCTGGGCTGCTCTCTGCACAGCTGGACTGGAGTCGTGCAGCCGCTTCCGGAATTCCGGCACGTACTTCAACAGGGCCCTGCGGCCTTCTGGGGCCTCTGACAACATGGTCAGGGCCTTGATGGCGTAGAGGCGGACTTTGCTCTTCTCATCGTGGATCAAAGGCCGAAGATACTCAATGGCTTCTGCATTAATAGCCGCATATTTCCCTGAAACGGAGAGAAAACACAGTAGGGAACGGACTAGGCCAGCAGTGAGTGGTAAATCTAAGAGGTGAGATGGAAGCAGCTGCACCCAGAAGGTCCGAGTGGGCTTCCTGGCCCCTTGGCACAACCCAGGCTTTTAGTAAAGAAAACTGCCAAATAAGTTTTATTTAGGTGAGAAATACTAGAAAATTATCCTGGATACAAAGTGGAAACTGCTTCTCCAAACTTGCCTTTCCCCTCCTCAGGCCAATGAGCGCAGCCCAGAGACTGCTGGTATGGAGGCACCGGGAACTAAACATGTCTCTAATAAAGACAGAGACAATGAGTGGAGGAAAGACCAAAGAACTGTCAAAAATGATCAGTTCTTTGGAACCCATCTGGATAAAGGAGAGGACGGGAGATGGCCCACATGTGCTCTGGCAGTTGCTCCTCAAGAGGGGAGCGCAGGACAGTGCTCTCCCGTTGGTCCGAGAGCCGGGAGACGAAGGCACCAGCTAACATGCTCACAAACCAAGATAGTGATCTGGATAATCTGTTTATGTTTGATTTACAAAAGAGGTTTTGAAGAATCTTATGAGAAAGGACAAAGAAGAAAGGGGAAAAAATCAAATTCTATGGCATTATTTGATGTGACTAAAGACTGATGATTAGAAGTAACCGGAAGGAATATAAAGTTTGTTTATTTGATCACGATTAAAATAGAGATGATGTCATTTCTGGTAACACAGAATGGAATGACACCAGGACTGAAATTTTGATGCTTTGTGTAAAGAGATGGGATACGGGAAGATTTGTTGTAATGTAAGAGGAGGTGAAAAGTTATTAAAATTGTTTATACGTGATGAAGGCTGGGAGTAACTTTTGTAAACTTTTTCCTTTTTCTTTTCTATATTCTTTCTTTTCTATTTTTCTTTTTCCCCCCTGCACTTTTACTTTTTCTTTCTTTGGTTTATATTAGTTTTTGTTTTCAATTATAATTTCTCCCATGGAGAAAGGGGTGAGCTCCCCCCTCCTCTCTCAGGGAGAAAGGGCTGACCCCCCCTCCTCTCCCACAGAGAAAGGGCTGAGCTCCCCCCTCCTCTCCCAGGGAGAAAGGACTGAGCCCCCCCTCCTCTCCCACAGAAAAAGGGCTGAGCTCCCCCCTCCTCTCCCAGAGAGAGAGGGCTGAGCCCCCCCTCCTCTCCCAGGGAGAAAGGGCTGAGCCCCCCCTCCTCTCCCAGGGAGAAAGGGCTGAGCCCCCCCAGCTCTCCTTCGCCATGCTCACCTTGGGTTGTCACTGCCGAATTCATGAGGGCCCCAGCTGCGTGGGCTCGCACCTCGGCATCCCCATCTTCCAGCAGGGTGACCAGGTCTGGAAAGACGTTTTCTTTGAAGACCATGTTCTTCCCCTCCAACGGGACACTGAAGTGGGAAAACCATCCCTTTGGATCAGCGAGGTTGGTCCACTTGCCTTGCCCTTCAGACCAGCCAAGCCAGAGTGAAACTCCTCTTGGCAGACCTGGAGCTACCCGGGCGCTCCTCCGCCCTCTGCCATGCTCCTCACCTGATGGCCATGAGGGCCTGGGCAGCCTTGCACCTGATGCCCAGGGAGGGGTCCCGGAGCTTCTCCTTCAAGGTAGAAACACCTCCTGTGGCCAAGGCCTCGAAGGCTTCAACTCGCAGGCAGCCTGTTAGGGTGTCCAGGATGAGTTCTTGGATGTCCTCCCTCTCTGTCTTCAGCTTCTGCACCAGCGATGGAACCAGGCCGCTCTCCACTATCCCAGTGGCCACTGTAAGAGTAAAGAACAGCTCACCCTTCCCTCTGCTGCCCAGCAGCCTGCAGGAAATCAGAGCGCAGGTGTGGCCGTAGGGATTCCCTTCCTGCCCTGCTGTCCTTACCACGGAGGGGAAGGGCATTAGGACGAAATCCCGGGGAAGAACACGCCGTGCTAATAAAGACGGTGTTTCGTGTGATTTTTTTAATCCTAAGAAAATATTTGCACTATTGGTCAAAATAGTGGCCTTTTTCTGCCCTCAAACTCCCCTCTGGGAAGTGTCTGAGAAGGAGGGGGACCTTCTAATCAACAATCCTCCATACTTGCCCCAAGCCGCAATGTGGAAGATTTTCACAGCAGATCATGTTAGTTTCATTGTCATGAGAGAGGCGGGTAAATTTAGACTTTGAGGATGGAGCTGGATGTTACAAAAAACAAAGAAATCTTTTTTCTGAGCTTCTGAACCTCAGTGAGTCATCTCGATGGGTGAGCTGCGCAGGAATCACGCAGGGCAGCATCTGACGCCTTCCTAGAAGCATCCTGCGAAACCCCTGCTCAGCCTCTTCATCTGGTCCCATGAAATTCCTCCAGAGATACTTTGTCCTTTCTACTTTGAAATATTTACTTGAAGCCCCCACAAAAAGCCCTTCGGAGTTGTGGATTGGTGCCTCATCTTTGCAGAAATGCCCCCCAGGACAAAGTCCCTTGCTAAGTGGATAGTGTCACATCCCCGAATTCAGTGAGACCATCCGCCTTTATACTTGGCCTTAGCCAATCGGCCAGGGGTCTCCAACCTTGGCAACTTTATGGCTTTTTGACTTCAACTCACAGAATTCCTCAGCCAGCATGGTCATAAGTCGAGGATGCCCTGCAAGTTCTTGTAAGTTGACTCGTAAGTTGTGGACTCCCTGCACCACATTTTGGAAAGGTCATTGACAAACTAGACCAGTGATGGCGAACCTTTTAGAGACCGAGTGCCCAAACTGCAACCCAAAACCCACTTATTTATCGCCGAGTGCCAGGTGGGCGTGGCCCACTGGGTGGGCGTGGCTGTGGTGGTCATGGCAGACTGGGTGGGCGTGGTCACCTCAATGTTGCTCGTGGGAAGGAACGCCTATGGGGGCCAGGCAGGGTTGGGGGAGATCCAAGGGGTCTCTGGCAGGTGGGGTGGTGGGCAGGAGGCGAGGCAAAGCGAGGCAGGGCGGGGGTGCCATTATCGCAGGGCAAGGCAAGACAGGGGCCGGGGTGGCTGCTGCCTGACACCATCAGCCCCTGCACACAGAGGCCAGCGAGCGCATGGGGGCCGACAGTGTCCATCAGCAGCCACAGCCTGCCAGCCCCTCGACCGGCACACCGCAGCCCGCCACCAGCAGTTCAGAGAAGTGCCCACAGAGAGGGCTCTGAGTGCCGCCTCTGGCACCCGTGCCATAGGTTCGCCACCACTGAACTAGACCATGTCTGGAAGGAAGCAAGCTGGCAAGGAGGCTGGAAGAAAATACTGATGGTGTCAGGAAAGGTTGGAATGGCTGGGCATGTTTAACTTGGAGAAGACTGTAGGGAGACGCGAGAGTTGTCCAAGAAAGTACAGTAATGTAGACAAAAGGGGCAGAATTGTTCTGTGTTGTTCCAGAAGTCATGGGGATTAAATTACAAGGAAGACTTCAGTTGGATTTCAGGAAGCATGGTCAACTGTTCCAAGAATGGAACATACCACCTAAGGGGATAATGAGTCTCCTTCATTGGTCAGTTCTTTTTGTGAACTAAAATGCCCTAAAATGTACTCAGAATAACAGAATAACAAATTGGAAGGTCCAGTCCAACCACCTGCTCAAGTATGAGACCTTATTATACCATCCTGGACAAATGGCTAT
Source organism: Azemiops feae (assembly GCA_023970755.1). Taxonomy (NCBI): domain Eukaryota; kingdom Metazoa; phylum Chordata; class Lepidosauria; order Squamata; family Viperidae; genus Azemiops; species Azemiops feae. The sequence continues at coordinate 14,514 of JALGBA010001345.1, read as the reverse complement.
CCAGTCTCCCCTTGAAAACCTCCAGTGATGGAGCCCCCACAACTTCTGGAGGCAAGCCCTTCCACTGCTTAATTGTTCTAGCTGTCAGGAAACTTCTCCTTATTTCTAGGTTGGTTAGTTTCCATCCATTGCTTGTTGTTCTGCCATCAGTTTGCTTTGGAGAATAGCTTGACCCCTTCTTCTTCGTGGCTCAAATATAGTCAAATGTCCCGAGGACATACAGGGAGATTCCTTGGGATCTCAGTGTGGTCAGGTCTACTCCTGCCAGCTATTTGAAGTTTTGGATTTCTAATGTGGTGTGACTAACTTCCAAACAGGAAAATTAAAATTCAAGACTCAAATGTCTTAAATACTTCAGTCGGATGCTTTTCAGGCGATTCTTACAGTCCTTTATTTACCAAGCAGGAGACTAAAGCATCTGGGAAGTCACTGACATTGTTAAGGACAAATTCTAAGGAGATGGGAGGGAAAACCGGGATTCATCAAAGGTGTCACAAAGAGGGCAAAACCCACTTCCGGATGCTGGAGGGAGAATCTGAGGGCTCAGTTATTCTGATAGTTGATTTAAGAAAAAATTGGGGGAATCCTTCAAAAAGGTGTTTTGGAACTGACTTTAGGAATCTGGACAAAAGTGTAAGCCTTTTTTGATTTAAGTCAATCCATATTCCTTAATATATTTATGCTGGTTTGTACAGATTTGGCTTTGACCATATTTGCTTGTTAGCGCTACGGGTCTTAATTAGATATGCAGCTTGTGATTTAATTTTCAGGAAATTTCTCCATTCAATCAATGCAAGGATGTCAAAACTTTCCCTACAACCATTTATAATAAATTGTTCCCCGAGACATTTTCCAGCTCTTACATTAAATTGGTTGAAGTTGTATAACGTTGAACGACTATGGTGGTAGTAGAAAAAGTGACAATTAAGTAGTTGATAGAAGTGACCCTCTCCCAAAGGCTACATGGGGGTCCTGCCAATAATATTTATGCTTGTGGGTCTTGTCCTATTCTTCCATAGATCTCGAAAGATTCTAGAAAGATGGAAACAGCGCCAGGAAAATATAAGAACATTCCAGCTGACTGACAATGTTTTGAAGACTTCCCCATTAAATGTGAGTGAATTAATTATGGTGATTCCACACTACCTGTCTCTTCTGGGTGTAAGTCAGGCCTCTGACGTTTTGTGAAAAGGAGCAAAAATTAATCTGCAGGTCTTAGTTCCAGAACGAAACAGCTGAACTGGGATCTGGCTTCTTCAACAAAAAAGCATCTAAGGGGGAAAAAAATCCCTTTGGAAATGGATGTGAAGGTGCTGAGGTTAACTTCTGTTGAAAGTTATCCAGTCTGTGTATTTGTCAACAAACTGACAAACTGTTCTTTTTTTCAGAGCAATGAGAAGCCCAAACCACTACTCAAGAAAAAAACGAGATGGAGCAGCCAGTAATTCCTGCCAGACTGGCTTAAAGTTTTAAAAAAAAATCTGAAATAAAGTTTTCATGATGTGATACTTAAATTAAAAATTAAAATAACAAATATTTCATTTTGAAAAGCAATAAAGCAAAACAACAGGTATGTTGAAAGGAGACCCTGTACTGGAGCAATGTTTGGGTGAACTGGCCTATCGCCAGCTGTTTTCTCACAGAAAGCCCTGAGGTTGGAAGGAGCCAAAAAACAGGGCCAGAGTTAGGGGGCTGCCCGTGAGGAGGCGCAGACCGGCCACTCGGCTGCAGACCGGCCCCAGGAAGATTGCCCCCCTCTTCCCCCCCCGGGCTGATCTTCGGACAGGAGATGAGAAAGACAATTCATGGACCCAAAGCTGTTCCAGGCTTTGCAGGCTGAGGACGGCAGCTGAAATGGGACCAGTCTCCCAGGAGAACAGTGGGACATTTTCAGGATTCAAGTCATGTGGCTGCTGTGAGCTGCCCCGCTCAACAATCGGGCAGCTGTTTTGAAAGCTCACCCTGCACGGAGGAAGACAATTGAGGGATTCTTAGGCCGTGAATCAGAGGAGGCAGCGCTCGTGGTCCCAGGAGGGTCTGGGCTGGCAGAGGCTCTTCGTGCCAGGGAGGCCACCTGCATCGCTAAAGTCCAGTGGATTCAGGGAAGAACTCCGGCAAAAAACACACCGGCTCTTCTGCTCTTCCTGGTCCCGGGGAACATCTGTCTTCAGTATTTCTCTGGGCTGAGGTTCGGTTTGTTGGCTCTCACCCAGTCTATCCCAGCGTCCCAGCAGCGGTAAGGTTTATCTTTCTCTTCTCTAAGCCCGATGCTCGCTGAACTCTACATTCCGATGCGGCATAAAACTATTAAATTTGCATATCAGGTGAACACGTCTAGCCGTTATTTGCATGGAGAGCAGGGGTGGGCTCTGAGATGGGGGCCCTGAGCTTACTAAAGAAATGGGGCTGCCCTTCAACCTGTGCTCTGTGGCCAGCGACACCAGCAGCAGAGAAGACGAGGTTGTCCCAGTAGTTATGGGGCAAGATGGGGGCACATCAGGAGTAACCCGACTTTGGCAGCAGATGGGGTTGTTGAAAGAAGTCTTCATCGTGATTCAGTCCAAGCTGGGAATAAACATGGCGACTGCTTGCAGTTTATTGAAGAGGAGAGCCAGACAGGAAGATGGCTCTGGCAGAAAAGAGAGAGAGCACATGTAGGGAGTGGGTTTTTATACCCTCTGGAGCCTTTTGTTTGGAGAGTTGTTCCTGTGGCATGAACTTTGACCTGAGTCTGAGTGTGCCCTTTGGTATCTGTGTGTTAATCCTATTATGTCCTGTCTTAGAGTTTGGGTGGGGTATGTAGATTTTAGGAGTCTTTGTCTTCCTAAGCTTCTAGCTGGGGGGCTGACTTCCCACAGGGTGATGGTGGTGGTGTCTACACGGGGATCAAAAAAAGGCAAGAAGATGGCTACAAGCATGTAAATGGAAAAAGGGGTGGGTGGGTCTTTGATTATTGTAGTTGCATTATTGGGGTGATGGGTGGCATGAATAGATTAGAACGGAATAGAAAATAAGACGAGAGGAGAAGAGATTGTAAGAGCTACAGCGAGATAATTTGCAAGTCTGAACGCGCCTGGCTATCATAGCCTTGTGAACTAAGGAGGGGCCAGAGACCTTTCCTCCCATTTTCTCGGCTGGGGCTCCAGCCCCTCTTAACTGTTTCCTCCAGCCCTTCAAGGCCATTCCCTCGGTTCTCTACACTATGTCACCACACACATTTTGTCATTCTCACCCCACAGAGGCTTCTGGGCTGCCAAGTGCTCGGCAAACGTGGCATTCAGCAGCCATCGGCCAGGCCTGGAAGAAGAGGGTCCTAAGAAAGCAGAGGTCCTGTTTCTTGGACACAGCTTCTGCTCTCCTTCCAAACTCGCTCTGCTCAGGCATTTGGCCCAACTCCTCCTCTCTTTGCTGCCCGGTTAGTTCCCTTTCCCTCCTCCACACATTTGCGCCCCCCCCCGGCCTTCGGTTCCTGTCCGAAGGTGGGAGGGAAGGAATGGAAGGAAGGAAATGGGAGGGAGGGAAGGAGGGAGGGAGGGAAGGAGGGAGGAAGGAAGGAAATGGGAGGGAGGTTAGGAAGGAAGGAAATGGGAGGGAGGGAGGTTAGGAAGGAAAAGAAAGGAAAGGGAAAGGAGGAAAGGAAATGAAAGGAAATGGAAAGGAAAGGAAAGAAGGAAAGGAAAGGAAAAAGGGAAAGGAAAGGAAAGGGAAAGGAAATGGAATGGAAAGGAGGAAAGGAAATGAAAGAAGGAAAGGGAATGGAAAGGAAGAAAGGAAAGGGAAAGGAGGAAAGGAAAGAAGGAAAGGAAAGGGAAAGGGAAAGGAAATGGAAAGGAAAGAAGAAAGGGAAAGGGAATGGAAAGGAGGAAAGGAAATGAAAGAAGGAAAGGGAATGGAAAGGAAGAAAGGAAAGGGAAAGGAGGAAAGGAAAGAAGGAAAGGAAAGGGAAAGGAAATGGAAAGGAAAGAAGAAAGGGAAAGGGAATGGAAGGAAAGGAAAGAAGGAAAGGAAGGAAAGGAAAGACGGAAAGGAAAGGAAGTGGAAAGGAAAGAAGGAAAGGAAAGGAAAGAAGGAAAGGAAGTGGAAAGGAAGGAAAGGAAAGAAGGAAAGGAAAGGAAAGGCAGCAAAAGGTGCCAGGCCCAATGGGCATTGCAAACAGCGAGGAGGATGTGAAAAATGCTGGAATGCAAACTCATCTGGCACAAACACGGTGTCATTTCTGGGGCTTCTCCTTGGCACACTTAGTCAAAGAAAAGTTTAGCTTTGCTCCTGCATTTTCAAATTGTAAAGAGAAATAGTGTGAGGAAAGACTTACAAGATTATGAGCCTGTTTTGTTTTTAAAATAAAAATGACTAACGGAAGATGAGATGCTGATTAAATTATGAATGGTGACTTGCTAAAAGAACATACAAGGCTAATAATCAAGCGAGATTAGTCCACATTTGCCGCGCTTGGAACAGGAGTATTCACAGTAGCTGGATTAAAACCATCCTAGGCCCCTCAAGGCCACATCCCGATCCCGGAATCTTAAATCGGAGGGATAATTAAATGCAAGGGAGGGCAGCTGTCCTTGGAATAGCGGCATTCCCAAAATACACCTTTCCAAGAGCTTCATATACTACTCTTGGTGCTGGAACCTGCTTTTATCCTGTTCTAAATACAATGTTGATCGTTCTTTCTTTTAACAGTAAGCACTGCTTAAAAAGTGCCCTTTTAAAGCTATGGAAACCTCTGGGTAGATTCCCCAAAACTCAGGTTAGGGGTCAGTCCTATGGGGATAAGCAAGCCCGTCTTTCTGCACCATAGGCATGCAGTCCCCAAGAGGGCAGAGTGACAGCCACCACCTGGCGTTCCCACTCGTCACTGGTGTTTGTGGCAACTACCCAGGAACACAGAAGCTGCATAGGGGCCCCAGCTGCTGATAGCCTCACCCCCCCCTCCTCTTCCTCGTTCTCCAGTCTCCTCTAAGCTACCTTCTGAAGCCAGCGGACCTCAGCCCCTTTCCCTGAGAACAGATGCTTGCGCTTCCACGAGGTGCTGACTGAAGGACTTTGCTTGGAGGTCTCCCCTCCATCCCTGCTCCTCAAGTCCAGTGAAAGGATTTTCATTTTCTTTATTCTATTTATTTGCTAATTTTATATTCTGCCTTTGTACTGGAAATGCTGTCCACAGCAGTTAATCACAATAACCCAATAGATAAAATGCAGAATTGTAAAGTCGGAAGCAAATTTAAAAACAGAGCGCTGCAGTTAAGAATTAATCACTTGCAACTCTTATTACGGCAGAAGTGGAGCCTGTCTGGACAGAAGCAGGAAGGGGGTTCGGAGAAGACCCCTCCTCCCTTTGCATACCTGTTACTCTATGCCACCTTCCTAAACTTCCCTTGCACCATCAGTATGTCCTACATAAAAAGTCTGTACGATAAACTGGCTTTTCTTCTTGAAAAGTAACCGTAATGGAAGAGAGAATAGTAATGATTTGTTAATTTCGGAACCAGGTTCTAAGTAGCTTTTGGGGGCCCTGTTGTAACTGTGAAGGGTTGCTAAGTGACCAGTTGTAAATCGAGGACGACCTGTAATTTAGTCTTCTTGTTTTTAGCATCCTTTGTCTGCTTCTTGAGAAACTCGTCCTGTAAGCCTCCATTCGGGCATCCCTGGCATTTCACCCTCCTCACCTCCACCCAACTGCCTTCCTGCAAGCAGCAGCCTCCGTTGAGCCTTTGCGGTGACCCAACAGTATGGCTTGACACCCGGTCATTAGCTGAAACAGAACCACCCATCTGCTGGGGCGGTGGGGGCTCCTCTTTCCAAGGCCTGGTAGCCCGGCTCGTCCCTCCAAGACTGCCCCTCCGTTGGCCTTGCTTTACAGAGCAGATGGCGATCGCTTAGGCCCCACTCTGTCCCTTCAGTTCCCTTTTCAGTTTTGTGCAGTGTCGTGGTTTGCACGTTGCTGAGAGAATTATGCGGGCAGTCGATTAACATGGCATCCAAGAGCAGGTGGCTGCTTCTGCCGGGGCAGGAGGCGAGAGGCGGTTCTCGGACCCATCCCCACCTTGGCCAGGAAAACAAGCCCCCCCACAAGGGGTCGGGAATGAGGCGGCCACCCTTGGAAAGCGGGGGAGGCGGGTTGGTCTGGGGGCCCGGCCGCTCCGTCTGCCTCCCCGCAGGGCTGCCGGAAGGCTTGGGCGTTTCTTGGACCAGGCCCTTTTTCGGGGAGGATCCTGGACCCCGGCCAACCGCTGCTCCCCGACGCGCTCCCTCCCTTTGGGGCGCTCATCCTCCGGCCAGGAGGCGCCACGGCCGGAACCCACTGATGGTGCCCGGGGGACGCCCGACGCCGCGGCTGAACGACGGGCTGCGCCGCTCGTGTCGAGGGAGGCCGCCCGGTGCCCGAGTCGCCCCGCGGCCAGGCTCCCCTCCCCCGCCCGGCAGGACCGGGAGGCCGCGGCCGGCTCCCCCGGGCGTCGCGCGTCGGGGCCGCCCCGCGAGGCAGCATCCCGGCGCCCGGACCGAGCCGAGGGGGCTCCCGCGGCCGCGGACCCGCCCCTTCCCCGGCGCGCCGCGCCATTGGCGCGTGCCGACGCCGATCCGGGGTCGGGCGACCAATCCGGGCCGCGGAGCCTCTGCGGCGCGCCCGCCTCCCCCCGCCCCAGGCTCCGGAGCGTGGCCGGCTCTGCCGTGCGGCTGCGGGGAAGCGGCCAGCCGAGCGAGCGAGCGAGCGAGCGGGCGGGCGGCAGCAGGGAGGCCGGTGGAGGGAGAGGCCCGTCCGTCCCTGCTGGGCGCGGGCAGCCGGCCGGCGATTCCTGCCTCTGCCGCCTGCGGGCCGTCGCGGGACGCCGCCGATGGGAGCGCCGGCTTCGCCCAAGCGCCGCGGCAGAGTCTGCCCGCCCCGCCGCCGCCAGGAGGTGAGTGCCGGCCGGGCTGCCTCCCCGTCCCTCCGGCGCCGGAGCGGCTCCTTCCCCGGGAGCGCGCCCCGCCGCTCCCTCCGCCCTGCGCGGCGCCGAGGCCCCCGCCGTGTGCCGCTGCGGGCGCCTCTCCGGAAGCGGCGGGGCGGCGGCTGCCTCCTGCGGGAAGGTGCGGCGGGGAGCCCGGCAGACCCCGCCGAGGAGCGCGCGCCCCCCGCCCAGCCCTGCGCAGCCCGCCCGGTCGCGGCTCCCTCCGCCGCTGCGGCAGCGCCCGCCGCGGGGCCCCCGCCGCAGCGCCCTTCCCGGCGGGGCCGAGTCCGGCCAGTCCCGGAGCGCGGCCGGTGGCGCCACCCGCGACGGTGGCTGCTTGGCGGGCAGGGTAGGCGGCCGGATGGGCTCCGCGGGGCGGCTCGTGTGTCTGGAGCGGCGGGTGGCGGGGGCCGGAGGGCACCGGGGGCGGGCAGCCTTGCAGGGACGACCGAGTCCTCGCCGGGGCTCCAGGTCCGCCCAGCGAACCGCGGGGCCAACGGAGGCTTTGGGGGGGGGGTGAGGAAACGGCGACCCTGCAGGGCAGAACTAACCGGGGGGCCTTCCCGTCTCGGCCCCCACCGCTTTGCAAGCGCCGCCGGAGGAAGGAGCCCTCGGGCAGCTCCGGAGGAAGGCAGAGATGTTGCTGGGGAGAGGCTGGTCCGGCCGGGCAGAATCGGCTTCTCCCTGGGGCCGCGGTCGATGCCAGCAGCCACGTTTGTGCGAAGGGCGATCATTTCTTCTGCTTTAGAGCATCGGGCGTCATTTCAGGCTCGGCCGCTGTGGGTTTAAAGCAGCCAGGCAGCTGTCCGGTGCCGGCCGGGCTTTCTCTTTGGAAGGGCCCAAGGAAGCAGGGAGGGTAGGCAGTGCCCGAGGGCAGCCACTGCTTCGAGATCATGCCAGGATCCTGATGGAGCAGGGTCTGGTGGCATCTCCAGTTGGTGGTGCATGTTGGCTTGGATTTCTTGAGAAAAGAAGGATCTGTGCAAGTCCAGATCTCTCCTAGGCTTGACAGTAACACCCAACAGGCATGGGGTGAGCTGGGAAAACCCTGGAGGAGGAAGGAGCATTAAGTAGCATCTGGTGACAGCATCTGATTTTGAAACCTCCTCCTGGGGAAAGAAGGAGAGTTGACCCTCATGGTTATTCACCCCCCCACCTCCCCCACCCCCGTCTCTTGTTTCACGCAGCTTAAGACTCATTTGAAAGGTCTGGCAGGGACCACGTTGCCATTACGGTAGTTGCTGTGTTAATAAAATCTTGTGTTGAGGAATGGTTTTCATTGTACAGAGCCACAAATATAAAGTAAGCGGGTATAACGTATGATTCCCTGCACACGTACTGGGGAGAAAGCCTCACAGGCCTCGCTGGAAATGAATTCTGATCAATATGCAGTGGCTCAGACAGCAGTATTTAGATGAAGTTATAGCTGAATATTCTGTTTACATGGTTTTGAATCTAAGATTGAAGTGAGGGGTGGCAGCTTCAAATCCTGCATATGTGCTTAAATCCTTCAGGCTAGGTATGAAATTGTAGAAACGTAAAAATGATCTGTCCAAGGTTGCAATGGCTTGTTCAGACCACTCAGGATATTTTCTCTCATGTGACATCCAAAAGCAAATTACGATCCCGGTTATATTTAAAAACTTGAACATAGCATATAAGTGCAATTAAAAGATACCTTTACAGAAAGATACCAGGATGCGGTGGAGAAAATCACCAAACCTTTAATGACTGAAAAGTGTAAAAAACAACAACAACAACAAAACCCAGACAGCAAATATCAACAAACTATGATCTGATTTCCCAATGCAATGAGTTGTTTTTTCAGAGAATAACCATTTCTGCCGTATGAAATTAGTACTGTTTCCAGTGAGTTGCAGTTTTCATTTAGAGTCTTGTAAAAGTAGACCAACAGTGCTTGATGCGCCATATCGGCATCCCAACTCCCAAAATAGACAACAATGAATCTCTGAAAAACCACTAACTTAAAGAAATAGTAGGCGATCCGTAATGCTGAAGTGGGAGGGCTATAAGAGATGAGAACAGAGTCCATCCACCACTCTGCCAACAGCAGGCAGACCAGAAGTCTTCCTCTTCAGTCTCCAAGCAAAAAGTAGGGAAAGGGCAAATTTTAAACCAGGGCAAACCAGTTCCACGTGGAGAGCCTGCACGCCTGGGGCACCGAGGACGGAGGGCCAGAGTAGGCCAGGCTTCCCGTTTTGGGCTTATGCCTGTACACCATTGTCTCTCAGTTAGCATCAACATGCTTCCAATTTGTGGAGGTGGCCCTTGTGTGATGTCTTCTGTGTTTCCAGTTGGTTTTTGTGGATGGTTGGTTGGTTGTTTCGGAAAGTAGGGATTCCTCCTTAGGGCAGTCCAAGCGGAGGCATCAAGGGCTGGAGGGCCAAAGTAGGCAGTTTCCCATTCTTGGCCTCTGCCTGCATGCCATCATCTATCGGTTCCAACCAACGGGTTGGTTTTGTAGATGGTTGGTTGTTATGGAAGGTAAGGATCCCTCCTCAGGGCAGTCCATGCTCATCCTAATACCTGATAGGAAACTGAACTGCAGAGGTTCCAGCCAGTTAGGCAAAATGGCATCATAGCTCAGGAGGTGGATGACTTGGGAATGGGAAGCTGATGAGGACTGTATAATAATCAGAATAGAGCTGGAAGGGACGTGGAGGTCTTCTAGTCCAGCCCCCTGCTCAAGCAGGAGTCCATATATCATTTCAGACAAAGGACTATCCAGTCTCTTTTAAAAGTCCTCCAGTGATGAAGCACCCACCACTTCTGCAGGCAAGCTGTTCCACTGGTTAATTGTCCTCACTGTTAGGAAGTTTCTCTTTAATTCCAGGTTGCTTCTCTCCTAGATTAGTTTCCAACCATTGTTTCTTGTCCTACCTTCTGGTGCAAGACTGTGTGGACTTCCTTCTGGAGTCTGCCCATATTTTGTCCATTCTTAGCTCTGTGAGAGAATGTAAAAAATGCCAGCTGTGCTATCAAGTAGCCTTACTTTCAGCAGAAAACTCAACTGCTCTTTGTTCCTCTTTCATTCTTGTAATCTAGCCAGGTAAAAACCGTGCGACAGAGCCTTAATTTAAATATGCGTTTGCGTCACTGACAGTCTCCCTCCAAAGGATTCTACTTGTATAAATTGTTTTAATTCTGCAGGTCTGAGGAAGGGAAATTCAGCTGATGTGGTTCTTTGGGCCTCTGAAAGAGGCAGCCTTGATAGAACTGAACAGCTGTAGCAGTGATTTGAATAAGTTCCTGTAATAACAACTGAATTATCATTGGAACAAATCTAGGTACTTCTGATTAAACAGGTTCCATAAAAAGGCATGGCAAGAAGAAACAATGAGCTGGTTTGAGTTTTTATAGCATATATATCCTGTCTGCTTCTCCGGTTAGTATCCACTATGCAGGTGCCAGGGGAGGTAGCTGCCTTCCTCAGGGATCCAGCCCTGCCTTCAGCCTGATTTGTGAGAGAGTCAGATATGGGAGTGGAGGTCACGGCAGGGGGCATCCTTTGCTGATGGACACCAGGTGATGATCCAGGAGCTGTGGCATAGCCCAGAGGGCTGTGGCTGCTAATTGTGCCGGTTGGGAAGAGGCATCCTCTCCCTTTTCTGCTTTCCAGAAAACCTCTGCCCATGAGTGAATTTGAAGCAGCACCCCTGTTTCAGCAGCAGCGCTGTGTGACAGCTAGCATTTTACATGCATGCAGGTGACCCCATGCGGAAGGCAAGTGAGGCTCGGCTGTCTCTGCCTAAGAATGGCCACAGTTACAGTACCAATAAAAGAGAATATTTATAACTAAGGTTGAAATGGAGGGTCCTTGGTGTCCTCTGAGTTTGGTTGTTTTCTTGCGGACCTTTCATGACCCAACTAGGTAACATCATCAGTGCAAATCCTACTCCCCAAGCACTGATGATGTTATCTAGTTGGATCATGAAAGACCTGCAAGAAAACAACCAAGCTCAGAGACCACCAAGGACCCCACAGTGATGATGAAGGTGCCCTCATTGCTGGGGCTGATCACCTGGGCCTGGAGTGACCGGGTCAGTTTTGCACCACTCTTGAGTGATGCCACTTGCCCATCGGAAGGTGCCCAACTCGGTTCTGAAGAGCAAAGTGGCTTATTTGCTTCACCGGGAAACACTTCTAACCTAACACTGCCCCAGAGTTCAGTCTCCTCTTCTACCCTCAGCCCACTCTGCATCCAGACATTACTTTTGGACCTTCAGAGATTCTCTGAATCCAGGTGAAATGACCTCATCTGGTTTTGGAAAGTTTAAAGTGGCTGTAGGGCAACCCAAAGTTATTCTGGCCTCTGGGGCAGACATCCTTAATGGCTGGGTGTTTTGAAAAGCAGCTGGTGACCCAGATCTGCCACCTCAGGTGCCTCCTGCTGTTTGTTTCATCCCTGAGCACAGAGGTGGCAGCTCTTCTGGCTCCATTTATAGCCAAAAGAGGGAGGTGGGTGCAAAGCTCTCGTTTCCCCCTCCTTCCATAAGGCAACACTGAATCACAAGAAGGCAGTCTGCAATTAAATGGTGCAGTTCTAATCCAGCTTCTCCAGGATATTTACTATTCAGAATGGATTTTCTTTCTGGGAAATGGAAAGATAGTCTAACATCTGTAACTTATTAACAGAAATCCTTTTACCTGCTTTTTTTATTCTAAATGCTACAGGACCAGCTGTTGATAATTTCCCCTGGTATATTAATAGGTAATTTTGTCTACCTGTTTGTGAAACCAGGGGTTCAGTTAATTATTTAATTATTATTTTATTTGTATACTACCAGATTGAACGGGCTCGTGGCAGTTTACAATACAAATAGAACTGGAAAACTATTGTGCAAAGCCTCTTGCAGCCCGATTTTGCACATTAACTTGGCAGTGAATCATTCTAAATTAGGTAGGAATTTCGGCTATGTTTAGAAATGTGGCTTTCTTCGGTGATGAACCTTTCCTTTTGCTCCCATCATTCCAATTCCAGGCTGAAGGAAAGATAACAGAATAACAGGGTTGGAAGGGATCTTGGAGGTCGTCTAGTCCAGGGCTTTTCAACCTTTTCACCAATTGTGCCACTTTTAGGATATGGCAATATTCGAGTACCACCTAGCAAGGTGTCAAAAACTTGGTGACCAAAAAAAAAAAACCCTGTTCAAAGTTGCAATTGCACTGAAATGACTTATGACCATTTTCACACTTATGACCACTGCAGCATGCTCAGGGTCATGTGATTTATATTTGGATGCTTGGCAACTGATTCATATTTATGATGGTCACAGTGTCCCAGGGTCATGTGATCCCCTTTTGCAACCTTTTGACAAGTAAAGTCAATGGCAGGGCTGCTAGTGGCCAAGTGCTAAGGCAGGACTTCCCTCCCTCCCTCCTTCCCTGCCTCCCTCTTTCTCATGCCCACCTCCTTCTGAAGGAAGAATTTGAACCCCCCCCCATATTTTCTCTCTTCCATATATTCATCAAACAAGGAAAAGCCTCCAGAAACAGAAAAGACAAACTGCTGTGAACTAGTTTAAAAAGGCACATTCCCCTTTAAGAATTAGCTACTGGCTAGAAAGGAAAGTAAGGAAGAAAAAAAATGTAGTAAGTATTGGCTGCTGGCTAAGGCAGCCTCCCCAAATGGCTCCATTCATAAGTAAAGGAATCTACAGGCAAAATCTATTCAGGAGAAAAATACTTCAAAATCCCTTGCAGCAAAACTTACAGCTAACAATAGCAGAGCAATAGAAGCTAACACGATACATCAGCCATCAGCCAAATAGAAATTGCCAAACACTCCTTAAGAACACAAATCCCAGAACTTCAAAGTCACAAAAGCACATAAGAATCCTTCCACTCTCCATCTCCTGCCTCCCTCCTTCTCTCCTCCATGCCTCTGCAGCTCCAGAGGACTCTCTCACTGCAAGTCCTTGCCTGTGCTGGCTCTCTCCCTCCCCCACTACACTTGGCTAGGCAGGGCTGCGTACCACCTGCCACTCGTTAATGTACCACAAGTGGTACGGGTAGCACAGGTTGAAAAGCCCTGGTCTAGTCCAACCTCCTGCTCAAGCGGGGGCCCCTATGCCATTCCAGACACGTGGCTGTCCAGTCTCTTCTTAGAAACTTCCAGTGGTGGATGCTTGTTAGGAGTTGTGTGTCAGGTCGTGTGGCTGGGGAACCTGGTGGGGCTTCACCTCCTGGAGTGGCCGGCATGGGTGCCCTGTGGGAAGCCTTTCCAGCCCCTCTGCCTGGGAGAAAGAAGGGCTGGCGGCAGGGGTCTTCCCACCCCTGCATGGGAAGACCACCTTGTGAAGCAGGTCTGTCACCTGTCCTTTGGGCTGCAGGGACAGGGCCCTGCAGGAGGGGCTTTGAGCCTGGGAACTCTTCTAGCTCAAGCTTGCCAGGTTTCCGTTTGCTGGCTTGCACTTTTTTTTCCCCAGCTGGCAATTTGCACAGAATTTTGGAATGGGTGATTTGAGATGCTACCTGGCCATGTTTGTGTGAATGTGGGCCCTTTAGGCAGAACGAAGTACAGCTGAATAAGTACAGCTGAATAAGCGTTTGCTTATTCAATGTGACCAGTTCTGGTTTTAAGGAACAAGAACTGAAGCTCCCTTTCAGGCAGAAATCTTTGGGTCAGCTGCCTGCCTTGTCCCTACAGGTTACCTAGAACGTTGGTCTAAAATTGATTCATCACAGCAATAATCTTTTTATCACGGAGAAAAGTAAAAATAACATTAGAGGTAGGAAAATTGGTGGAGTGTAACATTGCACGATTTTCAAGGAACAAACAAAGATGTTTTGAGTGAACAGGAGGAAGCAGATAGAGCAGTGATGGTGAACCTTTTAGAGACTGAGTGCCCAAACTGCAACCCAAAACACACTTATGCATTGTCGAGTGCCGGGCGGGCGTGGCCCATTGGGTGGGCGTGGCCCATTGGGTGGGCGTGGCCCATTGGGTGGGCGTGGCTGCGGTGGTAACGGCAGACTGGGTGGGACTAAAAAGTTCAATCAATGAATTCCAACTTTGCAAGATCTTTTTTTTCCCACGAGAAGTTGAAATTGACTGACTGAACCTTTTTTTTTTTTGCACACGGCGGTGGAGGCCTAAAGCGAAAAGGTTTTCTAAAACCCAGCTGAAGGCCTAGGACTGGGGCGACGGCGCGCGTGCCCATAGAGAGGGCTCTGAGTGCCGCCTCTGGCACCCGTGCCATAGGTTCGCCACCACTTGAGACAGAGCAAGGATAAGCAGATTTATCTTTACAAGTTGGGAGATAAGAATGTGATTGCAAATCAGCTTTGGTAAGTAGCGCTTTTGGAAATGTTCACATATTTAAATTGATTCCATTTGGAAAGAATAATCTGTAAAAATCCTGATTCTGTTAGGCCCAAGAAATCGGAGAAGTCTGTGGGTTCTAGAGCGGCTGTTATGGAAGGGAATGAATTATAGTTGCAGGCTTGGAGTTTTGTAGAGAGTAAAACTTTTGCATCCTTGTTGAGAATCCCTTTAGCAGATCTAGCCCTGAACCCCAAATCACTGCATATTCATTCATCTAATTCCATTAGAATTTTC